>JACDOX010000025.1:867282-1036220 GCA_014549065.1 Cardinalis cardinalis
TATGGGCATTTTGTTTCAAGTGTCTCCTTCCTGGAAGTTTAATTTACTTCCCTAAGAAACGGCAACTGTAGGTCCATGGATCCCAGATGCTTCCCTGGGCTGCGTTCCCCTGTAGAGCTCACCAGTGGGGAGAGGTGGTCCAATCATAACCTGACTCATGCAAGGGATGCTCCAGTGGGTGCAATGATCTGCATAGATAGTTTTGGCTCTCTAGCCCTCAATGCCATGTAGCACACTTCTAAAACCACTGCATGTCATCCTCAGAAAGCACTGTGATCCCTTAGTAAAGCATGACTTCTTTCTCATACCAAAGACAAGGCTTGTGATTTCCTAATCTTTTCCCCACAGGGTTACAAGAGCCAAAACTCTCTTATTCCCAAAGCAATTTCAGCCTGACTTTTACCAGGGAAAAGAGATGATTGCACCTTTGAAGGCARAGTAAGGAACTGAGCTGTGGTTTATGTCTTATTGGAGTGTACTGTGTCAATCTGTTGTAAACAGAAAAAGCATTTCTGTCCCTGTTCCTTCAAGATAGGTGGGTGAGCCCTGGACAGGCTTTTCACTTGAAGGGTAACACCAAAGCAAGGTTGTGCTCCTGGGCAGATATGAACGGTGCATCTGATGATGAGCTGGATCTAATAAGGGCCTTCTTCTCAGCCTTTCCACTCTGATATTTTTGGAGACTTTTAAGCTGTGCATAATTTCTGTAAAGAGTTCCTTGATCAAAATCTACACTTTGCATGTAAAATGTAGATACCTATTCAGATTTCTGACATCACCTTTGGAAGACAACAAAAAAACCGATGTGTTGATTAGTTTTTAGAGATTAGTATTAATTAGTATTGATTAGTATTTAGCAATAGGCATGGAAGATGTATTCTGGACAAAATCAAAACTCTTAAACCAAAATTGTAGCCCAAGAAACTGATCAAGAAGCTTCTGAAGCTAAACTTCTCTCCTATCTCTCCTTGCCTACACCCAAGACTATAAATGCTGAAGCAGTAAGATATCCTGCTCACAGAGGGGTATGTATCAATAAAAACACAGCAGGCTTGAAAGCTTTGCAGGAGGCTTGCTTTCACCATTGCTTCACCTCTCTGTTTGAGGGTTTGTTTTWGTTTTGTTCTTTCCCTCACAGCTGTACTTACTGAGAGAGACATGAATATATTGTAGACAGTGTTGATTCATATCCCACAGGAAAAATTGAAGAGGTGAGTGATTTTAGTATTTCCCACTGCCAGTTTAAGGAGGAGAAAATAGCCGCAGAATTGGAGGTATTGACATAAGAAGGGGTGAGGAGATGACCAGTGGGAAGGAGGAGTTGAAAGATTTCTGTAATCAACGTCTTTGTTCTCATTCCAACTCTGCAGAGAAACAGCTTTTGCCTTAATATCAAACCTTGCTTCACTTTTGTTTACAGTATCAAAAATAAGCAGGAACATACTAGCACACTGCAGGAGAAAACAATCATGTCCTTTGCTTCCAGCCATGCCAGCAGTAYGGCCAGTTGTGATAGGGAAAGCCTGTAATCCAGTTTCAGTAAATCAAGCACAGCTGGGGCATCAGCAAGTCTGTGGTTTGCTTTTGTCCCCTGGGACTGCAGTTGTGTTAATGTTGCATGCACAGCCTGTGGAGCTGGGCTAAGTCACASAAGTCTGGATCTGGGTCTGAGCTCCTTCAGAGGTCACAGCTGCTTTAGCTGGGGATTTTGGGTTAGGCTCATTACAGATTATCACTCTGAGCTCTGGTATTCTTTCTCAGCGTGGAGTTAACAGGATCCACATGGTGGATTTGGAATCTAATATTCAGATGTGGAGAGCCCTGGGCACCAAGCCCCGATCTTCAACAGGAGCTGTGCACATGCTGAGACTTGGGCTAGAAGGTCCTGCGTGTTGGTTAGCAGTGAGAAAGGGTCTCACTCTGTTTCAGACAGTGGAAAGGGTTTACAGCCTCAAGATATACTCATTTTCAAGCACTTCAATAAGAAGAATCAAATACATGAAGCAACAGAGTGTATGGRAAATACTTAAATAAATTTCAAAGGACTTCCCCTGATCATAATCTATTCTATAGCATAAAAGGGCRTGGAAGGAACAGTATTTTGCTCAGACAAATAACTTACTTGTTTTGTCAAACCTTGTCCTTTTTAAGGGCTGTCTGCCCATTACTGACAGGAGCAGAGATCTCAGATTGCATGCTTTTTCCATCACTGGCTCTCTGCCTGCATGCCTGACCTATTGATGTCCATGGTGATCTGTGCAGAGACTTGCACAGAAAGGAACACTGTCTCTTGACATTGGGATCCTCCCTTTGGACCTCTGGGAAAAAGGTATTTTAGAGTGAATTTTGCCCGAGGCAGGCTCGGGACAATGAAATCCTCTCCTTGCAGGACCMTGGGGCCCAAAGGGAGATGCAGGGAACTGGATTCTGCTCCACAAAGTCTGTGAGGAGGTGGGGAGGGAGGGCAGAGCCCAGCGACACACAGGAGGTGGCCGGGTTTTGGCAGGCGCCCTCAGAGATCTACAGAGCCTGAGGCTTTATCTGCAGGGTGGCCAACATCTGGCAAAACAATCTGCTGGGAGGCTCGTGGAGGGAACCTTGCAGACTTTCCTGATGCTTGCCCAGATTTCCCCACACAGGGAGCAGATCTGGCACGAGCCATGTGAGCAGTTTGATATCCAAGTGCACCGTGCCATAAATTCCCTCGAACAGGGAAACTCTGCAGAGGAGCTGGCGGGCTGCAACCCACCCATCTCGCCCCATTTATGTGCCTAAACCAGCTGGGATGGCAGCTCCTTCTCTTTGAGTCTCTTTTCTTTATCTCCTTCTTGAATCCAGTGTGCCAAGCACGCTTGTGCAGCAGGGAAATCTGCAGCACATCAGATGAATCTGTCTCCGCAGCGCTCGTGTGAAGCCTTCTCTCGGAGCCGGTGTGCGGGGAGCACAGAGCCACCAGAGGGAGCGAGAGCACCGAGCAAGGCAGCTCGGGATCGCAGCTGTAGGTGATGCAAACACAGCAAGCATCATCCAGAGCCAGGAGGAGAGGAGGGCTGGCTCAGAATCTACGTGGTTGCGTTTAGGTGGAGAAACSCCAAAGAAATTTTAAAGCCCATTTTGATGCATTTGGTAGGTGTTGGTTTATTGGTTGTTTTGGTTTTGTATTTTTTTTTCCCTAATTCTTGATTTCTTKTTTTTTTGTAATCAACACTGGGATTTTTGTTTTGTGGGTTTTTGTGGTTTTATTTTCGTTTTTGTTTTATTTTTGGTTTTTTTTTCCTACTTCTTGATTTCTTTATATAATCAACACTGGCTAAACTGTATAAGCTGCCAAATAGCATAAAGATGTAGCTATTACAAGTATTTCATACCATTCCTCTAAGAGAAAGGCTGAAGTAGAATATTAAATAAAGTGATTAAAAAGACCCTCAGTTGCACAGAATTAAGCACAATAATGTATCTTTACAACAGCACTGCTGAAGTAAGGTTTGCTCTTCTGTCACTTCCTTGTGTGACTGTGTGCAAATCACCCAAACACAGATCCTYGTTGATAATAAGGAAACTTAACACTGAAAAACAGCAGAACCTAAATAATACTGTAGCCCTATTTCCCCTCTGCCCCATTTTCTCTATGTGTCTGAACTACAGCTTCTTTCCCTCACACTAAAACAGACCATGCTGTAAAGAGTGCACTAAAGAGTGCAAGATTTTATGTTTCAGGGACCTGGGGCTCAAGGGCTTTGATTGTTACAACTAGCATGAGATAACTGGGACTTTTAACAACGTTATTTTTTGTTCAAGGACGTCCTGGGCTGGTTTTCCATGCAGCCATGCAGAAGGCATGCTGCTGAGGCTGCAAGCCAGGCATTCTGATTAAAAAATCAAGATCTCCAGAACTCTGCTGCATAGCACACACAGCACTGGTCTGTCTTGCTGTTACAGACGTGACTTTTATGTCTCCTGAGTTTTATYAGTTTCCTTTATTGTCCTGGGTTCATTCAGGATGCAATAATTAAGGGTGTGTCAGATTTTTCCATTGCAGATCTTACTTTTCAACAAGTTATAAAATTTCATTATTAGCTGCAACCTGACATGTGTAGTTGAGAAGCTGCTGCTTTTAAAGCATGCCTTGAAGAATTCCTTGAACCAAATTGGGCTATTAAGAAAAAGGGGACTGCACTCCATAGAAAATTGGTTCTAAAATTGGAATTCATCCCCATCCTTCTCCTGGTATCTCTCAGGCCATACATAATGGTAGTAGTAATATGCATTACTGGTATTAAATATCATAGCATCATTTAGGTTGGAAAAGAACTCTAAGYCCAATCTTTAATCTAAAACATACAAGTCCACCACTAGACCATGTCCCCACRTGTCACATCTACACATCTTTTAAATACCTCCAGAGGTGGTGAYGTAACCACTTCCATGGCATTTTCCAATGCTGGAAAAACCTCTTTCTGTGARGAAATTTTTCCTAATATCTGATCTAAAGCTTTCCTGGCACAACTCGAAGCCATTTCCTCTTGTCTATCACTTGTTAACTGTTAGAAAAAGCCAACCCTCACCTGGCTACAACCTMCTTTCAGGTAGTTTTAGAGAGCAATAARGTCACCCCTGAACCTCCTTTTAGTCCAGGCTAAACACCCTCTGCTTCCTCAGCTGCGCCTCATATGACTCATTCTCCAGGCCCTTCACCAGCTCTGTTGCCCTTCTCTGGACTCACTCCAGCCCCTCAATGTCTTTCTTGCAGTGAGGGCCCCAGAGCTGAAYACAGCACTCGAGGTGCAGTCTCATCAGTGCTGAGTACAGTGGGAAAATCACTGCCCAGGTCCTGCTGGCCACATTGTTTCTGAAACAATCTAGGATGCCATTGGCCTTCTTGGCCATCTGTGCAYATGCTGGCTCATGTTCAGCRGATTTTCAGCCCYCWGWTCCTTTTCCAYCAGCCAGCTTTCCAGCCACTYTGTCCTCAGCCTGCAGTTGTTGTGATCCAAGGGCAGGACCCAGCACTTGGCCYTGTTGAATTTCCTACCATTGGCCTTGGCCCATCACCACTATGCAGCTTTCCAACTCTCCAGTAGATCAACTTTCCAGCACTCCTGCACAACTTGGTGTCATCTGCTAACTGACTGACTGTGCCCTTGACCCCCTTGTCAGGTCATTGACAAAGATATTAAACAGGACTATCCCCAAAAGTGAGCCCTGGGGAATATCACTAGCGACTGGCTACTAGCTGGATGTAACTTAATGCATCACCACTGAGCCTGGATGTCCAGCCAGTTCTTTTCCATTGTCAACATAACCTGTAAKCTCCATAGGTAAGGCTACATTGAATTTTGATTTCAAAGCAAGGGAAAGACTTACTGTTGAAAAATTAGTTGTAGTGCCTCAAAGATTACAGGTATTGTGTAAGTCCACGCCTTTTCTAAACCATATAAATAGTGTATTTATGATGAATGTTGTTGGAAATGTGTTCTTTTAAGACACCCTTTTTAGTTTCTCATAACTTTGCCAGTTTTTCTGAGTTGAAATATTGCCTGCATCATGCTTGCCCCAGAGTTAATGCTTTTTGGAAAAGTGTTATCAAAACATTCAGGAGAAACATTGCAAAACCAGTGCACTGACTTCCCAGCATGGCAGAAAGGAAAASACAAGCTGCTTCATCCATTTTACAAAGTTTCAGCCACCATTTGGTTGAAGGATGCTCATCTCCATGGCTTGCACTGCAGCAGAAACCTGGGTTATGAGCCACTCGTGACTATGTATCAGAGATATGGGGGCAGCACTCACAAAAAAACCCAACCCAAAGCCTACCAGCAGCTGGGCAAGTTGTAAGCCCAGTTACAGCAGGGCTGTTAAAGAAACCTGACACTCCTGTTGGTGACCACGTCTGGCAGAGCTGAGCAGAGCCCTCCCTGCAGCCTCATCGCCCACATCCAGCACTGTGCATCTGGCCCCATGGCACAGGCTGCTTCCACCAGCTCTCCCAGCTCACGGGGAAGAAGAGCTCCATGATATCAGCCTAAGGATCAAGAARTTTTGGGATGACCCAAAAGTAAGGAGCTTTGCACTTGAATGWGCGCCACAGAGGACCCCTCTCTATATGCAACCAAAGGGCAGATCACTCTGAGGCTCATAGGTGGGTGAATGAGACAGGATTCACCAGATTCAGCCTGACAAAATGTTTCCTTCTCTATCTCCTCTTCACACACTACAGGAGGTGGATGGGATTCAGGAAATGGCTCAAGACAGGGTTTTGGCAATGCCTTGTTAAAAAGGCCCTTCATCTCACCATAGAAATGGAAAGCAGTGAAGGTCTTGCAGSCACAGAAAGGTCGGATGGGTCACTGTGTCCTCTGACTATGAAACCCTTTGCCATCCTCAGTGTGGGCATAACAATTTCCTTACTAGCCCCTCTAAGGAAACAGGCCAACAGTAGATCCAGTGTGGGACTGATTTTTTCAAGTATATATCAAATTCAAAGCAATCTGCCTAAATAACACACAGTTCCCAGAGCTGTCCCCTGAGGAGCCACCTCCTTCCCGCAGCACACGTCCCTTGTGCCCTGCCAGTCACCTCCATCCTTCTCTTTGTACAGGCAGATGGGCCAAGGCTGGGGCAGGCCCAGCCGAGCACCAGTGCCCTTACAGGGTCAGGTCACCCCGTGTACCTGAGCAAGTGGTACAGGTCACATTTTGACACCAGTGATAACTCTGTGTGTGTGTGTGTGTGTGTGTGTGTGCTCCTCGCTGCAGTGCCCTCGGAGGACACCCAGTGCCTGGCTGGCAGCAATGCTGAGCTTCCAGGGAGAGCCGAGTCAGTGGGAATTGTACTAATTGTACTGGGGGTAAATGAAACGCTCTACCATAAATACAGCACATTTTAACAACACCGCTTGAAAAAATCTTGGCATTTAAAATCAGGATTTAACAAATGAGGAGGAGGTTCTGATGTGCATTTTGCATCACCCATAGCAGAGAAGGGGAAGGACTATTAATGTCATAAGGATGTTATGGGGACAAATCCATTTGGAAAGCATTTATATACTGCTGTGATGGACCCATAGACAAATTTGTCATGAAATGACTAATTTGTCTCCCATGACTGAAGCTTTCTTCAGAATTATTCCACTGATTTTTTTTTTTCAGGACAAAACATACACAGTTTTTGCCACAACAAAAAAAGTAAAAAAAGAAAAAAAAAAAAAAAAAAAAAAAGAAAGAAAAAAAAAAGAAAAAAAAGAAAAAAAGAAAAAAAGAAAAAAAAGAAAAAAAAGAAAAAAGGGTTTTATTTGTTTGAAAAGGAAACTTTGCTCCATACAACATTTTTTTCCCTTAGAATGAATAATTTTTTTTTCCTCCAATTCAGGCGGAAACAATTTWAAATGTCAAAAGCTTTGTTTAATTGGAAAAAAACCCCACCAAAACAACAAGCCAAATAATTCTCTAAGAGATTATTTTAAGAAAAAAWTCTAGGAGCTCTTTTTGTCTATGGCTACCTTTCAGATGACTACAGTGGGACTAGAATTTTGTTCTTTGATCTTGTAAATGCATCCTTTTCATCAAAGTATGTGAAGTCCTTAGTAGCAGCATTTCTGCTTTCAGATTTGCATAAATCCAGGAAAGAGCATAACATTACAGCTCAGTGTCAGAGATTAACAAGGTACCATGTTTAAGCAAAGTGTGATTACTGCTGACCAAAGTGGATAAAGGCATACATGTGAATAAATCAAAGGGGCATATATAAKAGTGATAAAAGTAAAAATACAGAATAATTCTGAGTTTCTGAGGAATGAGGATCTATGATTCTGCTCTAGATGAAAATAAGTATTAAGTCAAGTAAATTAAAATGGTATGGATGACAAGAGAATCAGACACAGTTTTTTTTGAGACAAGCTAGAAACAGCTTGTAGTAGGTTTAATTTCAGTCAGTGTTTCAAAACGGTGCAACAAATTTCAGTTAATTTTTATATAAAARACAAGTGAATCTAAGCAGCAAGAATAAAAACAGTTTCAAATGGACAGTAATTTGGACAGGGTAATTTTCTTCAGTTATCCTTCTCTAGCATATATTGTTTTATTGAAAAGAATACACATGGTTTGAAATCATTCTGTTTCCYATTGAAGACAGATCTGACAGAATTCCTTACAAAAATATTTCATATATTTTCTGCGCGCTTTACCGCTGCCAGAATCGGCTAGGGTGCATTATCTAGAGTGCAATCAAATGTCACGCTAGAAAAGCACTAAAGCCTTTTTAATTAAAAACGTCATAAAGGATTAAGTAAAATTATAACTGCTGGTTACTGTAACCTTCTCAGAGGGGCCCTTGTGCGCGCGTGTGTGTGTGAGAGTGTGTGTGTGTGTCTGTGTGTGTGTGAGCATGTGGGTATGTGTCTGTGTGCGTGTGTGTCTGTGTCTCTGTGTGTGTGTGTGTGTGTGTCTGTGTGTGTGTCTGTGTGTGTGTGAGCGTGTGGGTATGTGTCTGTGTGTCTGTGTGTGTGCGTGTCTGTGTGTGCTTGTCTGTGTGTGTGTGTCTGTGCGTGTGTGAGCGTGTGGGTATGTGTCTGTGTGTGTGTGTGTGTCTGTGTGTGTGTGAGCGTGTGGGTATGTGTCTGTGTGTGTGTGTGTGTGCGTGTGCGTGTCTGTGTGCTTGTGTATCTGTGTGTGTCTGTGTCTCTGTGTGTGTGTGCGTGTTTGTGCGTGTCTGTGTGTCTATGTGTGTGTCCGTGTGTGTCTGTGTGTGGGTATGTGTCTGTGTGTGTCTGTGTGTGTGTGTGTGTCTGTGTCTGTGTGTCTGCGTGTGTCTGTGTGTGTGTGTGTGCGTGTGCGTGTGTGTCTGTGTGTGTGTGTGCGTGTGTGTGTGTGCGTGTGTGTGTGTACATGTCTCTGTGTGTCTGTGCGTGTGTGCGTCTCTGTGTGTGCGTCTCTGTGTGTGTGTGTGTGTGTGTGTGTGTGTGTGTGCGTGTCTGTGTGTGTGTGTGTCTCTGTGTCTGTGTGTCTATGTGTCTCTGTGTGTCTGTGTCTCTGTCTCTGTGCGTCTGTGTGTGTGTCTCTCTGTGTGTGTCTGTGTGTCTGTGTATGTCTGTGTGTGTGTGCGCGTGTGTCTGTCTGTGTCTGTGTCTGTGTCTGTGTGTCTGTGTGTGTGCATGTGTCTGTGTGTGTGCGTGTCTCTGTGTGTCTGTGTGTGTGTGCGTCTCTGTGCGTGTGTCTCTGTGTCTGTGTGTGTGTGTCTGTATGTGTGTGTGTCTGTGCGCTGCCCGGCACCGGGGCTGCAGCGGGGCTCAGGCTCCGTCCGGCCTCAGCCCTGCCACGCCGCCCAGCCTGCCAGACCGGCGTGGAGAGCACAGCATGTGAGTTTTGCGAGGAACGAAAAGCTCCCAAGGGCCGCTGGCCTGCTCCATGTGCTTGCAGGGAGCCGCGGCCGCTCCGGCTGCCAGGGTCGGCCCAAGGAAGGCGAGGGCGCTGCCAAGTCCGCGCAGCTCCGGCTGTCTGAGACGGAGGGCAAGGTAGGGCATCCGAGAATTGCTCAAGGCAGGCTCAGAGCAGGCAGCTGCCCGGGGACAGAACATCCCACCGGGCACACTCCCGGCTCCAGCCTCCACAGGAGGGCACGGGACAGTACTGCTTGGCATGTACTGCTTGGCATGTACTGCTTGGCATGTACTGCTCCCAGCCACATGAAGTTGCTGCCTCTGTTCCCACCTCTGAAGAATCAGGAAAGGAGGGCATCTCCACCTGCAGCCTTCTGCTGATTTTCCTTTCTGCCACAGTTTTTTCCTTGGATACCCTCTTTCTTAAGCTTCCTTCATTGAAACTTTTGCCCCCTTAAACCTTCCTTTCCYGTTTTTCATTTCCTCCTCACAGCCCCAAGACAGACTGTACCACCACTCTGAAAACAATAGTAATCCTGAATTTTGCCTTGAAAAACTTAAATTATAAATATTCTGCTGCAATATTAATAATTCCCGCTTTACATATGCCTGGCCCTTGTATTAGTCAGCACCACCATAAAACTTCCAAAAGTAACCATTGGTATGTTAATGCTGACAATTCAGGCATCATATAAGCATGAAGATTTATTCTTTCAAGGCCAAGCKGTGGGTTTTCTGTGAAACCCATGCAAAGGGCTGGACAATGTTCCAATGCCCCAGCAGCAGGCCACAAGGCAAGCTGAGTAACTCACAGTATATTTTTTTTTGTGGAGTGTCTGAATCCTATTGTTCCCTTGCATGGCTCTGGAAATTGCACCATAATTTTGGTCCAAGGAAGCTTACATATTTTGAGAAACAAATTGCTGGAGTAACCTGTTGTAATTTTGTTACAAATTCATTGAAACATGTGTTAGATGTGTCAGTACAGAATTAATCACACAGAGACTGGTACTCTCTGCTGAGTGTGTATTCTGGATAGTAAAAGTGCACCTTGTCATCTTTCTACTATTGCACTTATTTGTATAACCTTTTACTTTTCTCAGTTTAATAAAATCTTGGCCAGGCTGACTTCATCCAGGTGCCTCACTCGCATGCTCTCTCAAYGCATTCTCATCTGCATGATATCAGATGTTCAGTGTAGGCTTACATTTAAAAAAAAAAAAAAGGTCTTTTCCCAACTGTACATTTTCCATTGCTCCATTATAAAAAACCCCTGATGGCCAAAATGTGTGAATTGGACAAATTTCACCTATTACTATGAGACAAATACTGTTTTTTAAGCAGTAGTATCTTCCCTTCTACAGTATACAAGTTCTTTTTTTGSCACCGAAGTAATTTTAAATCATTTTGATTTGCTAAGGTGAGTTTATAATGGACATAAAAACTGCTTGGTACTTATGTTCGGGTTCATCACCTATTACAGGCCTGTTTATTTGCAATTCATGAATTTAAAATTATGAACTCCTCRTACTAAATGCTTGCAGTGAAGCTTTTGCTTCCTTTCTTCTTGTCTATTGAAGGTAAGCATGAGATGCCACAATGCTTGAGTTCAATGCAAAAAAAATTAGCAACATTTTAATAGCAGACTAAGATTTTTATTCAAACTAGGAAATTTTTTTGTGCTTTGGTAAGCAGGACAAACTTTTCTCTGGGACAAACTCTGCACAGGAAGATTTGTGATTTCTGAGCTGATCCAGCCTAGCTTGGAGAGAATGGTCATCAGCTGTTGRAGAAAGTGAGGCAGAGACTTCATCTGGGCATTGCAGTGGTTTAAAGATCTCTCTATAGCTTGTACAATTCAAACAGTTACAGTTTAGGAGCCTTTGCAAAGCCCCAGAGCTAAAGGTTGAAAATATCAAATACTGTTTGTTGGAGTGGCAAATGGTGTCTGGTAACAGCCAGAGGAGGGGGTCTCTACAGCTTCTTGAGTCATCTGCTCTCCTCCTGGAAAGAGAATTATTTTCTATTAGTCCATTTAACATTCTCAGATTTTCTATTAGTCCATTTAAATTCTCAGAAGCTAAGAATTTAATAGCAGCTCAGTATGCAGATGTAGCTCAGATCCTGTTCTGGGGTAGCAGTCTCTGCTTTCCCAAGAGGTACATGAAAAATATCTGAATTCAGCATTTTGGGACACAAAGCATCTGTTGGTCAAACTAAGAATGTGCTTTGGATTATCCCAAGTAATATAAATTACCTAATTTAAAATCCAGGTTTATAAATCTTATATCACCATCAGGTCTTTCAATTAACGAACGGACCTTTGAATTTTATTGGAAATGGAGGGAAAATAGAATTAAAACCTGCAAAGTTTCTCTGTACMTGATTAGTTGAAACATCTACTCTGTCATCAGAGATATCTGAGCACTTCTTAGTCATTGCAGTGCTCAGAGCCAACCCCATCCCACAGAGTGGAAGCAAATGTCTTGTGTAGATTCACTTTTATAATTTAAGAATTATTTTAAGGAATTAACAATATTTGAAGTCCTAACTATCTTAAAAAATGAAGATAATTTCCGTTTCCTGCTCCAGTGAGATTATTGCTGATATTGCACTCTTTCATTACAGTAAACTGTCATGAAATCATAAATAAAACAACATATCTTTAGCATATGGAGAATACTTTTTGGTTTTACAGAACTGAAACAAGTTCAGTGTTACAGGTAGTTGCCCTTCCAAAGATGAACACCATCCCCAGGCTGCTGTGGCTGAAGCATGAAAAAAGACAGCATCACATCTGAGCCTCCACAGGCTGATAGACTTCCTCACTTGCCAGCTGTCTCCTTGGAAATCTCCTGACAGCAGGTGAAATTCCTGTGCTGGTTGTAGTCTAGACTTCACCTGAGCATCTGAACCACTTTCAAAACAGTTTACCTAGACCTTAGATTTCTGCCAACAGCAGCAAATCCAATGTAGACACCTACCTTGGCACAGTCTGTGAATTTTTTTCATGTCTTCTCTGGTGAACGATTGGCTTCTGTAGTACAAAGGCTTTTGAAGAGCTGCATCAGCAGAATCCAGAAGTAGTAAAGACAAGTGTGACATTTTGTACCTGCTGTTGAAGTGGAGGCACAAACATATGATGAAGGGACTGTCTGATATATGGGAACATGTTGGGTGCACTATAGTGATAAATTGCTTCCCTGTTATGCCTAGGAGAGAGAAGTGATGCACATGCAGCATCCTGGCATATTGTCACTTCTGTTCCCAATGCAGTAGGAATCTGTGAAGCTATCAACTCTTCTTATTTAGTTGTGCCAGTGCAGGCCAATATTAAAATGACAAAAATAAATAATGCCTTTCCTCTTCATTATCCATGTTTTATTTAGACAGGACCTTATTTCATTTTATGACCGTTTCTCTTTGAACCAGCTATAAACTTTCTAACCATAGGTAACTCAGAATGTATTTCTAGACATTATACATACTGAAAATACATGATCTGATTAGAAACTGGTACTGCAGGGAGTCTGCAGGCAAATGCAATGACCATTTGTAAGTATCTGTAAATTTGAGGTTTGCTTATGCTGAAAGAGTAAAATGCTCCTTCCATCTTTCATCAAGAGGGTATGAACACTGATAATAGGGTTATCAGATGGGYAAGACTGTGTTTGACCGCTCCAACTTTATGCCCTCAATCATAGTGTAGGATTGGATTAGTCTTTAATGTGAGATCTGGAATATACTGTACCATCATTATCTTCCTCAGTGTGTCAGTGCAGAATATTAATAATATTCTTTTCTGTATGATAATTCACCACAGAGCATGGACTAATATTTTTATAAGTAATTATATGTTTAGAAGCTGCCTTCCAGTTACATGGTTAGACTATAACCAGTATTGCTATCTATACKTAATCAATACCTCAGATACCGCCTAATTGTGGAACAAATATCAGCAATGCTCAGCGTAAAAAACAATGTCACCACCTCCTGGCTCAGTGCTGACTCATCAACCAAGATGTGTTATCAATCCTGTACCATAACCTTTGAGCTTGACCACACTGATCAAAAAACGCTTTGATTCTTCATATACTTTCTGAATGAAATAATGCTTTTTTTTTCTATCTTCCCTCTCCCACATTCCAGCGCAGTATCAACCAGGCAGAAATATTTAGCACATTTCCAGCACTAGGCTGTAATTTTAATTTTGTGCTGCATGCACATCTCTAGACAGGTGTTTTGAAATGTAAATAAAAAGCAGTGTCGTGTGGGACTTAGTACACGAACTGCTGCAGAACACTCTAGCAGGATGAGAAGCACAACATCTATCTGCTTAATAGGGCATCCAGCTTGTGTAATGAGCAGAAACCACTCATTTAAAATCTTTGCCACAGCTCCCCAGCTAAAATATAAAACACATTCTGAGGAAGCAGGAGGTGGAATAGCAGAGCTCCAGCATAATGTGGAGGGCAGAGCAGCTCAGTAAAACCCCCTGGGTGATGTGCAGAGGAAGGGTGTGCCAGGCTCTGCAGCAGGGCAGGAGCCAGCAAAGAGCAGTGGGCAGTGTCTGCTCTGAGCCGCGATGCCGAGCAGCCAAAGGCTGTGGACATGTCTCAAACGTGCACACTCTGAGCAGGTTCCTAAGCAAGTCATCCATTTCCAGCATTACATGCCTGTGGTTAAAGGGATTAGCCAGTGGTAATCAAGTTCTGGGGGAGATTAACTTTCAAAAATAAGAGAAAGCTTCTGCAGTGGACACATTTTTGGCTCTGCTAACTTGGGTGGAGAGTTAGGCTGGGTGGGGGAGGGACAAGGATGAATAACCTCCACTCTCTGTTTATCTCCCCTCTAGAGGCCTCTACACAGCTGTCAAAAAAGCTTTTATTGTCAGCATATTTTTAGGCCACTTAGATGACAAAGTGCAGAAACCAGTTAGGCAGCCTTCTATAGAAGGTGAAGCCCTGYGCAAACAGAGCTCCAGGCACAAAACTGCCCCTTAGGTAATGAGGATTTGCACCATTGTCTGGTTGCAGTCCTAGAATTAGTAATATATTTGTACTTAAAGCTTGATCATGAMTTCACACCAGATGGGTTTGTGCAATGCGATCCCACTACCCTCAATGTTAAAATGCCCTTATGCTATTTTAGCTGATATTGGTGCAAGCAAGGTGAAAAACAAGGATACCTCCATGCWAAAACATATACTGTAAACAGCAAATTAGATTTCTCTGTATATTGTTATATCTTTTAGCTATTGTTATCTTGAAAACTACATTGAAATGAGCTCTTTGTCTTCCCATTAAAGCAATATTTCGAATGGCTCTTACTTCCAGAAGCCGCTTTTCAGTGCTTCAGCTTTTCAGGCAGAACCAGTGCTGATGCTAATGACATGATGTCTATCCCACAGACCATAGAAGGTCTCTAATTCCATCAAGAGAAAGACTTGAGGAGTTGGCTAATGTCACCAGAAAACCTCAATGGAATTACAGCTGCAATTGTGGGGGTCTGGAGTATTTCACTTGCTGCAGGATGGGAAYGAAGTGCTATCACTCAGCTGCCTCTCTGCTGTTCTCCAAAGCATGGTCTTATTGGACTGTTTGGAGCAGTGTGGACAGATGAGGAGGGGATACATCTGTTACCCCTCAGAGTCAGTGGTGGTGTCTCCTCAGGTTTTGTAAGCCCAAGAGAATTAGGGGACCTCCAGCCACCAGCCTTCAGCCTGGACAAGCCATGGTGYGGTTGTGAAGGACTGGCTTCCAGTCAACTGCACAGTCCTGGTTACAGGAGCTTTGCACTGGGAACAGGAGGTTAAATCCATTACATTGCCTCAGACATTGGGTTTAGCCCTCTATGTGCCCCTATTTGTTAAGTATATACACTGCCAATATTATTTCAAGATTTTTTGCAGCTGAGGCTGGTCTTTGTCTGCTTCAGCCTCTCACTTGTTATGAATGAACTTATGTTTTCACTCCTCGTCCCACAGTAGGAATTTTCTGTGTGCTACTGTTCAGATAGCTGAAGACTTTACTGTCCTTCTTCTACTTCTTTCTCCTTGGAAACTAAAAAAAMTTATTTCAGATGGAACCTGGACATATGTGTATTTATGTATTCTGCCATGTGACAGCTGCAGCGATACACACCTATGCAAGCCCTGCGAAAAAGRTAAAGAAACAAAAAACATCAAGACCAGTAACAACAACAACAAAAAACCACAAACAAAACAGTCTGTTAAATAAAAAAAGGCATCAGTGTTACATAGTTTCTTTAAAATCAGAAAAAAAAGACATATGGGCTGCATCTGCRTCTGTAGATGTGACCCCATTCTCCCCCCAGGAACTTACAGCTTTCTCTTCCTGCTGTAGGCAGAGGTCAGTGATCATATTCTGCTTACAATTTCTGAAGGTCACTTCCATATAAAACCTGCCTTCTTCCTGCAGATTCTCAACACATGTTGCCCAAAACTTTCTCAGCAATGCTACCTTTTGAGGAACATTATAATACCTCCTCTGGCCTCCCCATCACCCTGTTCCATTCAGACTGCAGAGATGTTTTCATGCTCGCTTTCCTCTCCTTTAATTGAGGCTCTTCCAGAAACTACTCTTGAAGCTGAGTTACRCTCCCAGGCTCCTTAAAATATCACAGATTTTCAGCACAAACTGAAGCCTAATAATCCTAATAAACAAAGAACTTTTATCTTGCTTTTTTGCCAAGTTCAAGTATTATTGCTTAAACCTTCATAATTACCCCATCATTTTATCTGTGATTGCTTATCGTGATGATTCCATGAGCTTTGCTGGGGAATAGGTAATCTAGCCAAGGAACATTTTCAGGCTATCTGGCAGCCTTTCTTTTCAAAAGATGTATTGTTCCTATTGGGGTTTACTATTTCATCCAATTCATCTTGACATTTTGCTGCTTGCATGGTGAACTCTTCAGAAAAAAGATGGCTTAGTATTTGTCCTGTTTATCTCTACCCTCATTTTGTTTGTTGTTAGCCTTGAAAGCAGAGCAATGGCTATCTATATGCCAAAAGAAAAGACAACTGACTTCCTTCTGGGTTTATCTGGCCTGCTTCAAGCTAATTTAAAGAAGTAGCCCTGGCAGGCCATATAAATGAGGATATAAATGGTCATAACCTGTGTAGGGAGACTTTTAAATGCACCTAGCAGGTTTAAGAGCACATATCTAATTGTGCCTAAATCACTTATGTTCTTTTATAAAATTCCTTATCTCCAGTGCTCTCCTGCAGTAAAATAATGAGTCTGCATGGACAAAAAGAGGCAGAGGGGTCTTGGGCTCTGAGACTGTTCAACTTCTTTTAAATATATTGTTCAAGAGAAGGAAAATTAAACTTTGAAAAAGACTAGAATCTCACAAAAAAACCCAAAAACCTTTAGTTGTAAAAATAGCCTCTTCTAAGATGTACTTCCGGTTTTATTATTCCCTGGCATCATCTTTTTCTTGCAAACAAAGCATAAATCTTAAGTTTAATATATCTTTTCCAAAGTGATCATGTGCCCTTCTTTAACAAAATATATGGAAAGCATTATATCCCCATGAGAAGCTGCATCATTTCCCATCTGGAAAACTCTTGTAGCTAAACTTGAGGAGATAGAACTGTTTTCCCATGATATTTTCTTTTAAACATCTCATGCCAACCTAAAATGGAAATTTTGAATTTTATGACAGACTGAATCTTTTATTTTTAATTATTTCCCTCAGTTTGGAAACATCAGAGCACTTATTGCATTTTATTTTGAGAATGTCAGAAAGTTTCACTTCAGTAATATTAGAGGATTTCATTTAGACCATGGGAAATCACAGTATAAAATATTAAATACTCTAGATATGTTATATAGAGGATGATATTAATATTTAATCCTTAGGTCAGAGGAAAATGCATGAAAACAATAAAGCCAAATCAATTTATTTTAATACCAGTGAAGATCTTTATGTTATTTAAATGAAAGAAAAATCTATTAGTGATTTTGACTTTCTTTTATTGAGAGTGAAACTTTCAGCTTTGCCAAAAATGCCATCTTTACTTTTAAATATTCAGACATGTCTCTGTCTCAAAAATGAAATTTTAGGGCTTGTAGAAGCACAGAGAAGGTTAAAGAAGCTCAAAGATGTGGAATGGCTGTTGTGATCAAATACAAGTCTGGCAGCTGGAAAGCGGGATGAAGGAAGATCTGTCTTTATGGTGGTCTGGAAAAAGTGTATCAGAATAGATTATTAATTTCCTCTGCCAGTGAAAGAATGAAAAAGACTGTTGGTGGAATCAAAGTAAGAAAGAGATATTGTTTTCCCTGCAAAGTACACATAACCTTACATGTGGAAGGTTTAAACATTTACTGAGCAAATGGACAAACTACATGTCAGGCTCAGGGCATGGAGCTTCTGCCTCTGGTTTGGGAAGATCCTGGACTGTGAATGCCAGAAGCCAAGGGAGAGTATCCAAGTGTCTCCTTATCTGGCCCTCCTTTGGCTGTCTAGTCTTCTTAAAGGGATCTCAAAGTCAAATTCTAAAATCACATGGAAATGCCCTTGGCCATAGCAGCTGCTTGTTCTGTGCTGTCCCCAAAAGGCAGGCTGCTCATGAAACCCAATCCTCACCCATTACTGAGGGTGCAGAGAGCAGTTGTGTTGCAAGAAATATTCCCTAAAGGTGTGATGCAGAGGGCTGGCCATGCCAGCTCATTTTCAGGCTGTCATCTCCAGCAATGAGGCAAGCTTGGTATGCAGGCTGTAGACAGCCTGGAGGGAAGAGCAGCGTGTGGTTAGCCAAGTAACCACTGGATGACACTGTTGTTCCACACAGCTACAGCCAAAAAACTTCATCTGGCAGTGGAAATGTGCCTTGTAAAAGAGAAGTGCAGATGTGGGGTTTTAAGTGTTTGGTGTATTCTCTCTTAGTGCAAGGGGCAAATTCATTGCATTTGCCTTTGTGTATGTCCTCACAATTAGATGCTGGCTTTCATTCCTTGGCGTTTAGGTTGAACAGCCTGATTCAATCTGCATTTCGCCACTACTGCCTGCGTTCTCCAGATTCATAGCAATGAAGAAAATAGTAACTTCATATGTCACACAGGGCAGCTTTACTTACAACATCACTAAGAAGATTAAAAATAAATTGAAGCATATGTCACTTCAAAGGGGGCAAGAAAAGGACATCTGCATTATTTGATGCATTAATGAGAAAGTTCTGCCGAGTCTTGATTTGAACTGTATGGGAAATGATGCGATTGGTAAGCTTGCAAGTTAAATGTATTTCAAATGAAATTGTTTCTGAAATTTGTATTTAAGCTATGTTAAGGGACACTTGCATTTTAAACTTTGCCTTCTGATATCTTGTTCATAAATTGAGCTTTACCCTTTTAACTTGAGGAGTTTACAATAAAAAAATCAAAGCAATTAAGCTACAAATATCTAAGGCTGCATTTCAGTGGAATAAGCAAGAACAGCTCTCCTGCCTGAGGCAAATCTTATCATCCATGACCATCTGTACAGCTACAAACTAACTACCTCTGGCACTGCATGATTCTGTAGACACTGGGCTATGGACTAGCAAGCTAACATTCATCCAACCTGGTTCCCATCTCCAGCTCCAAATACTCCCTGATACTCTCAATTCTGTATCAAATATTTCCAAAAATGTGGAGGCCCAGGTCATTTTTACCTTTCCCATCTTTACTATGTGGATGAGGATAAGTAAAGGTCAGTGATGGATGTTAGAGACGCATGGGCAGAAACCCTCATGAAAAATTCACGAGGAACAATATGAGTTTCTCCACGCCATCTTGGTGCTTCTGGTTTGTACAGTTCAGCTGAGGAAGGCTTCTTTGCTTCTGAAGGAAATACGACTTCCAGGAGGCTAATGTTCTGTTTAATGCATTAGCCTTTCCCCTTGGGACTCAGTTACAAATGCAGCTCAGGCCAAATTGATGAAATATCAGTTAATATGCGAATCTGACAGCTTGGAAAGGACACAGCTGCAGTGAGATAGGATAGTTTTAAGGTGATAGAGAAAAATCTAAATATAAGAACGCCATTATTTGAGTATGTGGGTCTTTTAGAGGGAGACACTGGCAGCTTGTTAATGAAACCAGGAATAATCTGTCTGTTTTTCCAGAGACCATTTCTCTGCAGTTCATCCTACCAGGGAATTTGGCACTGTACAAAAAAAAAAAAAAAACAAACGCCTAAACCATAGACCATTTGCTTTATTGTTACTACGACATTTTGCTGCACAGAGGTTTCATATATGTCAACATTTTCAGCATAAGCATATCACGACTTTGTGAAAAATTGGCGTGGAAACTTGCCAGATCCTAAATAAAATGCTTTCCATTTGGTTTACCCTGAAGCCATAGGGATTGCTCCAGCAGAATGGAAGAAGGCCCACTTTCAAATAGTTTCCCACATTGCTGTGTTCACAAACGTATTTTAAACTCATGTCAAGAAGCCAACAGAAATTTGTCTTTATTATGGAATAGCCAATGCAGGTGGCTAAATAACATATGCAATCAGATGAAAAATGTTTCCAACCATTGCTCTTAAAAATAAATGAGTAAAACAATGTGCCTACACTTGACTGACACTGTGGATCCCCATGAGGTTCTAGGTCAAGTCCTCCCATCAGTCTGTGCAATGGCGGCAGGAGCACAGACCTGTCCTGTGGGTTATAGTGGTCCCCTCCTGCTGTGGTTTATTAGTGTGGTCATGTTCTGTGGTGTCCAMATGGCTCTCTAGCATGAATTGGAATGAGAATTCCATTAGGTATGCTTGGGTTCAGAGTCCCTGGGGTGGCAGGGACATTCCACACTGACTGTGGGGACATTCCACCCATGGGAGGAGCCTGGTGCTGGTGAGGAAAGGAGCCCTGCTGAGGCCACCATGTCAGGGACTGCTGTGCCTGTGTTTGCCATGGGAGCAAAGTATAGATGTGTATTCTTCACTGACAACCTGGTGTGCTGTACATGACTCTATCAAGTTATGTGTTGGCCCAGAAAACAGCTGAGAGCTCTGTATTTTGAGGTTACACCCTGCAGATGGAAACATTTAGCCAGAATACTACAGGGATTAAGAGAAGCCAGAAAGAGAAAATCCTTCAAACCTGGAAACTGCCTGTGTGTCTTTGGAAAGGTGGGAAAATCAGAAATGTGATCTCTTCTGTCAGTGTTTCACAGATATTATATAATGGTATATGAACTAATTAGTAAAGTATTGGAGAGAATTAAATTGCATTCAAGTTTCAGAGTAGATATTCCAAAAGTTAGCTTTTTTAATGGAAGTTATGATGAAAAGAAACAAGAATTGTTCAGAAAACAGAGGATAGTATGAGTCTTAAGCAGAGATTTAAGGAAATTCATTATTTCAGGTAAAAGGACAAAAATAAGAAAAAGTCCACTTAAAAAGTAAATATTGTGCTTATGAAAACCGGGGCAATTTATTTAGTGAACTAYGTCTAATATAACAGTTTTAACAATTTTCAATTCAAACCACTGGCTTATAATTTTTCCTTGTTCCCCCAAGTTTACAGATGCTTAAAAATGACTGCAAAAATTACCAGATTACTAAGGAAATCTTATAAACCATCTCAAACATCTTATCAGAATTTGGAAGCGAGATTGCAGTGGTGAAATGATAGAAAAAAAAGTAGTTATCTAACAAGTCATTTGATGAGAAGAAAATTAAAACATTATGTCAGAYGACAGGATTTAGAAAATCAAGCTAATTGTATTATGGCCTGAAGTTGTGTCAGGGGAGGTTTAGGTTGGATATTAGAAAAAGGTTCTTCACCCAGAGGGTGTTTGGGCACTGGAACAGGGAAATGGTTACAGCACCAGCCTGGCAGAGCTCAGGAAACATTTGGACAATGCTGTCAGGTACGTGGTGTGACTCTTGGGGATGGTGCTGTGCTGTGCTGGGCTTGATCCTTGTGGATCCCTTCCAACTCAGTTTATTCTGTGATTCTATGTTTCTAAATGCTACTTAGAAAAGTTAGCAATTATTTGTCATTTAATGGAAAAAAACCTTCTTTGAGTGCCTTTGTTTTTCAAAAAATAAATGTTCTGAAGGCAAGCTTTCCATAAAACTTCTTCAAGCAAAGGGATTTCCAAGGTCAGAGCTGCTAGAGAACACAGGCCAGGCTTTCAGTCAGTGTGAAAGGGCATCATTTGAAGGAAGTTGAAAGTAGTGTAATTTATACCATCTGAGGGGCTCACCTCTTTACCCAAGTTAAAGCAAAAACAGCAGAGCTGTTCTTATTAATACAATAACACGTTTTCTTTTATTTTCTTTTCATCTCCAGGCTTTGGTTCTTCATTTCTCTTTAAAAGTGTAAGCTTCTGTTTCAAAACTGCCCTATTATAGTATTTATAGGAAGGAAAATAGTTTCTTCAGCTTTGGTCATGCTTTCAGAACAGCCAGTAAGTGTGCAATTATTTATTTTCTCTGCAATCCTGTAAAATACTTATTTTTTCCATTGTACATACAGAGACACTGAAAACCAGGATGTTTCTCTATGGCCAGTAAATAGGTAACTATTAAAAACAACCTTGTTCTCAGGATACACTAGGTTTTTGCCTCAGTTGGTGATTTCAAGTAAGGTTAAAGCAGAAACCTACACTTAAGAAATTACTTTGCTTTTTAATCCACTTCTGCAGAGGCATCAATCATCACTTAGATTATATCTTCTATTCCATTTGCCTTGAAATATAAGAAATAAGATTCTGCTATGACAGCACAAATAGCCATTTGACAAAGGGGTATATATTTACAAATCATCCTTAAAGCTCTTTTTCCCCTGTGTTCAAAAAGAGACACAGTGCCAATATTTTGAATTCTCTTGCAGTTTAGTTATTTCATGTCCCCATTTCAGTCTGTACTCAGAGAAGAAGACTGAGTTGCATTGTGTTTTTGCTAGATGGTGCCAGAGTACACTCTCGCTCTGCCCAGCTCATATAACTGGCTGGAGCAAAAATCTAGCTGTTTATTGGAAAAATCCTACAGTAAAGCATAAGCTGTATGGTCCTGCTGATCTCCACTGGTGCCTGGGCATAGCAAAATACAAAGGTTAGCTCTGTATAGACGAGACCCTCCTCTGTGTTAGTAAATTGAGCAAGAAAGCAGAACTATTTCTCTATATGTTTGAAATAGGAACGAAAAAAGATTTTGATCCATTAGCTCATGTTTTGAAACTAGGAATCTAACTAAGCAAATGTTTGTAAAAACAATGCAAACAACATCTATGTATCTATAAATTAACAACATTCAATGTACAACTAATGTTGATAAGTCATTTCCATCAGGGAATCCTAATTCATTGGGGTTGTTTTGCCTTCTCCCCTCCCTTTTTTTTTTTTTCCTTTTTTCATTCCATTGCCTTTACCACAAGTCTGCAAGCAATTAGCATGGGTGAAAAAAGGGCAGAATACAGTTTTTTCTTGATGTGCCTATGTCATTGCCATAATATTACTGGAAGTGTAATAATTTAAATGGTGAAACTAATTACCTAGAAAGTGACAGTGCTGAATGTGCTCTTTCATGGACTGTTCATTGTTGACAGTGGCCCATTAAGTATGATATTATGTCAGTCTTAGCATCTCTACAAGAGAAACTGTCTTSTTATTATTGCACTGTATTGTGAAAAATCATCCTTTGCAGATCTAAATGCTGAACCTGTTTTTGAAAGGTAAGTGCAGGACACAAAATACAGTTATGGGGGGGAAGTACATGGTTGTACTGAGACCCATTTGCATTGATGGAGCAGAATGAAACATTAACTGTTCAAATTAAAATAACCGAAGAAGAAAGCCTATTGTCAAAATACAGTTCTTCTGGACCAGCACCTTTTTTTGAAGAGTGTTTGGCACAATTTGGGAATAGAGTATAAAAACTGCTTTAACAGGATTGCTTTTTTTATCCTTTGTTTTTTATGCTCATTTTCAAAGCAATTGGAGAAAGTGCCCTCTTTCTCCTGGCCTTGTCAACCTCAGAGGGAGAGAGTAGAGTTGGAAAGATTCAGTTCTCCTGAACACCATAACAAAATCCACAAGCCAGAAGATGACCCCTACATTCTCAGATAGTCTGTGTATGCACAGATGGATGAAGAGTGAGCACAACACACAATAGAATTGATGCCTGTATTAAACCAGCTCATGTACTAGTATTAAACAGCTATGTATTAGTATTAAAACAGCTAATGAACTGCACTAAGGGAAGCAAATCACAGCAGATACTGTGTACAGGGCTAATGCATTCTTACTGCATTATAAATATTTGCATTTTTGAAGATTAATGGACTGAAATATTTTACAGTGAGGTCCATTGTTTATCCATGAGCTGCAAACACGAGAGATAGCTGCAGTGTGAGTTTCCCCACACCATCCTGTTAATGACATCAACCCTGACCCTGGAAGTCCTCTTGAGGGAAAAGGGGAAATTTGGTCCAAGTCATTTATGGCCATTTCCTGTGTAATGCTATGCAAGACTCACTGCTGACATTGTAGTGTGAGCTACAAGCAACTGCATGATTGCAAATCTCTTAGTGATTGAAACAAACCTTAGATGTACCAGAAACTGTAAAGCTAAAAACCCAGAAGTTTTCAGACTAAATGCTAATCCTTGCCCCAGGACAAAGACTGGATCATCCTCAATAGCCTGAGAAATACAATGTGTAGCTTAACCTGAACTGAATTAACMCTTGACTGTACCTGTATTCATACAGTGATTCAGTTCCTTGTCTTAAACATTCTGCCAAGAATTCCTACTAAGGTGTAGTCCAAAGCAAGATGTATAGTTCGAGGATGGGAAGAGCAGTGGGAGAAGATTAGGTCTTGTCTGCTGCAATTTCTTATAAATTGTAGTTTGTGACTTGTTGTTTGACCACAGGAGAAGACTCAATACAAGCAAAAAGAATCAATATTTTTCATTGCTATCTGAATATGTGATTCACTCAGATATGGAATACAACTACTTTATGCCCTTTATGGCCTATTTTTTTCAATTGTGGTAACAGAGTCAGGTACCCTGACTGGCCAACAAGCAATAGTTCATTAAGTTGTGGTAATTTAATTGATTTTCTTCACTAATGCATATCCTAAGATAGACTGCCATTACAGGAAGGGTTCAGGAGGTGGTTGATCCACATTAAAACCATGTGATTATGCCCTAAGTTTCATAGCTTTACAGCATGACCCTAACCACTGCTGGATTCCATGGTGGTGGATGAGCATATGCTATAAAAAATAAAGGGGCAAGACGAGATGAAGGAATATTTGTAGGAATTCCCAGAGGGTGGGGACTAAGAGACATTAAAAAAGTTGGAAGAAAATATAGTTGCAAATGTATCTTGCTATAATCTTCAGCACTCTAGTATCCAATCTTACACAACCATTCATGGATTTGTACTTCCTCTATTCCTTTTGGAGAGAATATAATTATTCATGCTTTTGAGATAAGGAACTATGGAACAGGGTGGATGAACTCATCTTTTCAATGTCTCCTTTGACTGGCCCAGGAATTCAGCCTGCATGTATGCAGCCTGAATAACACACTCTAATAATGGTGACATAGATCCATCTTTTGCCCTGRATGGATGCTATCTCAGGACCAGAAATCTTGTACCTGGAATATTTATAACAGACACTCTATTACTCCGCTGTGAATTGAATTTTATGATTTAGAGAGTGTAAAGCACTAATGAAAGAAGAATGTCCATTTGTTTGGATCATTTTAATTTAAATGATGTCTGAAATACAAAAATAATTCTGTAACAGCAACTATGCATAAACAAATAATTGCAAATKATTTAGTAACTTTTGAGACAATTGGATATTTTAACAGGTGCATTTTTTCAAGCAGAGGTTCATATATAATTAGGTTTTGCTCTTCAAGTTACTGTAACTACAGAGAGAGTACACACAGATGTGCCTGGTAATGGTGACTGATGTGGTCTGGGACAGAGGGGAATGGGGGATGGTGATAGAGACATTGCAGCATTTCTGTGTAGTTTCCCATAACAGTTTTTTTTTCCTGTTACTGCTACAAAGATTGGTCCTGGTACATCTTGATTTACCTGATCTTATTTGACAGGATGGGGTTAAACCACCTGCAGACATATATCATCTGCATTTGACTCTTGAAATGTCAAGGCAGGAAACACACTCTCTAAAGAAGCAGTGCTTTGGTTTCCTCCTTCTCACTTTTCAAGATGTGCAGTGGTCACAAAGATCATTGCATCAATAAGGGATGGGATTTTTGTTGGGACCAATAAATAAACACAAAGAAATTATTATTCTTACAATGATTTTAGGACATGGTCAAGTAGCAAAACAAATATTTCTTCATCAATGTTTTAGCCATTAGCTTGACTGAATGAAATGTTGAATGCTTGGGTGGTGCTGCAATGAGAGTTGATCAAGTCACATCAAAAAGATGGAAATTTTCTCATTCTTTTGAATTTCAATATTTAGAGGTTATTTTAAAACTATTTCTGACTGAATATATGAATGAAACAAACAGAAGCAAAAAAAAATTTGTAAAAGGTGGCTTTCCTCCTCTTGCCACAATACATCCTTCCTGACTCTGAAAAAAATAACTATTTATATAGCCAAAWAAAGGAAGAGAAGGCAGAAAGGAAATTAGGGTAGAAAAAGAATAAGGAATGAAAACAATCAGTGAATATTTATTTGGTCGGGTTTTGTATGGGAGTTTAATGCTTGCTTCTCTCTCCTTGTTTTCTAAATAAGACAGTGAATTTATTAGATACATGCCCAGATCTCTGAAAAATGTATTTTAATATTAAGTTAGAACAGGTTTTCAATTCTTTAATATTTACATACGTAGTAAATAACATAGCCTCCTATTTCAGTGACACAAAATTGATCTCCACTGTGGTTTTTACAATACCAGATTTCCTAACCTCTTCAATAAAGCATAGCCTTTTGTATGAAAAGAGGAAGAATCCCATGGTATTTAAAATTTCTTGCTTTTGACCTTTCTTAAGGGTACATGCGATTTGCAGCACTGTATAATGTGTTAGCAGYAGGCAAGACTACATCTTGAAAATCATTCAGAATTGATAACATGTCCCTGTGCACATGATCCTCATACACAATTTCCCTTTTCAAAGGAACCTGCTAGGAATCTGAGTTTGCCATTTTAAAACTGACAATAGTGATGCTGTTTGGTTTTTTCCTTTTTTATTTTGTTCTGGGGCTTTTTAAAGGTTTCAGTACTCAAAATATTTATAAAATAACAAATTAAGGAGGTAATACTGCTGTGGGCTACACAGAAAAAAGCAAGGGCCAATGCCAAAGCATAAAAGATTCCCTAATCTGTATATCTGAGTCAACTGCCTCTGTGACTATATYTGATAGGCAATAGGCACAGCTTTTCCTTTTACTTTTTTTTWWWAAAAGAATTTCAACACTCTCTTAAGCTTTCATATGAAAAATGCAGAAGCAGGGCATATATCAAGGATAAAAGGATATGGTAGAAGAAAGACACCTTTCCATTTTTATTGCTAGCATTTCTTTTTTTCTTTTGTAAACTTTCYGTGTCACAGGCAGTTACATGAATATATTCGCAATCCAGTTCTTTTCAATAGCTTTYATTTGAACTGATGCACGATAGATTTATATGGTCATAGATTCTTCATGCTGAATTTATTCTTTATATTTCTATAAATTAATGCCATTGCTATAAGAGACACCTCCTGACAATAGACTTCCCTGTTCAGGACCAGCATTTAATGTKTTGTGTGTACTTATGAGCTCCCCATAAAAGTACTCTGTACAGAATAAGAGAAAACCAGGACTGAGTTTTCATCCTCTTAAAAAAAAATCACTAGAAGGAACAATTCATGATAGAAAAATGACTAGCTCGACAGCACATAAGATTGTTTTATGAAAACATTTTAGCACTGATAACCACATCTTCGATGCAATCCACAGCTGATGGCAAGCCATCCTTGTATCTGTTCCCACTGCATGTAATTAGCTTCTAACACATATCCACATCACGCCTTTTAAATCTTCCTTTCATCTTTGTACTGCAGTACTGATGTCTCCAGCAACAGACTCTTAAGCAAGCATTTTATGACAGATGCTCTACATAGTCATTTTATATCTGTGGCATCAATAAAGCAATAAAACTTAATTGGTTACTTCAGCAGGAAGAAGCATATTTCTGACACCTTGAAGCTGGAGATTGACAGGTTCACTGATGGGGAGAGGAGGCACRAGAGGGTAGGTCAAAGCTGATACTGCTTTGTGAGTTACTTGTTAGGGTGCTGGCTTGRCAATCACTCTGCTGATAGACAAACCTTACCTCACTTATTTTGGTAATGCTGGCACAGCTGTGATGTGCCCAGCCAGACCAGCACAGCTGAGTGCACCTGGGTCAGCGCTTCTGAGGTTTAGGTTCTCCCTGGCCACAGACCCCCCCRAGCAAAGCTTTCAAGCTCTTGAGTTTATTAAGAAATTTGTTAATATCGATGACCAGTGGGATCTCTGTCCAAAAGTGCAGTASGCTCTAGCTGATGGTAAGAGCAGATAATTGTAATGGTTGAACACAAGGCCCCCAGGCACACCGATTCTGGTTTTTTGATGAAGGTAAGTCTATACATAGACATACCTTCATCAAAAATGAAGTTGTCCATAAAGAGTCTGTGCTCCTCCATGGGATGGTCATGTTGATACAGAAGAGAAGTCCCGGCTGTTCATCAAATAGGATAAAGATGGTTACATGCAAAAATAGCTTTCAAGGCATGATCTGACCTACTCCAGATCATGAAGCAGCATTGTGCTTATACCTCCATAACAYGTGAAAAATGTTTTGTTTTATAATTTTTTACAAGGCAGTTCAGGTGTCTTCTATTTGATTAAAGTAACAGTCCTGCTATAATTTTGCAAATATCCCTAGCATGCTGTCTGATTGAAACCAAACCCAGGAAATTTATTTTCTGAATGATAGAAGGAAATGAGACTTTCAATGAATGTATATCATCCCATCCTCAGATTTTTTTCTTATGTTAATAAATTACAGGATTTTATTATTTCCTGTTCATTTCTAGAGAAAGAAGATGAAGAAGAAAATGTGGGTAGAACCAAGGTGATTTAGAGATAGTGATTGGAAAGTTTAATGCACACTGAATTATGACTACAGTTTATGGCTATTTCTTGTCTCCAGTAATCTGCTAATTTAAATCATGTATTATTCAGCAATGTTACTTGGGTTTTGATGGGACTTCTGCAAAGGTTGAGAATGAAGGTAGGATYTTCACTGTAAATTAGCACATATCACATTGCTGCTGAATATAGATTCTTTTTTTGGCAAACTGCATCTGGGAAAATTTCTCACATAGTCCTGAACTTCTATGGCACTTAACTCCATCTCTGACCTCAAGCATCATCTGTTTTCACAACCCTTTTCCTACTGTTGTTAACTGAAGAGTGCACTCGGAGCACTTGAGCAGTGTCAGAAAGATTGAGCTCCAGGCAAGAAAATCTGAAAAGAAACAACTGATCTGTCCTGCTTGGCAGAGAGGACAGCATGAGCTGGAAGGGCAAATACTCATTTTCCTTCCTGCTTGCATGGGCCACAGGGACTATGGGGGAAAGCTAAAGAGGAGCCCAAAGACTGCTGTGGTCTACCTGATTGTCTCAATTTTTTTCCCTCATGTCTCTCCCTATCCCTTGCTCCCACCAATATAGGCTAGCCACTGGCTTTGAAATGGAGAGCTGGATGATTAAGCAGCCCCTCARTGCTGCTGGAGCCTCTGAAAATCCATGAAGGGTTTTGTCATCATAGTGCAGGAGTTCTATTGTCACTACATTGCAAGTATTCCATATTGCTAGAGYTTCTTGTAGGCAGCTCCTCCAGGCACTGACTCTTTCCTGTCCCCACAGCAGCCAACTAACTCCAGTTCCCATCAACCAACYAATCCACTCTTTTATAACACTCTCCTGATTGGCTACAGGTGTGGCCTGTTAACATCAKGCCTGCTCCTAACCTTTAGTAATTGGTTCAGCTGCAACTCTTTAGGGGACAAGATTAGATTCTATACCACCTTCATTTACCCAYACTGTATCYCCYTACAGAAGGGCTCTCCTGAAGAGCTCAGAAGATAAGCAGATGTTACCAGCACCACGGGCTTTATGCAGCCCCTGAATGGGARTGAATTGCAGCTCTTGATTTGAAGCCCATTTTTAGTGGCAATGGCTTAAGGGTCTTTGTACCACCTAATTTTCTTTTGTGTGTCCATGTGATGTTTAGTGGGATGGCACTGATAGAATGGTGTCTTTTGCTCTACAAGCTTCTGAAAAAAAATTTGTGAGGCTCGCACATAAATGAGGAAGTATTAAAAAGCATGTAGATCTCTATGTAGATCTGTCAGTGAGAGATACAGAAAAAATTTGGTCAATACCTTGCGACAGCCTGTACCCTTATGCTGTGCCACAACACTCCCAAAGAGGTGCTTCCTTCAGCTATGTAGTTCTTCCAAAGCAAAACCTTTAAAATAAGAAAGCACAGGTCAGGRCTTGATTTCATTACTATGAGCAGGACCAGAGGCTGTGATGTTATTCACCAACCAGCTGAATAACTAGATAAAATTGATGGTTTCCTTATGGTTTGATTAGATTTTGTGTCAGTTCTTACAGTAACAGATTCAGAGAAAAGAAATAAAAAGACAATGTAATTTAAAAATCAATAATGTGGTGGGGAGCAAATGCAGACCAGAAGTTTTGCATAGGGGGTAACATTGTATTGAAATGTTTAATTTCTTCTTTTATCCTTTTATATTTATTAACATTTAAACAGACTTCTAGGGATTTTTATCTTTTATAATGACTACAGCCCTTTTGCTGAGCTCATTTCCATTACACAATGTTATTTCAGCTGCTAGGCAAGAAGATAATGTGCCCTTCATTAAAAATAGCTAGGAAGAGAAGAGTAGCATACCCCCCTTTAACAAGCATTTCTTGTCCCTTATCTTTTTTTTTTCTCTCTCTCTTTCCTTTTCTTTTTTTTTTTTCCCTTAACATGCTGCTCAGATCTTTTGTCTGTGGAGAAGTTTGATTATGCCTTAATCCAAATGGCCAGTTCAATCTATTTTAATCCAATTAACCAATTCAAACTATGCTGGGTGTCATAATCCATTTCTTAATCCAATTAGCAGTTGTCGTTCTGACTGCGGGTGAGGACTTTTGCAGAGCGGAGGCTGTTGTTTGTTTTCAGTTTCAGAATGCAACATGATGTTGCAAGCTAGTTCAGACTGCTTCCCTGGTAGCCCAAACAAGGAATGAGAGATGTCAGCAGCATTTGCATCCTTCCTGGGTTTGAACTATTTTATCAATAATTAAAGTTAGGAGGACTTGATTCTCATGATCAAATTGGATTTGTCTCTTTGATATTTTCTTTTCATTAAACTGAATTTAAATATACCACTTGCTGGAGACAGGCAAAAAGGACTTGTAAATTTAGCTGATTTAGCTTGGGGTGCTAAACCAGCTTTAGATGGTTCAAGGCTTCTCTGTATTTTATGAAAATCAGGCCCCTTTTAAGGAAATACAAAGTGACTCTCTCAGTTCCCGAATCAGTCGTGAAAATCTTGCCCTTTGTATTTTGCCTTTCAAGCTAATAGGCAGAGCAGTTTAGCCAGAGAAGTGCAAGCTTGGATCTCATTGAAACATTCCAAATGCTTTCCTGTCTGACTAAGCCTAGAATATTTATGAACATATCTTATAATTCCAGCATTATAATAAATTCTCATTGAATATTAACATTACAAGTAATATTTAATTTTTGCTTTTACCCAACATGGAAAAAATACTGAGATTTTCAGAATTCATGTTCTAGGGAGCTACTGAGTGCATGATCGATCATCAAAAGTATCATAGTGGACACAGTCATTCCAGGGCTTGCTTTGTTAAAATCCTATTCAGCTCTAAGGCAACTACACTTTCTGGTTTGATTTTCCTTTAGACAGGTCATATGGTCTGAAAGTCATCTGATCTGAAAAGGACTTGAAGTTTTTTTTAATGGAAAATCAGAGGAAGGGTTAAGTTGTTCTGCATCTGTTAAAAACTCTCCTCCACATACTAAATATATGGTATAAATATGTACTTGAAATATAAACCAAAAACTGTTGAAGTGTACACCTCAACAATATATGCTTCTTTTACAAATATTTCCCTGATCCTGGCATCAAAGGATATATGCCTTAACTTTGCTACAGTGATATTTTAAAAATAAATTTGGATCTTCTTTTTCTCCCCAGCTTAAAAAATCACAATATTTTCTATATGAATTATGTACACTCCACAGCAAAAAAAAAACCTAACAAAAAACCCCCAAAACAAAACAAAAAGCAAAAAAAAAAAACCAACGAAAACCCAAAACAAACAAACAAACAAAAAACCCAAAAAAGAACCTCCCCACAAAACAACAAAAACACTGTAGCAAAGAAAAAAAGAGATTACTGTAAGCAGGCAAAACAAAAAATACCTCTGAATTTCAACAGACAGGTTGATTTTCTATTTTATTGTCATATTTTCTATACTTATGACATTGATATTTTCTCATCATGAATCTAAATCACATAAAATGGCTGGAGAAATGAAACATTTAATCACACAAAGCTGATAATGAAATTGGTGAAATTTATCCTCACAGAGGAAAACATTACATGAAATCATCAATTTACAAACAAAAATAGACTGTTTTCATCAAAATTKTTATGATSTTATGGAGAATAGATTAGGTGCTAGATTTATTTGGCATCTGTATCAGGGATTCTCCAGGGAGCTGAAGGCAATAACATTCTGGACACCTCCATGGTTTGGCAACAGTGCTCCTGTTGCTGCAGGATCACACCATTGGTCTGTGAGGATAATGGAGCCTGGCTGAAGTGACAGAGGGTGGAGCTCAGCTCCAGACTCAGAGTCACAGATTAGATGTCTGYATAGATATCTCTGGGCTGTGGACCTGCATCAGCCTGTTGACTGGCCTCAACACACATGGCAGAGATAGTTGCAAGGACTATTGGATAGAATCATAACATGCAAGTAAGAATTTGAATCCCATAAAAGGAATGTGTCTTCTGGCCATCGCTTTGTGGCCGTGTTTACATGAAGCTCCTCCTTTTCCTACAGATCATACAATGTCCTTCTGCATTGCTGAAGCTTCATAAACAAGTTATTTTCAAGAAGAATGTGCAAGGACACAGTAATGGAGGTTAGCTGCAACTATGAATTTTATGAACAGTTTGATGGAAACCACATTAAATGGCAACATCAACCCACAAATCACCTTTGCTATGCTCTTACTCCAATCTGGTGTTGAGGTTGATTCACTGTGAATTTGCTTTTCATGGCCACCATTTCATGCAGTGCCATTTATCAGTATACTAGCTTCTTGTGCTGCAGGAAACTCTGGCATTATGCTTTAGCAGTGTTAACAACTAACATTTTTACAATGCTGCTCCTGTTAGCAAAGTAAGTACTGTAAATAACATCACAAAGACTACGGTAATTGCCCTTTTTGTAATGTGCCTGTTCACTGTGCTATCACCCAAGTCGTAAAGCYGTCACATCCTCTTCATGCATTGTCTTAGAACAGTAGCACAGTTCCACTCAGACCCAAATGGGTCAAAAAACASCTAAAGGTGATCCACAAGCAGAGGAAGAGCTGGATGGTACAAGGAAGACACAATCCCCCTATTATCAGGAAAAAAATATTTGCTCTTGAGAATTATTCCTGAAAGAGGTATGTTAGGAAAAGTAAAGATGAGGACAGTTGGAATGTAAAATATTAGGTAAAACAAAACACAGAGCTTTGGGATTTTCCCTTATTTTGGCCAAGCAGTAGTATCCTAGAATCCCATGGCTCCTSTAGCCTGAATTAATGTCGTCCTTTTTGGATCATTCACTGTAGCCTGGCTTGCAGTTCTCCCAGGCAGAGGCTGGATCCCAAATAGGATTGGAGCCTGATGTCCATTTTTCCCTGCAGCATGCCAGGGTAATATATCAGAATCATAGAATGTCCTGGTTTGAAAGGAACCTTAAAGATCATCTCATTCCAATCCCTCTTTCACTAGACCAGGTTGCTTAGAGCCCCATCCAACATGGCCTTGAACATCTTCAGGGATGGACCATCCACAGCTTCTCAGGGCAGCCTGTGCCATCTCCTCATGACACTCACAGTAAATAATTTTTTCCTTATGTTTAATCTAAACCTACTCTCTTTCAGTTTGAACCTACTCCCCTTTGTCCTGTCACTATGTGCCCTTGTAAAATGTCCCTCTCCATTTTTCTCGAAGGCTCTCTCCAGGTACTGGGAGGCTGCAATTAGGTCACCCCAAAGTCTTCTCCTCTCTGGGCTCAACAATCCCAATTCTCTCAACCTTTCCTCATAGGAGAGGTGCTGCGTCCCTCCTCTGGACTCACTCCAACATGTCAAGGTCCTTCCTGTACTAGGACCTCCAGAGCTGCACTCAGAATTCTAGGTAGGATCTCACTAGAGCAGAATAGAGGGGCAGAATCARCTCACTCAAAGTGCTGTCCACACATAAAGCTGACTGAAAGCCTTCTAGAAGTGCAATTTATTTGGAAGTAAAGCATCAAAGAAAACCTTAAACACTTAAACCTGCAAATGTAGCATATATTCATATGAAGCTTTTCTCTCCAGCTTGCTATGCACTTGTTCTGGAAAGGYGCTGACATCTTAGACTTTTTCTATAGAATCTATTTCTTTCTTCCTCTACTTAACCTTTCAGTCTGTTTCTCTAGCCCTGTTCTGAGTAGGATCCTATCTTTTCTTCTCAGGAGTCCTTTAACTACTCATTAGCCTTTATTTTTTCAAGTTCTGAACTTGGAAAAATAAACATTCATCTTCTTAGTAGATGGGATACCATATACTTGAGGTTAATAATTTTGCCCATTATATTTGAAGAGCTGGCATAAGTTTTTGTTCTGGGAAGCCAAATGTTGCTTCCTAATTAGTTTTCAATGTATCCCACTGTAATTTAAATCAATATAGTTACAAAGGAAATTCCTGAACTCAGTAGAATATGTAAAGCTTTCATTGTAATGGTACTAAAAGTAGTCACGTTTTTTGATTCTAAGAAATGAGATCAAAATAAGTGCACTTCAGCAGTAAACAAGGAAGCTTTTTTTTTTTTAATCATTTGAAGGCAGCATTGTATCCCTCTTTTGTGCAAAGAGAAGTTGATGACCTTGCCACAGCCTGTTGCTGTGGAATAGAGCCCCTTTGCACTGTCAGTAGAAATATGTGTGTTTGGATCCAGAGGTCCCACATTTCATTCTCACTGTTGATAATTTACCTTTGTTTACAGYGCTACAGTTTACTCCTTCCATGCCTCAAGAAAGACGTAGGGGGAATCTTTTAAGTTTSAGAGCAAACAACATTGGTTTTAAGATCTTTATTTCTTATGAAAATAATAAAAAAGCCCACATGGGATTTTTTTTAAAGAAGAACCATATACTTCACCAGTTTACATACAGCAACATACTAGCAACATAACCTAGCAAAATATCTAGGTTAGAAAAATCTCCAAGACATCTACTACACATCACTACAGTACATCTGAGAGGTGTTTACACCACAGAACTCCTCTGAAATTCAGCACTTTACCTGAATACAAAACCACACCCTTTAATGATAAAATATCTGACAAAGAGCACAAAAAAGAGGAGGAAAATCTCTAATATCAAGGAATTATTCAATTCCYGCAATTTGAATTCTTTTAGAGAGCCTGAGTTTGGTAGAAAGAAGTAGCCTGAAAAATGCTGTTGCTTAATGAGAATTTTTAGCCAAAGCATTCTTCAAAACAGTTATATGCCTATATTATAACAYTTTGAGCTTGATTAAGGTGTCTACACGTAAGTGTCTAGGTTTCTTCAGAAGCCTTGGAATATAGAAAATATATATGGGCTCTGCACATATGGCAGAAACAGAGATGAAACCAGGAAAAACTCCTCAACCAGCAGCTGGAGGGTATGTAGGACACTTCAAATGACAGATAATAAGTTACATTTAGGTAATTATATTCTATCTATCTATCTATCTATCTATCTATCTATCTATCTATCTATCTATCTATCTATCCACACCATACTAGGTATAACTGAAAAATGTAATTGAGTCCTTTATGTCCTGCTATACCTGTAGGTAAAATGAGGAAAACAAAAAATATACAGATATGAAAAAAATCTTTATAGGCCTGTGTCTGGAACAAGTGGAATGACCTCCTCATATTTCAAAAGAAAYGTAGTCAGCCTCTAACATGGTTGAACAAATAATAAGTAGCATAAGTGGTTCTCTAGCCTTCTTTAACCATACAAAATGTCCACATCAGAACTTGTTTTTCACACTTATCTCTGTTTAAAATTAAAAAAAAAACTTTACCATTATTTTATTTAGCTAATGAAATATGCTTTTAGCAATGTAATTTTGTTGCATGACATTGATCCTGGATATTCAGTATTTAAGCTCCCCTGTGATATTGGCGAGATATAAGTGTTGGATGACCAAGCATGCATAGAAAAGTCAACTARGCTATTAATCTTTTGGGCAAAAATTGAAGAGAGTAAATGCAGCAGAGAAGACTGGGGAATTTGAGCAGCTTTTTTTTTGTTTTCAGCTGTAAAGTGTGTTCAGACACATGGTATGAATAGCTATGAATAGAAAGCTGCTTCAGAAAATAGTATGAAGGTGTTTCCCAAGCAATTGTAACCACCATTAAGTCTGAAAGAACTTTCCAGGTAGACTAATTTAACTTTCTGAGGTCTGTGGGGGGGCTTGAGACAGTGCTTATTGGTGACAACTAAAACCTGAGCTGGCTCTTTTTCCCYTTTAGTGAAAGGAGTACATGCATAAATACAGTACATGATACACACTGTACAAAGGGCCGTGGTCAGGAGGGGAAAAATAAAAAGAAATATCTGCATATTCCTGTCCTGGCAGATGCACTCTGGGCCTGGTGGAAGCTCTGAAAGAGGAAAGAGGAGGCAATTTCTTCAGGAAGAGCCCAAAAAAAGATCTGACAAAATCTGAATCTGAAGTCTGGGTACAGGCTGAAGATATGTCCAAAGTAGCAGCCTTGGGAAATGGATTGTTTTGAATGCAATATGAAGATCTTAGCCCAGTGCCTGGCACGGTTTGATAGTTAGTCTGAGCCAGATACTGCTCCAAACAAACAGTTTGTGTGTGGAAAGTTTGCAATTTACAACCCAGCAGAAATGAGCAAGGCTGGGGTAGATCATAAGAAATTCTGAGTTCAGGCAGGCTGGGGATCCATCTTACAGGGTTTGTGGAATGGCCTCTTTTATGTGGATTCAACAAAGACAAGTTGACAAGGGATAAAAACTGATAAAAAGAAAGTAGCTATCACACCTTTCACAGAATGTGTGAGAGCTTGGGGTAGGGAGAGAAGAGTATATATGGTTATGTCTCTGCTTGTTTAATGAAAAATCCACAGAGTATAATAAACCTCATTTCCATGAAATTAGCATACGGGTAAGGCTTTGTAGGATCTAAGAAAGGCACTTTGTTTGAACACATAGGGTATCAAAATTCTCATTTTAAATCTTTAATTAACTTTTCCCCCTCTTCATTATCAATCACTTATTTCAACTATTCATAGYCTAAATAAGCTTCCTCTGGTGGCTAAGAGATAAGACATTTAAGAAATAAAAAGTCAAAATCTGTGTTGCTTTTATTTGTATTGCATTTGAATTTGACCAGAATGCTTTGGGGTTTTTATCAAAGATTTGAGTGAAGGGAGTACTAAAGCTGATTTGGTTATAAATTTCCCRGGGATGAAGAATATGAGTGTTCACATGTAGTTTCCAAATGAAAGCTAGATAAACAGGCGTAGACTGAGATTTTAATGTCATGTAATGCACACAAAATTTCTCTGGGTATTGTTTTAACAGATTCACATGAAATCTCTCAGGGTGTTCTATTAACAGATGCAACCTTGGAATGAGATTGAGGAAATGGAAGAATATATTGTCATATGACTATCAGTGACTGTACCTGAAAAAAATCTCAGTGTTTGTGTTTATTTTAGAAACTTGTGCACTCTCTTAGCAAGTAAATACTGTAATCTTTCATATGCAACAAACTYCTTTTTCACTGTATCATGTTGCTAATTTCCTTGCTCCGTGTCTATTATAATTTGTAAGTCTGATTTACTTGTCTACAATGTAGACATGTAATATTTTCAGTCTTGAAAATCTTGAAGACCCCTTGCAGAACTGAATAAAATTGTAAATGTCAGATTAGACAATCCAAATGTTTTGCCTTGGTAAAATCCTGGAAGATCACTGTAATCAGATGGAGAAAAATACAAGTACAGCAGCTGACTTCAGGGAGGATGTGATCTATGAGGGTCAGGCATGCAAAGTGAGATCTAGGGTATGTTGGGAAAAGTAATTCCAGGAAAAACTGAGCAGCATTTTTACCAGTGTCATATTCCTCATATAATGCAATTTTGCAAATAAATTAAACAGGACCTAGACATGGACCAATGATGTGACCTGGGAAGGATTCTCAGGACAGAGCTGAAAGCCAGGGGAGTGCTTGCCTGTGCAGAAGTGAGCCATGCCACATCAACTAATGTCCCTCACAAACAGCTGATTTACCAATACAGATGTGGCCGTATCAGGGAAATCAATTTATTATTTTAAATTAAATGCTTCTGATTGTTACAGTCAGGAAAGTTTCATTCAGAGACCCTGCTGATAAGCGATACTAGGGGACGACCAAGGAATTTCAGAATTTAGTTTAAAAAAAAGATTAAGGGAGCTTGGGTGGTTCAACTTCACAAGAGGTTTGCCTAAAAATAATGCATAACAGAGAGGTAAAAGATGTATTTTCAGTGAAGAATTATATTGGTATAAAACCAAGTAAGTTCAGATRGTGTCTACAAACATGATTTTCACAAAAGGTGAAAATTATAAGAAGTTTTTTTCTACTCTCTGCCAGAACTGAATGCTCATTTGAAGCAGATTTCCATTTGGAATAGTGGACAGAAGGTAAACATTGGGTTCAAAAAGTTAAAATCATGACTAGGATTACACAGTTAAGATTGGTACTTGCAAAAAAGATGTCTGGATTAAGTTGACTGAACGAGTTCTTTTTGTTTYCAGCTCCATGGCATTGGATATTAAAACAATTGGTCAGTATATGTATTTTTTCATAGGCTAATTTGTGAGGGAATATGTTGAATAATCTTCCACATTTAGACTCAAACCACCAGTTTAACTTTTGACTACAGTAAAATTTATAGTTCCATGTAATCATTTTGGAAATGCAGTTACAACTTCTGTAAACATGATTTTTTAATTCTGTTTAAAAATAAATGCTTTCCTTGTTTGACTAACTGCTGAGAATTCAGTGTTCACCAAGTAAAACACACCAATAAATTCATGACTGGCAATTTCTCTACACAATATAAAAGTTTCTTTCTAAAAATCTCTCCCTTTTCAGCTCTGATTTCTGATTTAACCATTGATTTTGATCTACAATGTAGACAAATACTATAGGGATTATGCATTAATGAAATAGGATRAAAAGTAATTTTTAAAATAAAAGTCTTTACCACAGCCTTCTCTACCCTCAGATTTGAATCACTGTCCATGACCAGGAAGTCCAATCATTTATATTTGTATTTATTTAAAGGAGATTTTTAGATAGTCACTTTACTCTTGGAGCTTGGGCCGTAGGATAAACACTACAGCACTATGAGACATGCAACTAAACTGTTCTAGACTACAGCCCAGTTGTCTTGCAGTAACTTGATTTAAGTATTGGWAGATCACATTTAGCCCCAGCAAATTAATTAGAACATGATTTTTCAGCTCAAATTCAGATGTTCAGGAGAACATCTTTGCCGTAGAGGAAACCTCAGTTGAATCTGTTTCTTACAGACCTGTTATTGGAATGGAAGGAAAATTTTGGAGAAGAGATAAATGAGCACAGCTTTAAATTCAGATGAATAATGTATAGTTCTAGTCACAATTACCAAATGTGCTTATTGTTAGAAAACAGAGAGTGCAATAATCCCTTGTTTATGGAAAATTGGCACATGCAGTGTATAGCTCATGACATAATTTATGGAGTTTTCTGTGGAGTCCTGGTAATTATTACTGAACTATTCATTATCGATCTCATTTGGAATGTTAATGAATTTAAATCCAGCTTGTTGAAATGCAGAAACAACCACAAAAATCTATTGTTTTTTGGCAATTCTGTACTCACTGAAGCCAATGGAAATGTTCCCACTAATGTCAAGGAATACTAGATCTATCTGAATGTGGCTCCATGGTTGTTTTTAGGCCTGCTCCGTTACTGTTTAACTCCATGATGTCTTTAGTAGCTTGTACCTGGCATGATCTGTGGCCGCATCCCTAGGCCTGCTTCAGAAAGRAGGCTGCAACAAATGGAGAGACACTATTTACAAGGGTAAATAATCCTGTATTTCCAGGACCRTAAATACTCCTGTAGTGCCAGGACAAGTGGGAATGGCTTCAAACTGAAAGAGGGTACATTTAGAGACTAGAAAGAAATTATTTAAAGCGAGGGTTGTGAGGCAATGGCAGTGAGGCAACAGGTTGCCCAGAGAAGATGTGAATGCCCCATCCCTGGAGGTGCTCAAGGTCAGGTTGGATGGAGCTCTGAGCMACTTGGTCTAGTGGAAGGTGTCCCTGCCCACAGCAAAGAGGTGAAACAAAATCGTCTTTAGGGCCCCTTCCAGCCCAAGCCATTCAGTGATTCTATGACTGTCAGAGCTTTAATAATGCAAACAATTRTGTTGACTCTTTTGGTCACTGTCAGAAGGGTCTCAAGTCAAGATGCTGGGGACAATGTAACAAGGATATGGAGAATATCTGAATTTCTTAATCTCTCCCAAAATTAAAAGTATTGGTGATTTCTAGAGCACCATGAAGTTCAGCTGGASTATGGGAATGAAGTTATGCTGTAACTCCCTAAAGGGGTGATGTACATGCATGTTTTTCTATGGATCTGGAGAACATGGCAACTCTAGCAGCACAGYGAGAACTGGGTTTTTTTGGTTGGTTGGTGGGGATTTTTGTTTGAGTTTTGAGGGGATGGGAGTGGGCTGTTATTATAATTTTTGTTAATTTTGTTGGTTTTGTTAGTATCATCCTTGGACRCAAAATGAGAAAGTTTTAACCAAGGGTCCTGAGGTGGTAAAATAACAGGAGCTAAGCAAAATATTGATGACTGTATTATATTGCTGTTATATCCTGCTTTCAATTCATTGCTGTAAAGAAAATATATTTTTAAAAGGCAATTTATGTTCTCAATAAAAGACTTACAAAAATATTTTATGGYAAAAATCCATCCATTTATTTAGCTTGCACAAGAGGTATTTAAGAGGCAATTAATTACAAATACGAAGCGCCTCCACAAGGATAGGGTATCAGTTAGTAGGAGACTGTTTGACCCTGCAGTCACAGACAGTAAAATGTACTCCAAACAGATGAAAATTAAAGGTAAAATAATTCAGGCTGAAAATAATGTGCATATTTTTAAATCAAGAATGTGCTTAACTATCAGGGCAGCTTGCCAATGGACATGTAGATTTTTTCTTTCTTCATGTTGTCAAGTAAGGTGGCACATGTCCAAACACACATGCTAATTCAAGTTGCATATAGCTGGCACTGAACATGGAAATTACTGAATGAGGTTTTATGGATTGTTTTACTCAGAATGACAGATCCTGTTGTGCTTTTTGCCCTTAACTGTAACACTCTGAGAATAAGCTTTTTCCCTAATCTGGCTGCTAACATTAGTCATATTTAGATCATTTGTCATAACGATCATCATACTTTTATAGCTTTGTAATAATGTAATTTGCCAAACAGAAAAAAAAGGTAAGTAGCAAGAATACTCTTTCTTTCTCATTTTCTTTGTTACTCTGGGCTCAGCACTAAAGTATTCATATATTTTCCAGTGCAGTGAAAAACATGGCTGTCAGCCTTTGAACATCTGTTCTGAGCAGTTTATATTTATATTCTCTCTGCACCAGGGAAAGTGTGTTCAATCTTGTTTTGTTAATTTTTTTTTTTTAGTGGAAGGGGGGAGAAAAAGAAAGTCTCTTAGTGAGGAGATGTTTTGAGGGCTCTTTTGATTCTCTCTTAGCATTCAAGTTTCTTAACACTGGTGTAATTAATAGTTTGAGGCTTATTCTTYACATGCTGAATAAAGCAGTTACATTTATAAAAGTCTAGATTTTGGCCCTAAATGTCATCRTCTTGGATTACTCCCTTCCCAAGAAAACTTGACTCTGACACAGAATTGCCTGCATAATAAATTGTGGCCAGGTATGGGATACCCAGGCTCAGATGGGATACATTAGATAAAGAAATTTTGTAGAAAAGGAACTGTGGGCAAGAAATCAAAGATAAGTCAAGGGTGAGCATTGCAGAACTGAAGGCTGACAGTGCATGGGCTGCRCTAGGAAGAACACAGCCAGCCAGTCCAGGAAGGTGATTATTCTCTGCTGTCTATCCAGCATTTATGAGGTTGCACCTGAATTACTTTGTCTAGTTTGGGGCTGCCTATCATAAGATGTTGAAGGAGCAAGAGCTTGAGAAGGCTGGGTTTGACCCACTTAGAGAAGACTGTGGGGAAAATGTAACTGTGCTGTGTTTAGCTAAACCAATTGGGTGGGTATAGAGAAGGTAGAGTCAAATTTCTCAGAGTCTGATACAACAAAAGAAGGAGACTCAGCAGCTAAAAATTGCAAAAAGTTAAGTACTATATAGTGATAAGAAAAAATCACCCTGAGTGGTCAAGGACTCAACTAGATAGCACAGAAGGATTTTGCAATATTTGTCCTTGCAGAGACACAAAATTCGATTGGACAGTGGACCTGAATTTCAACCTGAATAAGCTTTGACTTGAAGGCACACTAGATGACCTTTTCAGGTATCTTCCAGCTTAARCCATTCTACAAATGTAAACACAACAATGTGCAAACATAATAAAAAAGAGGAATCACAATGGGCTGCAGTCTTTACAGGTTAGGAGCACGTACAGAAGCAGCCTGGTCTGGCCCATAAGATGTCAATTAGTTATAGTTATGGGCAAGGGGTAGGGAGATCATTATATTAGAGAAAATTGGTTTTCATCATAAAACTTTATGGAGACCTTTTCATTCCTGAGCTTCAGTCATAGTGTATCCTTGAACTTTAGGTGGTCTATGGAAAGGTAAGGAAAAGCCTGGCAGATACATCTGATAGGTTTCCAGGGGACTGCACTGTTGAAATGAGATGTAGCCTTCTTCAACAGCTGAATTTCTGTAAGCACTGAAACAGTATGACCATTTATATTGAGCGCTGAATCACTGCAGTCTAAATGAGAAATGACAAAAGCATGAATAACCGAGGCCAGGTCACTGCCTTCCAGGAAATACTCTTTTAGCCAGCTGGAAAGAAAGCTTTTTACTGGTGGTTGCTGTTATGTAAGYCCTGAGAATCAGTGAATAATTTCATGTGCTTGCAAAGATTTAAGACCAGAGTGAGCCATCAGATCAAGTATTTTGAATCGCTACTGGCAGTTTTCCTCACATAATTTGTTTGGGTTTTTAGATTACTTTTTTTTTTTCCTAGAATGACATCATATATTTAATCAAAAATATTGAGAAAGCTATAAAAAATACCCACCACACTGGTTGGCCTGTTATCCATCCTAATTTTTATCATCCACTCTTCAACCTCAAATTTTGATTTGCCTAACTTAACTTTACTATATTGATTCTTTTACATTTTTCTTTGTTATATTTAAGAGCCTGGTAACATTCATAATTGCCTTCTAAAGTTACTTCCTCAAGTCTTTTCTCAATCTTCGTTCCTTGAATCTTTCAATCGGTGACTATTTCGACAGTTCTCAAAAAAATTCATAGCTTTTTTGAACACTCTTCAACTTCAAAAATCCTTTGATTATGAATATAAAATTATATCATCTACTGATTCTATCTACGACCAGTTTTCCTCCACACACAGTGTTTGCAGAGTTTGAATATCTAACTCACAGAAATAACCTGTTTATAATTTCCATTTTTCTTKAGTCATGTCACCTATTTATGGTAACATTTTAAGGGGGATTTGCACTGGATTGTTAATCTCAAATATTTTCTGTCTCACTAGATACCAGGTTGGAACCTCTTATTCTGTAAAGGTGAGTTCTTTTCYCTGTTGCTTTATGACTTTGATTTCTATTTAAAAAAAAAAAAAGAAAATAGTTATGAAGGCAATTCCCCAAGAAATTCAGTTAGTTCTAATTTTAGCATCTTGCCCATGTCATTTACTGAAATTTGAAAAAATACATGGAAATTTGCAATCTATTTTTATAACTACTTATTTCAGKGTCTTTGAGACCTTTACTGAAGAGGATCATGAATGTCCTCCACCCTCCAGGTGGAGCCTCAGTGAAAAAAAAAGCCTTTGATGGCTATTTCTGGCCAGCAACTGTGCACTGACACTTGTCAACAACTAACGCTAAATGAATGAAATATTAATTAATTTAGCAGGTGTTAGTGGTGTTGTTTTGCATCGTGTTAATATTTTGACTGAATTATGTACACTCTAAAATGGTTACAAAATGTGAGGGCTAATGTGGTGTGATAGGGTAAGGACCTCCTTAATCCAGCACGGAACAAGCTGGCTTCAGGGAAAAAAGCAGAATGGTGCTTGCCTTGGCTGATTGTTCTTTCTGAGAGGGAAGCTGATCAGTGTGGCTATGGAGCTGTACAGGTACATTCCTGCAACTCCAGGAGAGCATTGAGACGGGGCATTATTGACTCACTAGCAGCTAAGTATAAGTAAGGATGTAATCTCTGCATTAACCTTTATCAACCAAAATTTTAATACTATCAAGGTTGTATAAATTGGAAAGAGGTACCTTTTTTTTCCCACAGTCAGATTCATTTGTTAAATCCTCAGTCAGATATTTTAGGATTTCTGTTGAGACTTAAAAAACCAATTAATTTGGTTTCAGTTATACCACTCTTCTTTTTTATTTGTTATATTGACATTGTTTTAGCTATTTTGAGGCTTCCTAGCATTTTTTGAATGTAGGTATGAATAGCTWTATATGCAATCTTTATTATAATTTAATATCAATGAACCACAAATTTTCTTAACCAGCATTTTATGACACACTGATGCAAATGTTTTAGGCCTCCTGATTCAAATCAGTTTATCCTAAGTAAATGTTGTCTAGCTTCTTCCAAAGGCTTAATAATAGCCTAGAAATTGCCTCCCTGTCCTCATATGGTATGAATGTAGCACTCTGMTTCTTTCCAAATATAGAGACACAGTATTAATTAAAAACTTCTGTTCTTTCCATGTCATCATTGACAATTTTACAATCTGCATTTGTTAATAGATCTTTCTATAATTTATTTTGTTCCAAATACATTTTCAATATTTATTTAGAATGTCTTTAATTCTAATCATCTATATAACTGCTGTTCAAACCTACTTTTGGCAATTCATAGCTCCTATTTTGTTCACAGTTTTAAATTTTTTTCTTAAACTGTTGTGTTTTTGTCCTTGCCAGTGAATGAAGACAATATTCTAGCTAAGGTCATTCCCATTCTTAACAGTGTCACTTGGAAACTCCAAAGGTTTTTATTATTTTCTTTGCCTATCAGCATTTTCCCTTCTAATCAGTATTTTCATTAATTTCCTCAGATTTTGAATATAAACTGGTTTGGAGTACTATGCATTTTCTTTATACATCTATGTTTGGGGTAGTGTCTGGTCTTATTGAATATGAGGTCATGATCTGCAGTTTCTAGGCAACTGCTAATTCCTAATACCATGGTTTTTCTACTTTATCTGGCAGAATTAAGTCCAAAATTATCTTCCTTTTCTTTTTCTCTAATTCCTTGTGCATTATAAAATCATCGTACATATTTCTAGGGATTGTTTAGAAGTTTTACCAGCACTATATGAAATCACCAGTCTTCATTTCTCAAATTCAAGTTCCTTTAATAGCTTGATTTTTTCTTTCACATAATCAGCAGATACTTAGGAAGAAACACATTCTCGTAATTCAGAGGCCAAATTAGTCAGTGGCAGGTTCTCTTTGTAAGATATGTTAAGTAGAACATTGATCTATGTCCCCGCATGAYCCCTTGGTTTGCATCACCAATCAAACTTAAACAGATATTACTTTCAAGGGAGAGTTCAGCTTCTATAATCCCAYTATCCATTTTACCATTATAAAACAAATTGTGTGAGTTTCATGTGCCATTTATGTGATGCATCTCAACAAATTGTGACAATGTCAGATGTAACAAATTTCTTCTTCATCACTGAGCGCTAATAATTCCCTCACAGTGTATCCATTCTTATGAGGAGTCCGTAATAATCACTTCCAAACACAGTTGTCAAGTACAAATTTGTTTCCATATATGTTGTACAGAGCTGAAAATTTGGCATCAGGGTCATGTACTTTGGTCTCCATTATGCCCATCCAGCTTGCCTTAGTGCTGAAAATGTCTAAAACCAGATCATGGAAAGAATTTCCTCATCATGTTCCTTCAAACATATTTAGAGTCAAGTCTAAATATGAAAGTGTCATCTTTTTCCTGCTGCCAAGATCAAGACTTTGCTTTCAAACTCAGGATCCATTGCATGTGCCTGGATTTCCCGTCTCCTTTCTGAGTTTCCTTTCCTATTTCAAAATAGAGTTCTGTTCTGTTTTTTTATGGCTGAGCATCCCTACTTCTCAGTGAATTTTCCCTTTTATTTGAGTAGCTTAGGTACAAACTTGATGCTGTGAAAACTGTCTTGAAGGGCACAATTATCATTGTAGCTTATATATAACATTTGACTCTACTTGTTGCTGAAAACTGCGGTGAAACATTGTGAATCTACAATTCTAGGATAGCCTTAGCACCCTCATGGAGAATTAACACTTCAGCAGAGAGGCCTCCATGCAGGACTTCTGATAGGATGAACTGTCCATGTGGGGTGAGATGCTTATATGCCATTAACTACTGCAACCCGCCAAAACTGGTGAAATAGAGGGTTGATTTCAAGAGGAGTGTGTTGAACAGCTTGGAAGATTTTAGGCAGAGATCAAATCATCAACATGACTTTCTTGAAATAGTATAGCCCGTACTACACTGAATCACACAGGACTAAACGTGTGGCATACTTGTTGCTAMTAATGGCACAGAAATCTAAAGACATTATCTGAAATGAAGACCCCAAACCAGTGTTAACASTGGGAGAAGGTGACTTGCCACTGATAGTAATAATTTTTTTAAAAGGGGAAAAGAAAATCAATAGTTATGTTGCATTAAAGCACAGAAGATGGCACTGCAGACTAGATGCTTTAAATGTTCTGTTTCTTCTACCTTATAGCAATCACTGATGTTATGAAACCACAGGAATATCCTATTATTTCTCATTTCTAAGCCACTGTTCATACAGAAGTGAATACCTCTATTCAGTACTTTTAGTAGATGCAGTCCTGAAAGGCAGTGCCATCAATTCTGAAACCTGTGAAGATCTGGCATGATGATTTTTGCTGCTTGTTGAAACTGAACAGCTATAAATACTTGTGAGATTGTAGCTCATTTAAATAAATTTTATACAAATGTTCTTCTTAWGATGTGCATTAATAATTTTTTCACTGTCCAGATCAATGTGAAAATGACTACAGTTTCTTTTAGCTGGATGACTTTTTCTACAGAAAAATGACCAAAGGCTTCTTTGGAAATTAAAATTTGCTTCAGCAATATTATTGATAAAAAAATAATCTAAAATAAATTGCTATTGAACACTAGAATGAAAGCCGATTCTTTAATATGATATTAAAAGTTAATTTCCTGAGGGTATGGAAGAAGAATTTTACACAACCATTAAATGAAGAAATTATAAGATCACCACATGGAACCCCTCTAATGATAGATGTAGTGCATTCATGTAAAATGGCTTGATTAAAATAACCTCTGAAGTTTGATGAACATAAGATTTAAATCCTGTCTTTTCTGCTGGCCATTTGACTAAAAGAGTCCTTGAATTAAATAAATACTGATGGTGATAGGGAGCACTTTTAAAAATATAAATGCTCATTCTATGAGAAGTGGGTAAATAAAGTGCATAATATAAAGATAGGTGAGGTTGAGGAGTGTGATGGTATTGGGTCCTTTTAACTTTCTGCCATGAACTGATTTTGCTCTGGTAAAAAAATCTGTTAAACTCTCAGCTTACCATAGTGAAAAACCAACGATGGACAGGGAAAAGAGTAGTTCTCTAATTTTTTAATGCATTCCAATCTTCTGTAAATGTCATCATATAGAACAAAAATGGCAAGAATGTCTTAGTATCATCAWCCCCTGTAGATTTTTTCTCCATCAGTGTGACTTCTGTTCCTTTGGCAGAGGGGACAACATGTTTTTATCCTCTCAAAGGGTGTTTTTTTCACACCCCACCCACCCACAGTATTTGCACTCTCAGTTTCCCCCTGGCTTGCACTCCTCTGCCACCCTCCATCTGTGCAGCCAGCACCCACAGCCTAGAGTTACCTRTGTTGTGCCAGTTCCATGGCCATGCTGACTTCACTGTCCAGCAATGCAGGCAGCAGTCACACCACCTAAAGCTCACCTCCCTTTTCATGATTCATTAATACTTTTTGTCCTGAAGATCACAGGTCTCMCTTTCTCGGTTGAAAGATGGATGCCACAAGCATTGCTAGGTCATGGAAATCCGACCTGCCCTCAAAAGCCTCTCTGAAAGGTGAGGTGAAAAGGTTGAGAACCAAAACAGTGATCTGAAGCATTTCCAAGGCAATAATAAAACCCAAGAGCAAGCAAATGCACAAAATTTGTGCAAGTACTTGACATCCTCCTTTTTCCATTACTGAAAGTCTGCTCATTTTCTGCATGAGGTGATGTATTTATTGCTAACTATCTGTCAGACTGCAGCATAAAAATATCAGCCATAATTACATTCATGCTACCAGCCTTGACATTAAAGTTAATCTGAAAAACACTCATTTTCCTATACTACCTTATGTAACCAGGACTCAGATGCAGCAATGGTTCACTGTCAGGTTTTATTCTACTGTGTTTCAGTGCAGGGAGTTACTTGACAGCTGTGAAAATGTTGGCTTGCCCTTTGTCTTACAAAGGGAAGTATTAAAAGAGCCTGACATTTGTCAAATGAAACTCTTATCAGTGTGACCTATTTTTAGGTACCCTTTGAAACCTTAGGATAAGTACCTGAAAACTAATGATCCTTCTGTTTCAGGAGAGAACATTTAGGAATGGCTTATTAGAAGAGATAGACACAGGGCTAGAGAGACCCTGGAAGGGTGTTGTGCTATGTTGTAAGCTTGAGATTCTATAAATTGGTTTTATTTTTAGGAGCAGTTTAGAGAACCAAAAAGCTGCTGTAGACTKGTTGTAGACTAGTCAGGTTGTAGACTGAGAACTGGGTGAGTGGGGAAAATCTTGGCCCACAACTCAGTTTATGTAAGCTTCTTGATGAATTTAAATTTATCTTCAATAGAGATAATTCATTATTTTAATTATACAAGTATTTGACTGCAGACAGACAACTCCTAGATTTTGGAAGCCTGTAGACTAGGCTGGAATCCAGCAGAGTGTTCCACAGAACATCTCTGAGGAGGAGGGTCATATAAATTATCATAGCAATTCAATTATAAGCATTTTATAAAGCTATATATAGAACAGTTAAGCATGTGTCATTCTGGGGAAGGAGTAGTGTTGGGTGTACAGTATTGTCCCTTTCTGTTAGCTGAGACCAGGGCACCTTGTAGATAGGAAGAACAGAGGAAAGAGGATTTATTTTGTCAAAAATAAGTGGGTTGTAAGGAGCAATTTACTAGGAGAGACTTCAGGTTTAATGCTACTACCAGTACTCAGGATATCAGATCACTGTATGAACACTTGGGGGAAGTTTGTCTTCAGAGATCCCAAAACATGTCAAATTGTGGTCAGAGATCAGGGATCAGTTATATAAAGCAAACTGGAAGCATATGKCATGCATGATATTGGTCACAGAATCACAGAATGGTTTGGATTGTAAGGGACCTTAAATATCATCCAGTTCCAACTCCCTGCCATGGACAGGGATAGCTGCAGCACTTCAGATGGGAATCATGAGGGCAGAGCAGAGGGGGGCAGCCAGAGAATCATGCAGCCAGGGAGATGCCTGGTTGCTACAGTGCAAATATCTAAGATGCAGACACCTCTTGTGTAGAAGCAAAGCATGGAAGTCAATGGGATTCAATGAGACTTACATACAGAGCATGTTACATTTGGTAGGTCAGAATTTGCTCTTGACAGGACATGGGGATTTTCTTCTGGCTTTACTTCCTCTCAGGGGAATATTCCTCCTCACAAAAATCCACTAATTTGATTTKAAGAGGCTGCATAAAGTCAGCTGAGAGTCCCTTGGAGTTTATAGGTAAACCTGTAATTTACAAAGTATGAGAACTGTGACTAGAAATAAGTAATAATTGTACATAAATTGAAGAAGAACTGAAGTGTCTCCCATTTGCAATGAGTATGATTAGTGATTYTCTCCATCCACTGCAAGGCAGATGGCAACAAACTTCCAAAATRTCTAGGTACACATTTACATCTTGACAGGTGCATTTTTCAGAGACAGATCAAAGATAGCCATGAAATGCCTCAAGGTTTCTCAGCTATTCAGGTGAGATTCAGCTCTGATGTTGAGGATGATGGAATAGTTTTCTAGGGAGGAATAAGTTTATGGGGGAGCTGCTGAAAATTTGGAGAAAGCGTATAGGAAAGCAATGGATGGAGACACTTCCTAAAACTGAGGGTTGTCAAAATGTAGAGGTAAGGTTGGTGTTATGGTTATGACAGAGAAAAAGGTCCTGCTCAGTGGGAGTGAGAAGGACCCTCAAAGGAATGGCTAGGTTGCAAAAAAAAAGTTYTCCCTGGAGAAGGCTGTCATCAAAACCTGGAGACCCAGCTGAAGTGTGGTTGGAAAGGATTTCCATAGGAAAGTGTAGGCTGCAGATCTTGCAGTAAATCCCTTCTCTTATGAATTGCCCAGCTTCAGCATACTCTCCCTGGAACCAGGAATCATTTTCTTCTTTYTTTCTTCCTTCTTYCTTCAGCCTTTCTTATTCACCTTTAGTGTTTCCTGGGCTTTCAGGGGGCAGAATATGGGGTGTGGTTGCTGATGCTCCCTACTGCTGTTCAAAACCCTACTGTGATCCCCTGGATACTCTGACCCATCCTGCTGCAACAGCATCAAGAACGGAGAATATCAGGGAGAAAGAAGGCTAGAACATCCTGTCTTTCTTTCTTTTGCTAGACAGTTTCTACTTAGCCATCTAATTTGTCTGTGCCTTGAGACAGCTCTCTTCCAGTCAATTCAGATTGAGAAGTCAAATGTAGAAACAGCTGAGCTGTTTTCAGCCAGTCATTAGAAGAAGTCTGAGCACRGCAGTAAGGAGTCCCTGTGGGCCAATTTTTTCCTGTGTTTCAGATACTTGCTGTGTCTGAAAGATTGCAGCAAACAAATGAACCTTCTCATATACGTATTCATTTTTGGTTGTTCAAACAGTGATCTATATTCTGTGTGATCATACTTACACCAGGTCTGTTTGCAATCTCAATTTAAAACACACATTTATCAGCAAATTATGTCACATGCAAGTTCAAAATAATATTTGATCACAATTAATTCACAAAGTAGGTGCATCACCTCCTCTAGCTGTGATACGATATGGTTTATGCCATCAATACATATCTGAGATTAATGAGGCAAATCACAGACTATAGAAAAGTCATTTGTCACCCCAGATAGCRATCTAATCAGTTGGAAAACTGACCAAGTGAACTTCTAGCACATGGAGGCCTTATTAGAATGATTTTCAAAGTATGGACTGAGGTTAGAGAGTTCTAAATAAAACTTTTTTTTTTTTTCATCCAGGTAATCTATTTAGGTTCTTGCATGGATGCAGAAGGTATTTATTCTACTACAGACAAGTTGGATGCAATAGTATAGGATCCTATTCCAATAAATATGCCATACTTAAAATAATTTTAATCTCTCTTAACRTAAAATACTGAATTTGTAATACTTTGAGATTTTTCATTGTTTTCCTTTCAACAAATAGGCTACTGAAAAATTCCATCAATAGATTGCTACAGAACATTTTAACTTGCTATCAGGTTGACTAAACAGTAAATGATACTCCTGAAAATGACCCAGGTTATCCAGGGTGCTTAATTTCTACAATGGAAGAATTGTAGTCCCTTCAAGTGGGCCAGCTGGTTACATTTGGCTTACTTTGCAGGTGCTTAACACTGAAGGAGAACAAAGAGTTCTGTCCCCAAGCAGTATTTGCTCTGGTGAAATCATCTCCCATGTGGAGAGATGGCATCCATTCCATTCCATTCCATTCCATTCCATTCCATTCCATTCCATTCCATTCCATTCACTTTGCCTGTTACTGCTGGTGGATTGCTAGAGTCTCAGAAACTGGGAGCACAGCTGATTTTAAAGGACCATGATACAGTCACAATGACATTGTAAACATCATCAGTATCTCAAAATAATCTAGCTCAAAAATGTGTCAGCCTCTTGAACTAATTCCTATTTAAAAACAAGTAAAAGAAAGCTACACTGGAAACTTTAGACAGCAAGGCTATTTTTATAAAGCTTGTCAATTATTAGAAATTATTCACATAGTGTTAATTAGGGGTCTTCCCAGCACCAGAATAATTTTGAAGTGGAATCTGAATCTCCTGTTCCAAGTGCTAAGATTGCAATAATGTGAACCTCCTCAGCTTCCAAGGCTGCAGTTCAGGGGGTTATGGTTTCATCCTCGATAATGCTATACCTTCTAACAATGGTTTGGGTTTTTTTCTGCAGAGTATTTGAGTTAAATTGTTAGTATTTTAAGCCATGGTTATTGTGCTGGATTCTAGATTAATTTCACGGGAGTAGTGTGAGATGAAAATTAACAGAAATAACATATGTGTCTGGATAGTAATTTTGACAACTGGTTGGAAACAAAAACACTAGTCACAAGAGGTTGTGAGGTTGATCTGTTATGTTATGGGTTTTTTTCATGCACTGGCTTTGTAGCTCCTCTAGGAAAGGTAAGTTTAAAATGACAAACAGACAGGACTGCAGTACAGTTTTGTATTTTACCCAGATGACAGTGCAGTCAGCAGCACAAAGCTCTGACTACCTTGAAAGAGACATTGACTGTGTATTGCCTGAAGAAAGAATGCCTTACATGGAGAACAATTCCTATTGCTTCTAAACATTCCTCGCCGCCTTTCCAGGGTCAAACAGAATACTTCAGATCTGTCTGCCCAGCTAAAGGGGTACTATGTTATATGAGCCATTAGTGATTTATGAGCCATTTCAAGTTAGGATGACCCAGGCTCTTAGTGAATGCTGCTACTGCCACCAGTTGCCATTGCTAGTACTGCTTTTATTCAGGAAATCCTGAGCTACAGACTAATCTAAGATAAGCAGAGACGAGCTACAGTACTACACAGTACTTAATGATATTCAGAAGTTTTAATTTATACTGTGTTGCACTGTGAAGCCTGGCTTTGGCCCCTGTTATGACATGGGTCAAACTGCCTTGACATGTCACCTGCATCACATTGTACCCTGAGGGTGACTCATGTGTGTGTCAGTCACCAGCATAGCCTAAATGAAATTACATGTACATGTACTACAAATTCACATTGCTTAACCAGCCTTAGAGAACAAAGATTTCATACCTGTTCTATATAATATGTTCCTATGCTAATCTGTCATTAAGACCAGAAGTTTATCTAACAGCCTGTATCTCATTTACTAAATCTTAACTCATTTGGATAATAGCCAAATGTGGTGGGAATGTCAATAGTTGATCATCTTTAAAACAGCCTTATGTATATTGTAAAACTTATGCCCTATGCAGTGTTGGAGGACTACATGATTTCAGTAAAAATCCCTACTTCAGGTGTTTTTACCTGTGACTAGCCATTCCTACTGTCTGCTCAATGCTGACATACAGTTTATGTGAAAAAAAAMCAAACCCAAAACCCTTCATGAAAAATTAAACCAATAGGGAAGCTAAAGATGACAGGAAACAAAGGCTTTGGCCTGGGAAAGATATTGCTTCTGCCAAGAAAAGGCATGGAGAAAAAGAGTGCATATTGTATTTTCTGGACTAATTGGATTTTTCAGGCTTTCCTTTTCTCTAGGTATAACTTTTTAGAGCTTTCATAATATGGGAAGTTCAAATGATGACACAGTTCTCTTGATGTGGCTTCACAAATGATACACAGACCAGATTACCTCTTCTGTTTATTAAATATCATATGCCAATAAATGCCACAAAGAATAACTTAATTATTGTCACCAGCTGGTTGACTTACTAATAAGTTTGTAACCTGTTAAGACTTGTTTGCAGTCTCCTGACTACTTTGCCATTTTCACTTACTGTTTAGGCATTTCTCTCTCCTAAGAAAACATTTTGTACTTAATTTAATTTCATTTGTTGCATGCAGTTCAAGCATTTCTCATTTTTGTCTTCTCTGAAGTATTCACAATCCATCAAAACTTGTGTCATGTGCAACTCTATATTGGTGCTGGATTCGAAGTTTTAGTTCTGTATTTTCCCCTAGTTTTCTTTAGAAGTGAAGCACTAGCAGGAATCTTTGATCTTGAGGAACATTTCAGTTCTGGCAGGGAACTGATGGCTCCACTGAGACTTCTTGGGCCAGTTTCCCATGAGTCACACACCTCTGAATGCAGAGCTGTGGCAGAAGACAATGCTGCTCTCCGCCGCTCCCTCAGATGCATGGAGTTTACCGCTGCTCTGTGAGCTCATTGGCTGGCTTTTAAAAGTCTGTAATTATCTTCACCAAGAATAGTATTAACTTAGAAAACCTCCTTCAGCCCATCCTTTGTCTGCTGCCAGCTGCTATAGATCTGTCTGTCCCACTGAATTAAATTAGCACATCCAAAAGCAATGTCTCTCAAGTGATTGACAAATTTCTTCCATTGCTCATAAGGGAAATAGGAGTAAAAAAAAGGCTAAAAGCAGCCTTCACTGACTGTATTTGTGAGACAGGGAGACTGTACCAGATCCTCAGCTGTTACATGCTGTTATAACTCACTGAATACAAATATAATTGAGCTGCACTAACATTAAATCATTTGAGAGCTTGGCTTAGAAGACAATTAAATATATAAAGGCTGAAGTAATTGGTCAACCACAAAGAATTATTATAGAGGTTTACTTTTACCATGGGCTGCTCACACATACTAAGCAACTATAGTTGTGTTTTTATTTAACCCTCATGTCTCTGTCATCTATATAACTATTTTGTCAGACATTGTTAGGCAACAGAGGTATCTGGGTTCAATTTCTGGGTCTGCCTGCAAGAAGTCCAGTAGAAAGAACAATTCTAAAATTTTAGTTGACACCAGTTTTAGCATCCACCTCCAGTCTTGGCGAACTTTTACATTGCTTGAATCATGGTCCATTAGCAGCACATTTGCAATTTCAGGCAAAGATTTTGAACAGCAGGATTAAATCAAGGATTCATTTTATTGTGCTGAAAACAGTGAAGTGTTAGCTTTAGAAACTGGAGAGGAAGAGGCATGGTTGCTTAGGATGCACTGCTAGCAGTGCGGGTTCACCAGAGGAAGCTGCTATGCTCTGCTAGACAATTACAACCCGAGTTAATTATCCTTGTGGTGTGGAGGTGGTGTGCTGAGCAAACCATTTTCTCATGCCCAAGGCATGGAGAGTTTGGGAAAGCTCTGCTTCCCATTACAGTGCTACTTCATTTTTGAATGGGAAATCAAGTGGTTTTGACTCCAGGGTGTTGACATCAGAGTCATTGCCCACTGCTCCTCTGTTTCAGGGTTTCTGAATGGTAAAGCCCTGTCTGCAGCCTGGACCATGGGAATGCTGTTTCTGAGTTTCCCAGCAGTGCAGCACTGGGATTTCTGCAGCACTCTGTATGCCTCGTTAAATGTATGCGGCTCTTAGGTAAAGCCCCAGCTGGGCCCTGAATTGAAAATCTGCAGCCCAGAAGAGTCCTGGTGACCATCCCTCAGCTGTTGATGTCTGGTGCAGCATTTCAGYTCCCCTGGAGCCCTCTCTGAATCTCTGTCCCATGCCTCTGAGCACCTCATCCTCCCTTACCTTCTCAAAGCAGGTTGAAGCACTGACTCCATGCACTGTGGGCCTGTCATTTCCCTTGTCAATATCTTTGTACATGTGATTTGACCTCCAAATAGGTGTCTTCTCACAAGACTCCTTTCTGCAGTTTCCAGGACTGTGAAGATCTTAAGGTTTTATAGTAAAAATACTTTAATTTTCCTAAAGGATTTGGAAAAAACCCAAGCTGTTTGGCATGCAAAGGTTGACATAAGTGGGTCTAACCAGGGATTCCCCATCTGTAGGGGAAACATGCAGAGAGGTTCTGAAATTTTTAGCAAAGTCTCTGTTTTGGATGCAGAGATGTTGAAGGAATATGAGCATAGCCTTCAGAGAAAAGAGAAGCAAGACCTTCTTGGGCCCCAGAGCAAGCTGCAGGGGCTGGAGTGGGGATTTCTGAGCAAGGAAGCTGTTGTCTGCTAGTTTTTTTTCTATTCAGAGAAACAGGACTGAGCAAAGGCTGTGTGCAAACAAGACAATTTMCACAGAGAATATATATCTTCTTATTCTAAGAGTTTTGACTAGAGTGAGTAAGATTGTGAGTTGCCCTTCTTTAAACATCATTAACCTGTGTGAGCATATCAGTGGTTATTTCTTGGGGATGGAAGGTGTTGTGCAAAAGTGTTAGGTGAGTGTTTATCATTGTATGTATCATTTTTGGCTCATTTCAGATGCACTGTTTCTTCAATATAGGATGAGATTAGAATTAAAAACATTGGATTTTCATGTAACAGGACATTTAAAGTTTGAGAAAAGAGGTGAATCCCTTCTAAGCTGATCAAATAATAACTTTTGTTGCAGATGAGCAGGAGTTGATTTAGAAAGCAATGAGCTGTATCACATCCCAATTTCAAATTCCTTTCACATGTGCTGCAAAGAAGCATTACAGATACTGAAAGAGAAGTAATGAGAATCATTCGTACAGTAATGCAAGGCTGTTTAGATCCTACTGATCTAGTTGTTTTTTTTTTTTTCTGTTGTTTATCTGTAGTGTAATGACACTCCTCCTGCTCTAAATATGTTATTTTAAACACTGTGAAAGGAACCAGTGAGAGCAACCATGTCTCCTATCTGATGTGATTTGGTCACCTGCAATAGTCTCTCTGGTTCAGATCAGTAATGGAATCTCACTGTTAGAAAATCAGGAAAAATTGACTGGAATAGGAATTTTCAGAATGTTATCAGAAAGCAAGTTCTAATTCTTGGGCTTTGCTGTTGTGGTCTGGAATGCCTTGAAAGCAAAAAGGGAAAGGCCGAAGCACAGCAACGAGGAGTGCCAGGCAGGGGATGAGAGAGAGCCCTGCTGTGGCACTGACACTCAGCAGAAGGGCTCACCACTCAGTCATGTCCTGCATGAAATCCAATAACCTGCTGGCTTAGACTCCTTAATATTTATGCAGTTGAATTATACTTGCTGTTCCTTTGGCAATTCACAGGTTTGACTAAAAAGGGAGCATAGAAGATCACTCCTCAAAATTTTTGTATTGTTTCACAGTAAGCTTTTGGCATAACACTTTCTATTTACTAAGAATTTTCTGCAATTTAACAATATAATAATTTGTTTCCTGAATCTGCTAATAGTAAAAAGCCTGCTTCTCCTTTTCAGTCAAGGATTGTAGGAAGAAACAATATATTTTAGTATCTCGCCTCATCTACCTGGAGAAAAGTAKAGGTTTCAGGCACACAATTTCTCCTTCAGGACAACATATATATATGCATATGTATATGTACATGAACATTTAATTATTTTTAAGATTCTTAGTTTGCTGACAAATGGCCCTCTCCTGTTTGTGCACTTATAACATCTCCATTTTAAGAAAGGTGCTCCTCTGTATCTCTGCTGCATGCTTTGAACTGTTCTTAATTTCTTCATAAGGATCATCTCCTCTAATTGGTCATTTCATTGTCTGAAAGGTAGCCTGGCTGGGTTTATGTATGCTAAAAAAAAATTCCATCTGGTAAGTGAGTCAATGTGTGCCTGACTGGAAGTTCTACAGTGAAAGAAGTGTCCTAGGGAAATAAGTATTTGAAGTATTTGATTTGATTTTTCCCTAAAAATATATTTTTTTCTGGCATTTCATGAATGAAGAATTGTGTTTTCCAGTATTTCTTATGTCAAGTGATTTAAAAACTATTTGAAAACTCCTGTTTGAAATAGTATTTTCCAATTTATAGGCATTATTTACTCTATTTCATTATTTTGTCACTTGTACATAAAATGCCATTTAACAGTGAAGTAGCTAAAATCGCTCTTTTCTGTTTTGCATTGAACATTTCATAAACAGTTAACCTTACTCTGAGACCAGAGACTCTGTAATACTTTAATATGACATCACAGTAAGCACCACTATCTGTCATGAAATTTAAAAAAGCAATAATCTGAAAAAATCAAGACTAATACCTTAAATCTAGAATATTCTTTATTTTTGCTATTAAAGCACATATTAAAATATTTTACAACTTGCAATTCATTAGAAATAAAATATTTTGATAAAATCATGTGTTCAAAATTAGAGATTAAAATGCCAAAATATTTTGTAAGGTGAGCATTTATAATTTTTCTCCACCTCTCTTTAGTAGCACTGAGGGCGTTGGAAAAGTTGCCCAGCTTAATGTGAAACCAATACCATTAATAGACTTGTTTGTTAAAAATCAATACATTGAGTAAGCAATACAGATTTCAAATATCTTAAACAGAGAGAGCTGAAAACCAAAACCATACTTTGTCTGTCTGTGGCAAATTTTTCATTATCAAAGACCTGCTCTTTCTTCTTACCTCGTTTTTGTTTATTTTTTAACTAGCACTGGAAAGTTAAAAAGATAATAAAAGGTCTTCTCTTGGGGAAGGCTTACCCTGCTGTGAAGGAACACAGCTAGATTTGGGGAATGCTCCACTGCAAGGCACTGGGGATCAGAAGGAGTGCTCTATTGCTTGCAAACAAGCATCACAGCTGGGTTAGGAAAATTTCCATTTATTTTAGCTGTGAGGCTAAGGAGAGCCACTCATTTAATGAGGTCCTGTCCAACTCTAGTTAAGACAGTCTGGCATTTGCTCTTCCTTTTAACACCATTTCATGTAAGGAAATCTTCAACTTCTCGTGGATTAAAATTCTTTAACTCTGAAGTGTGTTTTACTTTGCACACTACACATGAGATTTAAAATTTCTGTCTGTGTGAACAGAAACCTTTACCAGGTTAATGGTAACAGTAGTTTTTCTTGTCTTCAGCATGGTTTAAAACTGTGGGAACCTGTGTGTAAGGGACAAGGAATTTCCTGTAAGTCTGTATTGGGTTTGCATGGCAAGGTTTTGGTAGCAGGGTGGCTACAGGGATGCCTTCTTTGAGAAGCTTCCCTGTGTCCAACAGAGTCAATGCCAGCCACCTCCAGGACAGACCCACTGCTGGCCAAGGGTGAGCTCATCACCAATGGTGATAGACTATCCAAACCATCCACCTTTTGGACAGTTACAAAGGGGAAGTAAATCCAGCACAGTAGCACTTGGCAGAGAGAAAGGAGAATATTGAAAGGAACAGCCCTGCAGACAGCAAGGTCAGTGCAGAAGGAGGGGAGGAGATATTCCAGGTATTGGAGCAGAGATTCCCCCTGCAGTCCATGGTGCAGCCCATGGTGAGGCAGCTGTGCCTCTGCAGCCCATGGAGCTCCATGGTGCAGCAGAGATCCACCTGCAGCCTGTGGGGGACTCCTCACTGGAGCAGGGGGATGCCCAAAGGAGAATGTGAGACCTTGCAGAAGGATGCTGGCAAGACCTGTGGCCTCATGGAGGGGAGAGCACATGCTGGAACAGATTTGCTGGCAGGACTTGTGAACGTGTGGGGGACCCACACTGGAGAAGGGAAAGAGTGGGAAGGATCCTGCTCCTGAGAAGGAAGGAGAGGCAGAGACCACGTGTGATGGACTGATGGCAGTGCCCATTCTGTGAGGACCAGACAGGGGCCCTGTTCTCCGTGCTGTGTACTTATGCCACCCCAAAAAATCAGATGTGATAGTGACAGAAAACAAAGCAAAGCAGGTGGTGAGAATTCCAATCAAGGTCTGCCAGGACCTGCCGGAGAAGAAGATCCCCAAGGAAATAAACATTGCGCTTGTCAGACTTTTTCCATGGTGCCTTGGCTTTGCTCTGACAATGAAAGTCATTCTTGACAAACAAACTACAGGCTTGTGGGCAAAATGATTGTCCATTTCTGAACCTAACTTGAACCATGTGGAACACTGCTCTGGGTTCACATCCCACTTCAATGTAAATGTGGAAAGACAGCTATAGAGCAGAAATTGATAAACAAGGGGGTAGGAGAGAGACTTGGACAAGAGGGGAAGTCTAATTAAAAAAAAAAGGGAATGCAGTATAAACTGGTATGTTATCTACGGGCCACCCATTTGTGCCAGCCAATTTTTTAATGAATAACACATGCTTCCCTTTAGCAAGTAGGGAAACATGTCTTATTCTTAATTGAATTATACTCAGAGGATGTAAGAAAAAAGAGGAGTGAGGTGGGGGAGGAACATCGTTTTAGGTTACAGGGGAAGTATGTTCAGAAATGGAGCCTTACACATCCCACACACAAGCTTGGAAACAGCCTAGGACATTTGGAATACTTCAGGTGCTACTCTGTTCCCACAGCTGTATCATAGACAGTCGTTAAACACTTTATTGCCCCTAATATTACATTGTCATAGGCAGCCATCCCTGCTCTCGGTACAAAGCCTGGGCTCTGGTTACACTCTGGTTACACTCTGGTTACTCTCTGGTTACACATGCTGCTGCTACTCTGGCTTGGATGGGGGCTGCAAAGAAAAAGGCATGTGGACATACACACTCGTGAGCTAGGGCTTTGCAAACCCATTAAGACACTCCCAGTGGCCTAATGGTATGGAGTAAGAGGCCCATCACCCTTTATATTGGCTGGAAATGAAAATTGCTGTCTTTAAATGATTTCAAATTAAATATAGTTTATTTGGACTGCTCCTGCTTCCATGTTATTTGTTAGTGGACATATTCCAAAGACAAATTTTGCCTTGAAGACTTGTATTTGATGTAAAATTACATTTTACATCTCATTCCTTTTGGAGCAATTTTCTCCATCTTATTTCATGTTTCTTTTTATCATTACGCTTGCTCCTGGTGATACATTTTTTAAAAATGGAATCTAATTCCCAACATCTAACAAAACCAATATAAAACCTTCAAAATTTTACTTCAAAATTTAATAAGGAAACCAGTTTTCTCCTGTGTTAAAACTGTAACACAGAAATGCAATCGTTGTTGAAGAAATCTTTTTCATTCTACATTAACTTCTGTTAAGGATTCTGTAGAGGGCACCAGTAATATACCAAGAAACTGTGTCAAGAGAATAAAGAAACCCAGCTGACTGTGCCCTATCTTTTGAATCAATTGGCAGCTACATGCAGAAAATAAACCTAGGGAAACACAAAGTATATGGAATAATATAAGTTAAATTTTTTAATAGTTCAGAAGCATGCTGAGATTTATTTTACTGTGACAAATATGTTTGTGCTGCAGTTGGACAAAGGAGATTAGCTGGTTGGAAACAACTGGCCAAATAGGAAGAGTCACTGAAAGAAAGGCAGGAGGGCCAACAGAACAGGACGAGAGGGAGCCAGATGTGTCAGTAGCCAGAAAGGGCATCCCAAGGGAGAGGCAGCAAGTAGCCAGCTGGCCTGGGCAGAGGGTTACCCAGGGGAGGCTGCACTGTGCAACCAAAGCTTTGCCTTCAAAGTTCTTCTCTGTGCTGGGGTACCTATGCTCTGGTCAAACACTTCTTCACAACCCCTGTGTTAATAGCAAATGTAACTTTGCTGTATTTGCCTGGTTTTCATAAACTAAAGAAAAAAAAAGAGATTTTGTTTTATTAGCTGCATTTATTTATGAAGTGTGAGCTTTCTTAATAGACAGAGTGGGAGGCAGGGGACTATTCCAACATTCAGCTAACACAGAATCTCCTACCTCAGAGTAAAAGCAATTGTTTTTAAGAAAAAACAGACCCTAAGAGCAGTTTTCAGTTGTATTGTGACATAATAGCTGTATAAATCATGGAGAAAATGAAATGACAAAACTATCTCCTTGCCATATAAGCAACTTCTTTTTTTCTTTTATTTCATGCTGTATATTGTTTGCAATCAGAAACCTACTCATTTTTGCACATTTAAGAAATCCATGACAGATACACTCATGTTACTTAACAAAAGTGCAATAGATATAATTTATAAATAGATAAATAGATAAAATATGTGAAAGAATATAGAAAATATTTTTTTTCTCCTGGAAAGGATTTTTAATAGATTTTTAATTTAATTTCTTTAAATTAAAAAATAGAGTGGCTGTTGTGAGCACATTTCACTTTGCAGTGCTCCTAATTCTACTTTTACTTATTTCTAAGCAATAAATAATTTAATATGTGGTGGTGACCGATTTAATTTATATTGATGATAACTATATATAGAGTTTTAAGAGAGTCCTGAAAATGTGTGTTTGTGTATGTATATATATATATACACACATGCATACACATACACACACACACACATGTACATATATATATGATACATATTAGACACATAATCTTTTTCCTAAATGTGTATAAGGTTGTCTTTTTTCAGAATTGGAATTTCATTATGCTGGACCAATAATCATCATGTGAAAGTTCAGTTGTTATGGTTATGGTAAAGTTTAGCTTTGAGAAGTATAAACATCATATTTCTGAATGGAACAAGTGTCTGAAGACAATAGAAGGACATGTTAATCTTTTCATACTTTAGTGGAAATTGCTGTGCAGCTGGTGGAAAGTCCAGCACTGACTACAGTTGCCACTAGATGTTTTCCTGGCCTTTGCATAATCCTTACTCTTTGGGTGATTCTTGCATTTTCTACTTATTATAAATTTTAAAGGCCACATTTAACTCTGTTGCTGGTCAAAATCAAGTCAGGATCAAAACTCCTATTGTTCTCAATGGTTCAAAAATTTCTTAGGGCTATCCTTTGCAACTATCTGATTTCATGTTGCAGAGATTCATGTGAATCATTTCAACAGACTAGAGTGGGCTTTCAGCCCATCATTTTGATTTGAATAAACCTCAAAGTCCAATAGGAATTTAATCTCGAACCTTAAGAACTGAATCAAGACTATGCATAATCCATTGTAAACCGTATGTCAGCCTACTTTCCCTGCAAACCTCTCCTAGCATTGTGAGAGGATTTGGAAAGCTCAGCAAACCTTGAACAGAATCTAGTTTCTTGGCTTGTGACCAAACCTCAAACCTTAGAAATTGATTTTCTTTTCCTTGCAAAGGTTTTACACAGTTGCCATTGCCCTGCAGTTGTGTTCAAGGCAATTCTTTGCATTTCTGTGCATGACTCCTGTGCTGCTTCTGAAGTGAAGAAAAACCTTTCCCACAGTGAGCAGAAAACTGCCTCCTTCACAATTAGATATTTGCCCTAGAACAGTACCCATAAAATAGAGGAAAGTGTTAGGACAGATCTTGAAATGTATAACATGTATATATCTCACTATAAAGTTGTTCTAAGTTTTATATCTTACCTTTATCTCTTCATACATCACTTATGATGACTTCAAGCTGCCTTCAAGGTAGACGATATCTTTGTGTTCATGTAGTCCAAAACACAGCTGGAACAGGATCCTGTGTGGGGCCTCTGGGTACCCCTGCAATATAAATACATAGTAAAAATAATAATACTAATAATAGTCTCTTGTACAATTTATGTGAACTATAGCTATGGAGTAAACCTTCCACGAACAAAGTTTCTTGGTGCCAGACTAGTTTTTGTTGGTCAGGAATCTGTTCTGACTCTAACAGCTCACAATTCTGGGAGCAATTCTTCATGCCAGCCATCCCTCTTTGGGGCTGTAAATTCTCCTCTTTGAACCTTATAAATCCATCGACCTCTATAACTTGGCACTTTGCATCAGAGTAAAAGACCCACCTGCTAATGAATTTATTGAAACAAGGCATACATTTTGCTGACAGGACTCCACTTTTTTCCAAATGCTGACCTAGAAATCTTTAGGGAAAGCCATCTGCTTTAAAAAAAGAAGCTTTCTAAACTAATTCCTTGGTTTTATTTAAACATTTAAAATATATGTTGAAGTGCTGTATGAAATAGTGCCAAAAAGTGAATAATAGTGGATATTATTTTTAAATGCTCATCTGCAACTACATCTCTCTAAACTTAAAATTTATGTTTCRTGAGAGTTTTTTTCAGGGAGGAATGCATTATATTTTAAAAAGAAATTAATGACCCTCTGTAAAAGTAGAGATGGCTGGCAACTCTGCTTTGTGTGTAGTAATAAAAATGGTTTATTGGCCTAACGCAGTTAAACACAGGAGCCAAATTATACTCAGGCTCAACTTCATATCTTGTGTGACTCTGGGGGCATAATTTCCTGACCTGGATTCCTCCCCTTCTCCAATCCCACCTCTTTTTCTGCCCGAAAGCAAAGCTTAGATGAAGGAAAGTAAATAGCTTTTCTCTCATTTAGCTGCATTTGTTTTCCATTGGCTCCTTTAAAGCAGCACCAGTAATGTCCCCAGAGCTCCCAAACCCATTTATTTTCTATCTACTACCTGCCAGCTTGAAGCCAAAGCTAATTCACCCCAGAAGGTTTAACTCCTGTCAGCTGCAGCATCAGGGGCATATCAGTGCCACTGTGTGTAGGTGAGGATCAATAGGCTCAGGAAGTGTAGAAAAGATGTGACCGGAGAAAAACAGGGTTTAGAGACTGATCACGAAGAAATCAGAGGGACCTGGTATCTGGGTTTGGCAGGGGAAATTGTTTTGAAATAAAAAGGAATATTCCACAAGGAAAAAGGGAAACTCAAGCATATTGTAAAAATTGAGCTGCAGTTTAGTAGTTTTCTCTTTTGACACACAATGCTATTAAGTAGACTGACTGCATAGTCAGGTTACAGAAGGATTTTCTTGGTTCTGAAGGACTGAAACCCTGATTTTCAAAGTACCTTAGCATCTTGAAGCTTCTCTTCCTCAGCCTCTTTCACGGAAATAATCCATGTGTACAGGCACTTCGCTTTATGGTTTCTAGACTGAACACTTCCCGTAATGTCAAAAGTGACAGGAGCTAGTCAGAAAGATCCAAATCCATATAGGTTATTCATAAAAGTGTAAAACCATCCCCAAAGGAAAAGTTACATGAAACATTTGCCATAATTCTGAGTTGTTACTTAAGAGGAGAAATTTSGTCTGGAATCCTTGTGTTGTGATCCCTGATGAAACTTTTGGCAAAGTTTTGACATTTAGCTTATATTTCCACGATCTCAAATTTAGCTCATATCCTTTAGCAGTTCTCCTAACTTTGCTGCTGGAGTCCTCATTAAAACTGTCTGTATGTTTTCATTACATTAATTTAAAAGGACTACAAGATCATCTGATCTTGTATGACACTATTTTTTACTTCTTCTCAATGTATAGATTTGATGTAAGTTAAAGCATATTTGAGGAAAATAAACTGTATGTTACTGACACAGAAGAGGATAGTCCATGATGCTACTCGTGTCCGAACTGTCCTTTTTGCAAGAAACTGAATGTCCACAACAGACATAGGGAATCCCCAGGAGCCAAACTACACTGTCTGTACAGAGCAAGGCAACTTGCATTGTCTTTGAAAATATTTGATTTAAAAAACAATTTCCTCCAAAATTTTCAAAATCAAGAAATTATCATGATTCTTGAAATCAGTGTGGCACGAGAGCAAAGCACACACCATCTGGGCATCTTAGAAGCAGAATTCTCTGCACTGCTTTTTTTCTTTTCTTTATCTCTATGGATATAGTTTGTCCTCTGTCCCTTCTTCAAATGGGAGGATTTCTTAAATGAAGGTAGAAAGCACAGTGAATGCAAGATAGATAATGCTATGCTCACAGAAAAAAATTATTTCTAACAGTTTAAGGTGATTCTTTGAGGCTTGAGAGAGGACATTTGCCCATGTTATGAATACCAGGCAAAATATCAGTAAACCCATTCTTTCCAAGGCCAAGGAAAAAGGGATAAATGGGCATGTATACATCCCGGTGGATGGGGAGACAGATGGGCTACTCTGATCATCCAGCTTGATACAAATGCATCTCACTCTAGATCCAGTCCTTAGCCATCATTACACCCCCATGAGAAAGACTGAACAATCCTTAAAACTGTCAGGTTGTTTTCCTCCACATACTACAGTCCAATCAACATCTCAAGTTCTCTTCAGTTAACCGAGCACCTGTGTTCCATAAACCTTACAGACACCTATCCAGCAATATGCTACCAAAATGCCAGTATTGATGTGATGTGCTCAGAGAGTTGAGATTGTTCAGCCTGGAGAAGAGAAGGCTTCAGGAAAACTTTAGAGCACATAATTGTACTTAAAGGGGGCCTACAAAAAAGCTGGAGAGGGAATTTCTGCAAGATGGTGGTAGGACAAGAGATAATGGCTTTGAACTGAAAGAGGATATATTTAGATTGGATATAAGGAAGAAATTCTTTACTGTGGGGGTGGTGAGGCACTGACACAGGTTGTCCAGAGAAGTTGTGAGTGCTCCATCCCTTAAAGTGTTCAAGCCCAGTCTGGATGGGGCTCTGAGCAACCTGGTCTCGTGCAAGGTGTCCTGGCCCACAGCATGGAGTGTCAGAACCAGATGATTTTATTTTCCAGGCCAGGCCATTCCATGATTCTATGGTACATTCTTACTGTGTGAACTCTCAAATGTGTTTGTTCCACCTAATTTAGACACTTGAGTGAGGTGTCTAATTTAGAAAAATTTATACCTTGGACTCCTTGGTTTCAAAGCGAGGGGGCACATTCTTTATATACATCCACGTATTCTATACATTTCACAAGTTGTTTAAGTACTACAGGATTAGGAAAAATATTAAAGGTAGAAGGGTTGAATTCAGATCAAGGACTGAACAGTGGCACTCATAAGGAAGTCTTGATAATGATATGCTGGGGTGCAAACTCACTTCCATCTATATATATATTCCTCCTCTTACATTTAAATTCATTCCCTATGCAAAGACACCTTTATGCTCGCACTCAGTACGCACCAGCCTGCTTGCCTGTGCCTCCTCATTCTCAGTTTCTCAATAAATTGTGAATCTCTCACTCAGTTTCTGTATCTGAGAAAAGGAATGAGATCTCAAACATTATTCAGTTCCCATATATAATTTTTTTATGAAAGCAGGTGGGCAGAAAAATAAAAGGGTTGAAGTATCTCCTTCAGCAAAAGAATAGATTACAACATAGATTTACCATTTTTTTTGATACCAAAAAATGCATTCATGAAAGAAGTTTTATAAATAATTAGCTTGGCAAAACTTCAGATGGATGTCAACCATTTATGCATATTAGAGTCTAGTTATCACTAGTAAATGGGCAGAATTGGTTAAGAATTCCTTATCTATAAGAAATAGTCTACATGTAATTCTATGTCTACGTATCAATTATTACTATAAATGCATATTTATAGAAACAGTGAAAATGCAAAAATATTTTTCTACATGTTATCAAAATTGGCACCAAAAAACCTTAGGAGTTCAGTGGAAAGGGAAATTGTCTACGTTACCGAAAATAGGAGGATCAGGAAATATTAAAATAACATTTCAGCTACCAAACAGATAGTATTAGCAAGAATGTGTTTGGAATATGATTTTTTTTCTGTGAATATTTGACAAACCACCTACTTCTGCACATACACAGATCTCACCTCTAAGATTCAGATTCCTCTTTATCAAAAACAGAAGAGCTTTTTAAGTTTTTGATCTTTTTGACCTTAAATTCTAATCAGTCAAAAAGCCACTTCTTTCCTGGGGGGAAAAAAAAATCTTGAAAACATTTTGACCAGACAAATATTCATATGAAAACTGTACTCAGGTTTAAGCTAATTATAGAAAAGATAGATATTCTTGATGTCAAACTCAGGCTCCAAATGAGGACAGGATGCTACAAATGAGAGAGGATTAGCAATGAGACAGCTTTAGAAAACTGCTGCTGCTGCCTCTGTGTTCTGCTCTGGCATGGAAGATATTTGAAATTATGACCATGACCGGGGTTGTGAGACTTTTACAACCCTAAACATGAGACAGGCAACTGGTGAAGGTTTGGAACCTTTTTAAGAATGAGTTCTGGACTTCAAACTGAGTTTAAAACTGAAATCTGCTTTGGGTCCTTAAAGTAATTTGAACTGATGTGTCACATAGACCTCTTTAAATGGTGTAAGAATTTAAATCACTTTAAGAGTTTAACATGTAGTTGGTAGAAGAAAAAAGTCCTGTCCCGGGGCTTCGAAGGGGAAGATGTGGGTACAAGGCAAAGCCATTCATGAGACACTGTGACAGCATGGAACTAGTGCTGAATTTGGGATGACCCTTTTGGTCTGGCTTCATGTCAAGATGGTGTCTCTGAGATCATCTGATTTTTATGGAAGTGGTCTTAACAACATCCATTTATTCCCATTGAAATTGTCAGGCCTCCTGCTGCATTAGATGTGATTGGTTACAGACATCTGTCATGTGGCTGGAGGAGGTGCCTGGGCATTGCTTTAGTTATTTCTATGAGACTGAATACAGAATTATCACTCATGCCACCCTCAAGGAAAAGTATATTCCCAAGCACTAAGTGCTCTCCTTTGCTCTCAGAGATTWGGTAACTGGAAGAAAATGTTTTTCCATCTAAATCTGATAAGGATGGACAGTATGCAGAATGGAGGAAGGAACTGCTTTGAGGAATAGAGTTTAACAACCAACACCAGGAGCCGGAGAATGGGGAATAATTCACTGAAATCAAAGCAGTTTATTGAAGCAAGAATTTGAACCCTGGATCTTACTCTTTTCTGGTGAATATGCAGGTCTAATCAGATATTCTTAATGACCCATATTTGCAGCATGAACAGTACAGACCATCTTCTAAACGTTCCTGTCTGAACTGGGCTCCATGTGCTGCATTCTAATTCAAAGGCAGCTCTCATACAGGTGTGGATGCATTTTGCCTGAGGTAGAATGAAGCTATTTATGTACTTTACAAAGTGCAATAGTTTCTTCTCCCAAGCAACAGGACTCACAGGGCAAAATGTCAGACACAGACGACCTACTGAACACAAGTTAACAAGATCTTGAACAATTTTCTGCAGAGCAGTGTGATGAACCCGTTATAAGGAATGATGTGGGCCCTCTGTGGGCTCTCAGTGTTTCAACTGTATCATTATTTGTCATATTTACAGTATATGACAAATGAGCTAAGGGGAGAAAAACCTGGACTGGAAAGAGATTAGATCATCTGGGATGAAAAACTGCCAACACTGAGGCTTTACAYCAAAAGAAAAATAATAATCATGCCTTACATAAAGCATATGTAATCTCTGCAGCTACCTTGAAAAAATGCCCCCCTTCAGGATATTTCTTACCCTTTCTTCTACACACTGTTCCCCTATCTCATTTATCTTTGAGGCAAAGATGCATTTTCAGTCTTCGTTGTCCTCTTGTGCAGGAAACACTGTATGCATCATATGCAGAAACACAAGCAAGCTGTGGTTTGAATCCCTTCCACCCTTCAGAAATTATTAAGCATCCAACCTATGAGAAGCCATGTTTCTAATMACTTTTATGTTCCATTGACCAAGCTCTTTTCCCAACAGTACTGTCATTTAATACAGAATAATAATGGAGCCTGACTTTGTTAGAAAGGTTTCTTGTTCACCTTGATTTTGGTTTTTTTCACTCTTGAGGCGCATTTCTGCTTCACCTTTGACATCTGTGTATGCAACCCCATACTAGTACAACCCATTTGAGAAAAATTTGTCCTTACATGGCTCTACTCAGGCTTCCAGACCTGTTTTGCAGATACTCTGAATGACACAGAGGGTAGATGGCCCTTTAAAAGGTGACCTGAACAAAACACATTTATGAGAACTCGATGGCAGAGTGTAATGCACAATATGTAAATATTTAAAGTGTATACCACAGAATGAGACATTTTACTGGTTGAAATCACATCATTCAACTTGTGGCAATGACCTCCTGCTGTGCAACATATTTTTGTGTGCACATAGACATTACATGGCAGGAAAAATCATACTATAGGCAGCTCTAACAAGACCCAGGTATTCAATGAAATTCAATTCCTGTTTTCTGCAGCACTCCTTTTACCACTGAATAAATTCTTGTTCATTATTCTTTTCACCCTCTCCTGAGCTCTCTTTCTTGCAGAGCTCAGGGCTGTGGTGTTGGCTCCTTCCCTGACACATCCATCCTACAGTGACCATAAAGAGCAAGAGGCTGACAGATAATGCCAAGCAGCTTTCCATGGGAACTGAGATTATGCAAGTACAGTTTGATCTCTGCAATGGTTCAGAACCACTCAGATACACATTGTGCACTGCTGCTGAATGATTGTCTCCAGGCTACTAGGAGAGATATTTAAGGCACTGTGATGTTTAAACAGAAAAAATATGTCTTTTATTAATCATATTTGCACAACTGATCAGCAAAATTCATTTCTTATGTTTTCAGAATTAATTTAGTGGAGCAAAGTGAAGTGAGATTAACCTATAGACCTAAGCAAAACTATGGCTTCTTTGTTTCAGGCTGGAGAAAGGCCAAATCACATTATAGCATACTTTGCTAGTACTGTTATATTTTAGCAAAGTCCCAAAAGGGTTTGAGAAGCAACCAGTATGTAACAGAGTTAGTGACTGGCTATACAGCTCTAGCTTGTACTCTTTCCAGATTCTTACACTATGAACCACACAGTTATCAGTTTCATTGTCACTGTGATTCCAGATAGACACATACATCACACAGGCACTGCACTAATACTTTGACAAATGAAAGGGTCATTTTTTTGCCCAGACATTCCATATGTAGAGGTGGTAGAAAATCTAGGAAAAAACTCTTGGAACACATCAGCTTCTATTTTTCAAGTACTGTACATTACTTGCTTTTCTACTTTTTTTTTTTTAATTCCTGTAGGATTTTTTTTTCTCTATTCCACTGTCTTTAAATGTGATTAATCTAGACTTATTGAATACAAATTTTATCCAGACACATGGTTTCTAGCTAACAGTCTGTTGTCTATTGGGGCAAAATTTTAAAATGTGCTCTCGTATTTAACTAGGACATTTTACTTAATCAACCAGTCTTTTCTGTGTTTACAGAGGTATTGAGAACTGTAGTGCCTACTGAAGGTAGTGGGAATTCTGCCTGCTCAGTATGTCTAGAAACTGGACTTTAATGTTTTATTGATTATTAAACTTTCTACATGTTCTCACAGCAGCACAAAATTCTAGCGACCTCAGTTTGCTGGGCATTTTCAATTGGCGTAGAAAAATAATCATAACAAGATGTGATAAGGAAGTTGTTGCTTTTATTGTAAATCCTTACTCTACATCTCTTTTAACCCTCATTACATTCTATTGCTTAAACAAAGTTTATTTTGCATATGGTATCCAAACAATATAGCATGTAAGAATTTCAAAAATAATTTCTTTAACTACACTTTCCAGTGACAATGACAAACTAAACCTACATCCTCACTGTCAAGTACAACAGCTCTACCTTCCAGCTGTCTCCTGCCCCTTCCAGGAAAAGGCATAGGAAAAAGATGTTTCCTGCATACTCTGCCAGTCACAATGATATCAAAGGCATTGGTTTTATACACAGTGAGGTCTATGTTAAACCAGTGGAGACAATGTCTTAATTTCCTTAATAATTAGAAATCTATGCAATGCTATGATCATTTAGAGAGTGGAAAAGAAACTTCAAGGTCTTTATTTCATGTAATCATCACAGGGTAGTGCACTTTCTTTACATTTACACAACACATACATTTGATTATGCTAATATCAAGGGACTGACAAAATTTTGGAGTACTATATAGTCTCCGCATAGTTTTTTTATATTTTATTTAGAACTGCCTTCTTCCTATACAGATCAGTACAACTCTACCTTAGCCCCACTGTGCCTAGCCTCATTCAAAATAATGTGGAAGCATAAGCAGTGTTTGGATGTAAAAGGCATGTGTATACATTACTATTGGATTTTCTAATTATTGCAAGGTTTCCTGTTCATCAGAAATAGGTGAACTACTGAAATTGAAGCCTGATTATTATTTTTAGCATATACAAGTCTGAATATATTGCTTTTGTTTATTCCATTCCTAATTTCAGGAAGGTTGGGTCCCACGAAGCATTGAATTCCAATCACTTGCAATGAAATCAGGAGCTGGCAGTTGGTTGGGATCCCTCATTTTTACCTTCTCCTCAGGAATCAGCCTTGCAGTGGAAATTTCCAGAATTAGAAACCTAACCACATTCACAACAACAATAAAATCTACAAAAAAACCCAAGCCTGCGGCCATCCATCTCAATAGATATTTTTCATAGCCAAACAATAAAAGCAGCAGGCTTAAGTATCAGAATTAAAGCTGTCAACTTACTGGCCAAAAGAGATGTTATTGTTTCACATAATCTAATGTATACATTTAGACAGTTTCATGGTTCACCCAGTTCCTCCAGTTTCTTTTTCATTTGGGATCCATTCCAGTCCCTGTCACAGAGACCTGACTTGCTTAGCTGTGAAGGCTCCTCAGYAGCACATCCTGGGTTGTGCTGAACCTCAGGACACCCATGCAAGTCTGGGTGATCCAGGAAGGAAAATCTTTGAAACTCTAAAGGTACAGGGTACTTTTAAGGCAAATAAACTGGCAGTAGGAAAGGCCTCAAGAAGGTATTATTAATGATAAGTTTAAAAGCCTCCCTTCTCAGCATTTTCAAACCAACATAAACACGAATTCTGCTTTATTTCTCAGTATTATAAAACCTTAACAGCCCTGAACTGTAAAAATAACTAAATCTATCTTTTTCTTTCCTCTCCAGAGTACTTCCAAATCCTTCTGTTAAATTTCTGCACTCTGTCACAGACATATTTTTATATTTCTCTGTCATTTCTTTGTCTCGGCTCTGTGGAAAAGAGAAATGATCCAATTATCTTGAGGAGAGGATTTCTAATAAAAATTTATAAAGAAACAGTAAGTGCTGTCACCTTCACTCTCTCTTTTTCTTTTTTTTTCCCTTATCTCTTGTTGGTCAGGAAAGAAATGCTTCTATTGACATGAACATTTTTGTATGTAAATACAGGCAAAGACAGGTTTTATACCAASTCCTGTAAAATCTGTTACTGGATCAGATGTGGCAGTAGTTGTATCTGGGCAGAGTTTTCCTCAAATTGTTCTCTTGGAACATGGGATTCATCCAAAAGGGGATTTGGTCCCAGAACTCCCGGGGAGCAGAGACACTGATGGGAAAGGCTGCTCTGGTGGCTGCCAGCTCCGCCACCCCCAGGGAGCCGAGTTCCCTTTCCCCTGGCCATTCCTGTGCCTGAGAAGGTTTTGAAAAAGAAAAGAGTCAATGCAAAAATAAATGCAGTGTTTAGTTTCAAGCTGCATTAACATCTGGATACATCTGAATATGATTACTGRATGTGATATTGCATGTTTCTTGGCATTGTTTTCCTTGTTCCCAGTGTTTTTTCTGCTCCTCATCACTCACTGGCTGATCCCTTGATGCRCAGGTAAATACAATCACACTTGCATATTTGACTTGTCTGCCAGTGTTGGAAGTCAGGAATAATGATTCTTATTTTCACACATGAGTCAATAGGTTTGAACTTTTTGCAGTGTTATTCTGGTGTTTTGCCTCTTCCTGTGGAGGTTTCCTGTCCCAGTGCCTGTCTATCAGAATGTCTTCCCGACTTATTTACCTCAAAATTCTATTCTTCTGCAAGGCTTCCATAAAGCTCAGAAAGGATAACATARTGAACATGCTACATGTCCAACATTATTCATTCCTTTCTGGTTATTAACAGAATTAATTTTTCATACAGCTGATGAATGCTTTTCTTTGCATCARTTTCTTAATTTTAAAAGCCATTGCTGTTGTTAAAGGAAATGAAATTAATTAAATTAATACTTTTGTCCTTCAGTTTACCCAATGACTAAAACAGTTTGATTTTTTTTATGAAGGGACTCTTGGATAGTTTTGAACAGGTTCTTTTGCCCCTTGACAGTTTCACTTGCTCATTTCAAGACAGGCCTTAAATACTTATTGCTARACCTCACTTTTTGAAATGATACTACAATGAAAGCATGCTAACCAATGGGAATACTCTAGAAATCAGCCTAAAAGCAACTTGCTGATCAAATAAAAAAACCTCTCCTACCAAGAGCTGGATTGCTCTTAGTCTCCTCTTGAGAGAAGAAGCTGTAATTCCTGTTCCAATCCCAACTTTCATAATTTCAAAASTATTCAACACTTAAGAAACATAGCTCAACTGTTCCGTAACCTTAATAATGGGTACGYTTATATGGATAAAAATTCTTGACTTCATTTTGATCCAATATTGRCAATTTTGGGAACCAATGCAGGATSCTTTCCTGCCCCTCTGTAACAAAACAAAAAAAAATAGGTGGTCATTCAGGACTGCATTTCTTACTTTTATGTAATAGGCAATGTTTAAATCTATGTTAAGTTTCTATCTTTTTGTTTGGGGCACATTTATTCTGTAAAATCAGTACATATTACAAGCAGAGGAAAATCAATTGATTCTAAGATAAAAGACACCAACCTAAGAGTCATCTGACACAGCAGCTAAGAATGAATCATAAGAGGCAGAACAAGGTTAATGCACAGAATGTAATTAATTTTCTTACAGGCAGTTGTAAGCAGGCTACACTGAGGGGTTGTATACTCCACTTGTGTATACTACATTGGGTGATTGAAATTCCTCCTCTAAGTTCTTATATATAAATGTTTAGTTGCTTATCAGCAGAATGAAAAAAGTCTGGATTTTGGTGACATTTGAAATAAAAAGCAGCTGCCTGGTGTTTTGGGACCTGCCTTTCACTAGCCAGTTTATAATCACTGCCTCCCTTCTGCAAGGCTCAGAAGTTTTTATATCCCCAAAGGCACCCAGAAATTAAATTTTCCTGTTAATAACATTGTGCACTTGAAAAGTATACAGATAAAATGCTTTATTTTTTTTCTTACCTGCTTCCTTTTCTATATTTCATTCAAGCTCTCATAAAATTGTGGTAGAAACATGTTTTAATTAGTATCACTTGCATGTACCTCCTTGAAAGTGAAGTACACTCCCAAATTGCTTTGAGTGCTCATCTGAATTGTAGGTTCATAAATTAAATATGATAAATGAAGCACCTTTTAATAATTTTTTTTTTATATTTTAGTAGTTGCTCTACAGTCAGCTCTCTGCACAGATATCCTCTGCTATGAGACTGCTCCTTGCTACATTGGAACAACATTTGTCTGTGTGAGCATTGCACACAGCAAATGGCATCCTTATGTCTTTGGTGAACTCAAAAATAGTTTTGGACATATTYCCACTGGACCTGCAAGTGTCATATATGCCTTGCATAGGTCTTAAGCTATATTTGCATTCATGAATCAGTTGGAAAATTTAGGATTTCAGTTGTGTTGTGCACTTTGAGGGAGACCATCCTTGATTAAAAAAAGTAGGTGCTAAATTAACAAAACAAGCTTCAGTTTTTATCTCTCTGTGCTCTTTTCAACTTACTAATTTCTTGTTCTCTCTGCTTTCTCTAAATTCCTGTTGTCATTATAGTGCAAGAGTTCTATTGTCATTACATTGCAAAGGTTCCATATTGWTAAAGTYTCATACCTCCTTGATGTTTCTTGTAGGCAGCTCCTCCAGGCACTGACTCTTCCTTGTCCTTGTAGCAGCCAGCTGACTCCAGTACCCCTCAACCAAACAATCCACTCTTTTATAACACTCTTCTGATTGGCTACAGGTGTGGCCTGTTAACATCAGGCCTGCTCCTAATCCTTAATAATTGGCTCAGCTGCAACTCTTTAGGGGGTAAGATTACTTTCTATACTACCTTCATTTACTTATGTTCTGTCCCTCTACAAATTCCAGCCCTTATTCTCTACAAAGTAATGACTTTAATTTGCTTCATGTTTTAAACGAAGAAATTATACACTGTAATGCCTTGAAAAAGGAATCCAATAATCCATGCAAACCCACTTTATGTGGGTTTTGCATCCTTTTGCTGAGGAAAAAAAAAATAGACAACTTTTTTGTTTGTTTGTTTTTTAAGATATTCATTAAGCACAAAGTAAATTCAAAAAAATCAAATAAACCTTCTGGAAGTGGCAAACTTGAAAGTGTCTGCTTGAACAGAGTTGTGGTAAAAAAGGTTACCTTGAAGAGACTTCCTTACTTAATGCAACCATTGCCAACACTATAATCTCTTTCAGTGCCCTCCTATGAAATTGGAACACCTTCATTTTTTTCTTGCTCCTAAAGGTACTATGATAGGAGAGAGTGATCTGGGAATTTGGTTGTTGCACTCAACAGTCAGCAGCAGCTCTTCACTTTTTGTAAAGCAGCCCAGTCCTTGGACCTTGAAGGATTTCTCACCTGCATAGCTTGTGACACAAGACTCATCATTTGCCTGATGAGTCTTTTTTAACAATTTATCTGGAAGTGTGATCCTTGGGAGTATCTTCCCAGGACTGATTTGCCTCGAGTCAATTATTTTTAAGCAAGGAGACAATGTGAATGAAGGGATGAAAACTCATGCTGTTGCCAGAAGAAAGACTGAAGTAATCTTTAAATTATACAACTGTGTCTAGAGATGACRCTAATGGGCTCCTTAAAAATGCAGATAGCAGCTCATGCAATGATTAGCTGGTGTTATTGATGCACTAATATTGAGTTCAAAAACATAATACACTCTTTCACATCATTTCACGATGTACATTTCCAAGATTCAAGGTAATTATAAGTGAAGATGAGACTGTGTTTAAAATAGAATTTCTCTGGTTGGAAACAGACACAGCCTTCCATATTTCCCAAATGGAACTGTGATTATGGACATAACATAGGAAAGCTTTTAAAACCAATAAGTTTCTAGGCAGTGTTATAGCTTCCTTGTTTATTGGATATTGCCTATGTACGAATGACAATGAAAAGTGAAGTCTGCTATTATTTGTCATGCCTACAACAGCTACTCTATTTGCTGTCAGATTGCATTGTATGCATTGTATGCATCTTTTAACAGCATTTAGACAAGCTGACATAAAATACAAAGATGATCCCATTACATTTTCTGCAACTGCATCTCATTTTGCTAATGCTTACAAATTAAGGGTGTCTATCACCCTGTGCATGAGACAGAACACAGATAGCATTTTAAATCCCTTGAATTTYGTAGTGTACACTGCTTAAATACATAAGCAGCCCTACTTGTAAACAATTGACATGTAGCTCATAAACTGGTCTAGTCAATATGAAAATGCAACCATGTAGTGCWTACTGAAATTATTCCTCCTTACTGTTATTTCTTAGTTTTAACATTACATATTTGTGGCAATTTGCTTTTGGTAACTTATTTACAAGAGACAGTTAAAATATACAGCACTAGTGCTTCATCCACAAATGTCAAAGACCATGTCTTTCCATGGTCAACAACCCTGGAAAATCCAATGGACCTTTACAGAAGTCAAGATGCTAGAGGACAGTCTTTCTGTTGCTGTTTATTCATATGTCACAGATTTGTATGAAATAGAAGAATCTCAGAGGAGGAGACTCACATTGACATTGCCAGGAGTGACCAAATGGTGTGGCAAAATCTTAGCACTATAAGCTGAGTTTCATTAGATGAAGAGTTGCAGTTGAAATCCATGTTCTGTCGTAGGACACATTATGCAGGACTTCCCTGAAGCAGTTTTACTCTAGAAACAAAACAAGWCCTGAGCTGTATAAAGGCTTTCTGTTTCCACCTTGGACCTCCTTGCTGTACTGAATATTGCCTGCTAGATGCCTGTGGTTTTATCATTCTCATTCCCACCTCATGGCTATGGTCCCTCAACTGAAGGAGAGTTCACTTTGTTATCAGTGCTGGGCTGAGATACTCAGTCCAAGCTTTTCTCAGCACACCCCTGGAAGCCCTCAGGATGAGCACAGTTTGGGGAACAAGGTACAGACTCTCCACATCTATCAAGTTGCACTCCTTTTCCTAGCAACATTTTTGTATAGTGGTGAGCGGCTGCAGATGGACAGTCCTGCTGATTTCTCAGGTCACTGCTGAGCTCCTGGCACATCTTCACAAAAGAAAAAAAAAAGGGTAAAAAAAAAATGCCCCAAAGTGCTTTTTATACAATAGTGTAAAAAGCCAAGAGTTGAGAGCCATGGAAGTCTCCATGAGTGGCAGTTGCTGTGACCTTATTCAGCTGCTTTTAATAATTTTTGCACCAGATGCTGGAAGATTTTAAGCAKGATAGGTTGGGAGAGTTTGTTCTCCTGTTTGTCTTTGTTCTTGAAACTGCCTGGTTAAGCAGAGCTAATAATCTACAAGACTTTTTCATAGAAAGCAGTCATTAGAGACTATATGACAGGTTCAATTTTTTAGCTGAACAGTTGCTTATGCTTTTCCTGTGATTTCCATGGGAAGTGTATGGTTCTCTRTTTCACTTGCCTTTGAAGAGGAAACTGAAATACCTTAGTGTCAAACAGCTCAACTGCCTGTTTTACTTTTTTGTTTTCATCTTTATTTTTGTTGCCATTAACATGGTTACATATGGGTAACCGTATGGTGGGATACAAGTATCAGATGGTTGCCCAGAAGTCTGGCATCTGCAGAAATTATTTTATTTCCAAATGGGAAACAGAATTTTTATCAAATGAGTAATTATGGAATACATGGAAATCATAGTTGGACAAATAACCCAATGCTTCTCCCCATTTCAGAGCATGCCAAACTCACTCAGATATTTTGAGAGGTGATGTGTTACTCAGCCTGTCCAAGACTATCAGGAGTTTGCTGCATAGAAATTTCTGGGTCTGTGAAAAAAAAGAGTATTAGAAACATATTATAGTTGAGTTGACTTACTGCTGTTACTTCTGTTCTACAGAGTCATAACCAGTAGCCCCAAGAGGCCCCAGCCCAACAATAAAGACATTGTTATWATAAACACAGCACAGATGCTCAGAGCTGTTTACAATGCACACAGTGGCATAGTCTACAGTCAAAAGTTTTTCCGCTATGGAATTGATTTTTTTCAATATTTCATGCTTATTTGCAGTATCCCAAGGGTTGTCTCTGCTCCTTTTCTTCAATTCTTCTTTCTAATATTTGTCTTATATTACTCAATTTTTACCAACATAATAATGGCAAGAAAAAGACTCATTACCTCTACTCAGACTCCTTTCTGTACAGTTCCTCTTCAATAATTGCTCCTCTTCACTTTTTGGCCAAGGACTAAGAAATGTTTAGTTCTTTTATTTGTATAATAAACTCCCATCATTCAGGCTGTCTTTGCTGCAGGAATGTTTTCTCTTTAGCAGCAGCTTCAGCACTAGAAATAAACCCAAAGGAATAGAGAGAACCAAAAAACCTTCATGGATCCCAGACCAAGAGCAGCTTTGGATGGACAAAGCTGAAATAAGGGGAGATGCATGAGGTATTTGCTTTTCTAGAGAGAACATTTTTCACTCCTTTACCTAGAGCATCACCAATTCTCTGCAGATGTGATTCTTTAGTGACCAAGACACAGAAGTGAGGGGTTTGTACAGTTTTGTACAGCACAGTTTTGGTGGCTCGTCTCTGTATTACTCTCACTGTTATAATCAGATGAGCCATACAGAAAATCTGCTTTGCTGTAATTGAAGAGGAAAAAAATATTAATAGTTCTGGTGGAAAACTGTCCCCAGTGTGTTTATAAAGCCAAGTCTGACTTGATGTTTTCAGATTTGATGCAAACTGCRTTCTTCCCAGTCACAATCTCTGGATGAAATTAGCATTTTCTGAGATTTGCACTGCTATCTACCTTTAAATAATATTGGGAAAACTGTCCTAATTTGAAAGGTCTGCTGTATGTAGGATGTCAAAGCTGTTCACATTTTGGAGTATCAGGATGGAGGCCAGCAGGTCTCCCCAAGTCCAGGCCAGTATCAGGAGAGCTGGTTATCCTGGACACTAAGAAGTGCTGGAATTAATCATCTTGGATGATTTTCACAGAGCATGACTGGGTCCTGACTGTCCTGGGGTCCCAGCTTAGACACAGAACTTTCACTGCATAGTCAAAGATCTGAAAAATCAATTGCAATGCTTTCAAACCTGCCTGACAAAAACAGGGCTCAACAGTCATTGAAACAAGTTTCTAGAAAGTTCTGCTTCTTAAAAAAAAGCAAAGTCCAGGATAAAACTGTGTGCTATGAGATATCCAGAAATGTGCATATAAATCTTTCTCCACTTACAGTAGTGGAGTACTTTTTGAATCTTAGTATTGGACTTGGTAAAGKACAGTAGTGTGCACTTTTTGGATCTTAGTGTTGAACTGGAAAGGTGAAAATGAAAATAATTTYGAGGACCTGGATCAAGCTTCATCTTGTACTTTTTCAATTACTAACATGAAGATGAACTTGAACTGATCTCTATTTTATGATCAACTACTACAAGAAAGGACTGATAATAAAAACACCTCTTTGGAGTATTATTTTTCATTATGACAGTGTTCTTTTCTGATGAAAACATCAGTCTRATCAAATCAAGTGTCAGGTCTAAAATCACATTGTTTTTCTGTTACAATTGGGAAAAATTTGTGGAGGATTCTTGGTCTATTAGGAGATCAGGCTTGGTCTTTCAGGCTTTTTAAAAAATTCATTGTCTGAACTTGATCTAGTTGAAGAGGAGAGTTAAAATGTTACTACATCTACCCATGCCAGATTYTCATTTTCTGCAGCAGTGAAGCAGTGCAAAGGCTGAGAATTCATGCAGTGAGAGACGTTCAGTGGTGTGCAGAAATGTGTTGCAAGGCTAAAGTTGAAAGCAGAGGGCTTTACATGTGAAAGAGATCACAATGGATCAGAAGCTGAACTCTGACTTGACAGAGTGGTATCCTTCCAAAACCAACAAAGGCAAATGTCGCTCAGAGCAAATTAACAGGAATATTAARTGCAAGACATAGGAGGCAACCAGCCATCTGCTCAGCACTGATCAGTTGTCTGCTAGAGTCCACCAGTGTGCTAAACCACCATATTTTAAAAGTGATGTAAAAGTGATGTAAAAGATCTGAAAACAGACAGCAAACACTGTAGGACATTTAAAAATGTGGCCTATAAAGAAATGTTGAATGAACTGGGCTCGCTTAATACACAAAGGAAARGGCTGTGGCAGAACAGGTTTACAATTTTGTAATGTTTAAAATATTGGTCAGACAATCATGTCAGCTAATTGGCAAAAAGGGTATAACTGCAGCAATGCAAATTTGAGTTATATTTATTTTTTTAATTGCCTTTGTAAAAGGATAATAAAATGCTGCAACAGCTTAAAGGTGGAGACGATAGACTTTCCCATCAGAATCGCCTGTACAGATCTCTTCTGTGGATTTCTGTAGGACAGGAGGACAAATTAGAGGGGACAATCTGAGAACAGCTCTACATAGAAGGGCCAGGATTCAGAGCCCCAGAGCTGCCTCACTCTCTCAGACACTCTTTTGGTAAAAAGGGAGTGAAGGAAAAAGAGAGAAAAAGAAAAAAAGATGKAAGGCTGCAAGTTCTGTATCTAACCTGCTGGTAAAAATAAAGTCTTGTTATAAAGCATTCTGCAGATCCTAAAGGATTGACTCAAGAATCCTGTTATGCCAGGCCTAACATGGATCTAAACCTGCATCTTGCTCCTGCTGCCTCYCCACAATTCTTCTGGAGCACACAAGAGGAGCAGCTGGAAGCTGACTGACCTCTTTATTTGAACCAATGCTATTTTAATTGAATCCTAATGTCTCCCCTACATTTTTGGCAGCTTTCTATGTATCCCTCCACCTCCCACACCCAGTTCTTTTTTTCCTTTTGGATGAGCAGAGATATTTTCTTCTGAGAAAAAAAAAAAGACTGACATTGGGATGCGTCAGTAAGAATTCAGCTTTTTGTCCTTACCTCTCTGCTCTACACTAGAAAGGTTGAAGGTCTGGCCTTCCAGTCCCAGTTCTGGTATAAAATAGGAAGCAAATCTGTAGTGCACCAAGTATCCTGTAAAAAAGAAATGCACAGCATTTATATCACACTGTTGTGCGTAAACATAGCTGGGAACTTATTAGGAGATTTGGGAATCTCGTTACTTGAGGCTAATTTTTTTGTGCATTCCTTTTAAGAACCAGAGCAGAACTGTGCCACACCATGAGCCAGAGGGCCAGGCAGAGGCCCTATCACTAACCATATATCAACTCTTTCCCCTCCTGAAATGTGAAAGGTAGACACCTATGACAGATCTGTGCCTGCCTTAGAGTTTTAGCCTCACAATTCATGATAGGAGTGCTGATTTTCCATTTTTCAAAACTATTAACTTTTCTTTTTCCCCTGAACATTTGGATTCAAAAAACACCTCCTAGCAAGAAAGTGAGCATTATATGAAATACTTAATACTTGCTAAACTGAGGAAGAATATAAATCTTAGTCAATTTAACTGTTAATGATTAAGAGAGTGGAATTCTCTACACAAGGTATACTTTTATCTTTCTCTCTTATTGGACTTTGATCCGTTAACCACTGCACCTGCAAAAGCTGCTTTTACAGAAGCAGCGAGGCTGGAGTTAAGTTCTGATGATGGCAGTGCAAGTCAAAGGTTTCCAAACTACTGTGAGTGCATCATTAGTGTGCTCCCAGTGATGTGAAGCTGTGTGGCAGCGAGCCAGCAGCGCCGGGTGCTGCTCGGTGCTGTTCCTGACTGCTGCTGCTGCTACCCATCAGTGCTGATGATGGCATTCACATTTAACACTACTGCTGATGAAARTACCTGCAATTACTACAACTGCTGATGGCAGAAAGAGTTTGTTAGCCCTGCTGTAAATTACTTCCTGAGGCTTCCTTGCCAGCTTATTTTGTATTGTGAGCAAAATGCAGTCTCTTGGCACTTAGAAAGAGCTACATTAAGCTAAAGTTGTTTAAAAAGGCAGATATTCTGAGACTAAGCCATATTGATGCCAYAAACAGAAATTCAGCATTTCCCTCTTATGGCTGATACTGTGTGAGCCAGCCTGAACCAGGAAGCAGCATAGCTTGATGCAGCGCCCAAGCTAATCTGCCTTTTGGCAGAGTTGACAGCACAAGGCTATCCTGATCCTGGGTTCAATTTGATTGGTTCARTTTGATTGGTTCTGGTATCTGAATGGTTCTATTCTCCACCACAGGAAGCTATGAAGTTGGATTTGCATTAGATTGAGAATGTCGACATCATACTCAGTACATTTCACAATACAGAYAGAATGGAATATTTATTACAAATATTGACCTAAGGCCAACACAAAATATTTCTTGGAAACAAGGCCAGAAACCAGGTCTTCATGCCACATTAAATTTTTCTGTATAATGCATTAAATATTACTCTTCTTTCAGTAATTTCAATACTCTGTATTTTTATATTCAAATTTAAATAATTAATATCCTTGTACAGATTGACAGAAGTATTCTCCAGAAACTGACAAGGCAAAAGGTGTTCCCAGGTTGGAAAGATCTGCCTCTAGTGAAGTCAAAGGATATAGATGGCTATATCAGTCGAATCCAGATGCTTTTCAGCCAGTGTCCTGTTTCCAACAGTAGCAAATAGTCCTGCTTGGGCAGATTATGTAAATGGGGCTGGTAGGCCTGCTGCCATGATCTGTGAGTTGCTCCAAAGTCTCAGATGCCCATACTGTTCAAAAGTACATTCTAACATGTTGGTGTTGTACAATCAAGGAAGAAGACAGGTTTAGGCTCAAAGTGAAACTTCTGCATCTTCTTTGTTASTGGAATGGTTCCTCCATGTTTTTGCACTAATTCATTGCCTGTCTGCACTTCTCAGTCAATCCAGTGCTTCATGAGGGCATTGGCCATCTCTGYTGGTCCTCCCAGACCTTCTGAATGTAATCCTGAAGTTGTGAAATTATTTAGCTCAAAGGACAAGTTGGACTTGCTGTGATAATGGAGAGAAGGTGAGACAAAGACAGAACCTGCACAGGGGTTTCTTCATGTGCTGCTCAGTACTGGTTCAATGTTTTCATGGTTGGTTTGTGTTTTGTTCTTTTAATAGAAAAGGCATGTCAGGACATTTTGTGTTGCTACTACATATCCCTTCCCAAAATGTTGGGGGAATGAGACTGTCAGACCAAGGAACATCTATGCTGTTTTGTACATTTGTATAAAACAGAGTAAGACAAACAGAAAGAAAATGGGATTTTTAATTCTTACTCTTAGAGTGACACAATTAGCCCAAGCTATATTCACTTTATGGGGAAAAAAGGGATTAGAAAGCAATTTACAAGTCAGAGGAAATGTCCACTTGGTGCTTCTCAACAAAAGCAGGGATCAGGATTATTTCTCCTTGTTAACCACTGCAAACAAAGACAAAAGATTTTTAAGGAACAAAAGAYATAGGATAACAAGAAGTGTTAGCCCATCAGATGTCCTCCCACACTATTTTTTCTGCCATTTAACAGATCATCTGGAGCTTAACAGTAAACCAATAATTGTGACATATGGGTACAAGTTTTTTTGAGCCAGTGTGCAGTGAGCAGAAAACTGTAGGTTGTTAATGCAAGTACGTGTACATTTTATTGTCTATGTGAGTGACCAAGCAACTAATTTGCAGCTTTGTGTGTTTTTCTTAACACATRAATACAGTCATGCTTGAGACACCAGAGCAAAGTTAAATCCCTGCCAGCAGGTGCTGTCTTCTTGGAAGAAAGAGRCCATACACTGCTAAAAGATTCTTGCACTCTAAATTTAATGTTTAAATGCACAGAAATGTCTCCTTGTTGCATATCTTTGGTTATAAGTCTTTTGTGTTTGGAGGCTGGCTAGGAATTGAAATTGCTGTTTGGATAATCACAGCTTTCTTTGGATAGCAATTTAGGATTCATGCTATTAACCCCCTGCATCTCTTTGTATACAGGACATTAAAAACCCCTTGCCAGAAGCAGTTAACTGTTAGACGAATGGGCCAGTAAAATGAGTCCTTACAAATAAATGCTGGGATTAAACTGCACAAAAAGACRGGCTAAGATTTCCTTTCCATTCTTTGAGCTCTTTTGTACAGTTTCTACTTTTTTCACAAATTATCATYTTTCAGCTCAAATTTTGGCATATCTGAAGCAAACTGGAAAAAATAAACCAAAACAACTGAAAAGAATAACTTTGGGAAATACCATGAAAACACTTCAGCCACTGGTATAATAGGAAAGTAGGTGAGAAAGCATTTCTTCCATTACCATTACTGCTTGTGGATTTTAATTTATTTATCTTTATACAATGTTATTTCTTAGGCAATTTTTTTTGGAAACTTGAAATCTGACAAGTGTATAAACACCAGTTCAGCAAAACATTTTTTCCTACACATATTCAGAAAACTACTGAGCTGTCTTGAAATCCTGCTGTTGTTTCACATATWTGCCTACATACTGCTCTAAATAGCCTATTGCATTGATGGCATAAGGTAACATGCACTCTCCCCATAGATACCCAATTTAAACCATAGGACTCTGATGTCTTAGAAGTTATTTTTCCTTCATCTCTTTCGGTACTGCACTGCCAGACCATATATATGTCTGTCCTATTAATATCAGTGGAGAGTAATAGTTGCAATAGCTACATTGGCACATAAACTGGACAGTGAAAATAGTGATGTGACTTTCAGTTGGTGCATTGCTGAAATTCTCTTCTGATCTAGGTGAGTTTCAGGAATTTGTGAACTTCTTCTGTGTGTGCATTTTCCTGCTTGAAAATAACAGACTGATTTTTATTTCACTCTATAGATTTCAAACATGAATGCAGCATGAAGTTCAAAGCATGCTGGAAGACTGAGAGCAAAAATATCAGATCGCTTCATTTGACTGAATGCAAACGTACAAGATAGAGGCTTCTGTCTGAGCAAATCATTCTAAACTTCCTTTATTGGGAAGAAACAAGCAATTTGGGAATGTTCTTCTTAGAATGTGTTTTAGACATTTACTGTATAAGGAGGAGGAGGTTTTTACTGTGTTATTACAGCTRCATGAGTTAAGTGAAGTTTCATACCTAGTGAAAGAATTCTCCAGAATTTGTACACATGAAGTTGAGAATACCTTGAGATTAATTTTCTCTAAAATATACTATGATCTGTATAAGTGAACAAAGTAAGTTTTGTGGTGTAAGTGCCAACCTCAACACTAAATTTCTTTCTCTTATTCTTATCAAAATCTTGGGCCTCACCATGAGACTGTGTCCCAAAAATATGTGTCTGATGAATTTGGGTTCAAGACCAACTCATCTAACATCTAACAAGAAAAGGYTGAGCAGGTCATCCACTCTGTTTTCCCATACACAATCATCACAGCATTTAACACCACTGACTCTGCACTCATCCCAGTTGCTCTAGTTTCAAGAAATAAACCCAGTCCTTAAAACTCTGAGTCTCTGGCAGAGTTAGAGCAACAGTGCTGCCAGCAGCAGTGGGGATGTTACAGGATGCTGATCAGGTGAGACGTGCCCACCATCCCAGCTGGAGGCAGGCATTGCTTGCTGTGCAGGCTGGCACAGACACCCAGTGCCCCTGCCAGCTCCCAAACATGAGAAAAAAAAATTGTTTTCAAAACAACTGAGTTTGTGAGCAAGAAGTGTCCTCAGGCTTTTAAAGCCTTTTCAGCTCTGTCCTAAAGTAATGGTGCATCTTGTCTAAGTGCTTTGGCCAATCCTTGATTCTCTAAGGAATGAAGAAAATGAGCTATTCTGAACATGCCTGACCAGCTTGCCTTGGAGTTGAACTTAGAGAAATGGAATTCTTTCTCTGCCACTCTTCTTGACAGCCTTAGGATCTAAAGCTGGAAGTTTGCTTAGAGTCATTGTTTTAATGGAAAACCAAAGCTGTGAGGAGTGTTTTGAGAGTAGTAGACCATCTGTTCTCTTTCCGGTCTAGAAAGTAAGACTATGAACATGGAAATTTGAGTGGAATAGGGGAACTTTATTCAGCAGACTCATTTAATATTAATATTTCAGAAGACTCTCCATTTGTGRGCCCATTAGAAGCTACCTGGGCCTCGGTCTTTAATTGCCACCCAAATTATCACCATTCCACAATCTAGTAACATCCAGTTTCCCATAAATGTAAAATGGAGGTGTCTTCTAATTTCTCTAGGGTTATGGAAGGAGGAAATGCATTTGTATGTGTGAAATATTTAGGTATTACACTTTTGTAATCGTCTGAAGTACCATCTAGGGAGAATCCTAAGCAAAATAGATGGTAAGATAAAAGCTCTTGCTGTTTCTACAATTCAGATTCTTGGCAGGGCACCTGTAACCAGTAAATTTCCACTCCTCTGTCTCTGCAGRTGCTCAGAACCATGCCATATTCCTCTTGCTCTCACTTGCTTTCTATTTSTCATACAGAAAATAAWATATATATATATATGAAAAAAGCCTACATGACAAATGCACAAAGGACTTGAGAAGAAAAGGAGCTAAAATAAAAGTCAMGGCTATCCACTTTTAGTTCTCTCTTGAAAGCTAAACAATGACCAGCAAATGAATGAAGGAAAGAGGAAAGTGCCGAATGGTCAAAATACTCAGCTTTTAACAGCTGAGACATATTATCCGTGATGAAACCTGTATTTAAAATGAGGCCAAAGTTTATAAACCGTAAAAAGTAGCATACATTTGAAGATCAGATCTGATAATGCACAAATGGGAAAAAGATATACAGGTTATTTTGGGCAGATGGGTTGCAAAATTATCTTTATTTTCATTTCTTCACTCTAAGGTTCCCTGTGCCACTTTCCGTATATAAAAGGAAATTATCTATACAGTTTCAGGTCCATCAAGGTTGAAGGTGAATATCTAAATCCACAATTTAGCTTCCTGTGTCACTGTCAAAGGCAACTCCCTATTAGTGGGACAGAATTATATGTGAATTATTTTGTTGGCTTTCTCTACAGATACAGACACAGGCTCATAGTCTGAAAGAATTTTAACAAGATTTGAAATGTTCTATTCTCTCTCAGATTTTTCTCTTTTTCTCTTTTGTGTTTTTCAGATTTTTTTAAAATGGTTCTTCTTCTTTCTTTCTTTCTTTCTTTCTTTCTTTCTTTCTTTCTTTAGAAAGACACACAAGAAGTTAAGGTACTAACTGTGAAAGAATAACAGAAGTTGAAGAACTGTATACTGAAACCTGATAAATGAAAAATGGGCACAGTATCAAATTTAATCACATTTATATTCACAAGTTGTTGAGAGATGACACTGATTTATGATCTATCAACAGTCACCAGATTCTATGGCTACTTTGTACAGATACAAAGAGATGGATGGATAGATAAACAGACAGTGAAATAATGTTACAAATTTAGTAGCGAGAGACCCAGCTATAAAAGATAACTCAGCCAATTAATTTGTAAAAATATGGAGATTTTTGAAGAGCAGATCTTTGGGAAATCTTCTAAAATATGGGAAGTTTTGAGAAAGCTAAACTATCCTGTTACTGTTCTTTGTTCAAATGTTATTACTCCAGTACTACAACAAAACAATCCCACTTTACAGGCAGTTCCCCCAGCACTCAACAGACAGGAGAGAGGGGGTTTCATGCAAATATTTTGTGCCAAAGCAYCACACAGAAGTATTACATTAAAAATAATTCCTTCCTCTAATTCATACAATGAGTTCAACAGTGCGCGTGCTTGTGAGCATTAAAAAAACAAGAGGTCCAAGAACATGAGTGATGGAATGAGGTGAAACCTGAACAGGGGAAGAAAAGTAAAAAGAGTAATGTAAATRTCACTGAAAATGACAGGACCACAATGCATGGCCACAGCCAATCACAGAAGATTAGTCTGTGCACAGTGTCCTCCCTTACAGACAGTTTGTCCTGGTTGCATTAATAGATAAATTAATGGAGGTGTCATAGACAAAGTGGAAGTTTCCATATTAACAAAGAGGAAGGCAGTTCTTCGTGGCTGTCCTGGCCCATCTTGCTCTGTAAGGAGAGCTTTGTGCCCATACAGGGGTTGGGGTCACCTCTAGCCACACTCATGCCTGGTGGCACAGCCTGGGCACGAGGCTCAGCCGTGGGCTCACTGCTACTGCTGCTGCTCCCATGGCCTCYGGAGAAACCCCTGGCACTTGGGAATACAGGCGCAAGCAGGCCCTGGGATCATGAGCATGGTCCCTGTCAGTAGAAATGAATTCCCACAGAGCCATGTGGGATTATGATTTTGGAAGTAGTCTGGCCAGAGCCTGAATTGTTTGCATCTCTGCTCAGTCCAGACTTTCAGAGGACAGCACCTACTGTAGTGCTTCTGTCCAGGCAACAAAGTGATCTACTCTTTTGGCACCTTATCTTCAATTACCCAAGTTTCCTCATCTGTGATATCAAAACTTTTTTAATTTGTGGACCAAAGTCAACTAATAGCACTCAAATACTGTGAAAATAGCTCTCTRTAATTTAATAATAGGTATTACTCTTTTAACTTATGATTAATATTAATTTCTGCAGCCATTATGTGACTAGCCTCAATGACCTCTTTCCATAAATAATGTCATATTTTCTTTCTAAGTGCTGAAGTATCATGTCTTCTTGACTGACTATRGATTTCAATATATTTTCTTGATCTACAGAAATAATGACTGTATTTGTCCTTCATCTTCTTTATTAGACTCAAAACCAMAATCATTACAGAGTCCAGGTTTTCCATTCATTTTTTGCTAGCTATTTCACTGTTAGGTTTGTGAGTCTAGACATTATCCCACTCAAGATAACACAAATTCATTCATTGCAGCTAACATGTTTGGAAAAATATGACAAACCAACAAAGACAGTTTCTACAAATTTTTGAAAACTTGTATTTTTTGAAAACTCTTCTATTTTTTGTAATTAAGTACAGTTCCATTTAAATCAAYAGTTCTACTAGCTCAAAACATTTGCTGTTATATATTATTCAGATTTCTCTTAAAACGGAGAAACTCTGCAAAAAAATGTTTATCAGTAACCTGACCTTTAAAAGGGGAAAGACTACCTCATAGAATTTATGTCTTAATCAACTTGGAAAAGAGATTAATAGCTTGATATGCCTACGTATGCATTATTCATATTTTTCCAACATAAACTGCCCATAAATTCACCCAAGAAGGTATTAGACACATCTAAGCAGTCAGGAAAGGGCATCTCCCTGCCTGCTGTTAAGGCTTGTCCTCAATTGTCCGTATTGCTTACATGCAAAGAATTGCTCAGCAGAGACCTCRCCTGTCCTTCCAGAGAAAAATCTCAAACCCACTTAGCATGAATTGGCAGCTTGGATGGATCAAGGCCTTGTGGACAGAGTATGTACACCTTGGACCACAGAGCATGCATAGAATTATGGAAAGATCTGAATCCAAGCCATYTGTCTGTGTCAGACTTAGGCCTATCAAGCACATCAAATGCTTGTGATGRCCATGTATTGCCACAATCAATTAGATTTCACTTCTATTTCATGAAGGGGGATAAGGGGTTTATTTTAAAAAATGTTACYATTTCTCAGATTTTGTTGATTCTGCAGTGTACTGATGGCAAGTCTTGCTCTGCCCTTTATGACCATTTCAGTGAGGAAGGACAAACTGCTCTTTAGCGAACACTGAGAAGGAGAAATGTATTTAGGCTGTACAAGACAAGAAGCAGGAAACATTAAATCCTGAACAGGGGCATATGAGAGGAGATAAGCAAGGAAATACTGCTAGGGGCAGGAGCAACAGAAGGAACCAGCTCTACTTGAGAGGAGAAGCTCAAAGATGAAAAAACTATTCTSTAATTTGATAAATCTCAAAACAGATAAAATTTGAACATCCCTTTCAAAGTTCTCACTGAATCACATCCTGTCTAACAAACCAGAATGCCTTCCTGGCCTTGCTGTACTTAGCAGGAGAGAAGCTGGTCAGTTCTTGGTCAGAAAAAAAGCTTYGCAATAASAGTTTCAGTACTATTTCTCACAGTMTAAAGCACCTCATGATTCCCAAGTGGATGAGGCTCTGGTCATTGACCTCTAGTCATGGCAGTGAAAATAAGTCCAAAATGACAGCAAAGCAAATTCAGATGACATTTGTGAAATGTTTTAGACAACTGTTCTGCATTTTCCCGTGTTTCATTGTTCTTTCATGAGCAAAAGCAGAAAATAAAGTATAAACAAATTTAAAGTCAGAGCTGCAATGTGGCTGCTTTTTTGTTAATTTTGTTTTTTAAAAAGCTTTGCAGAAATTGTAGACASTTCTTTCAAATGATTCTACAGGATGCTGACAAAAAGCCAGATTATTCTTTGCATATGAGCTGCCCTCTGTCTGCATATAAACCATATGATTTTCCAATAAGAAAGAGCAGCTGGAGGCTTAGTGACATCTGAGGGACAGGGAAAAATCCACAGAACAACCAGTGGCTGTTTAATGTCTCTCAAACTTCTGAAAAAGACATAATTCCAGAAATAAAATTGCCATGTTGTTTGCCAGTGAATCCTCTGGATATGAGGAACACAATTTATAATCTCRTAATGCATAAACTTTAACCTGTTGACAAAATGCTTGCAGTACCTGGTAGCCCRGTATCTCCTGGTACCTGACTGCTTTCTGCCACTGCCCCACTGTCAGGCTAAAAATGAAATGTTTCCTATTCCTACCCTAAAGGAAGAGTCTGCTTTAAATAAAGTAATTTTAGTCAAGGAAGTATTCTCAACACTTGGTAGATTATAGACAAAATTAATTCTCCATTTTTTTTATGTGGGCATTTTTGTTTTGTTTGTTTGGACAGCTTGGAAAGATTATCTAATCCTTTCTCCTGCCCCATTGCAGCATCAGAAATAGTTGTCTGTTTCTTAGGGCTGTTTGTTTAACCTGTGTTTGAATAGCTTGCTTGGCAACAATTCAGTCCAGCATTCTYTATCCGACAAATAATTTATTTTCCTTTCTATTTTCTAACCAAAATAGCTCTTGATCAAAATTGTTCCTAACACTTCTTTTCCTGTCCACTCTGCGAAGAGAGATTATTCCCTCTTCCCTGCYCCCCCTCCATCAGGCTTTTTTTGTTTGAAGCCTGTTTTTTTTATTTAGCTTTGTTAAGCTTGGTTGTTCTTGAGATACCTGAGTTCTTCCAACAATTGATTTCAGCCTTTTTACAAGATTRAAACAGACACAAAGGAATGAGGAAGACATGCAAAAAATTAGTAGTAAAATTAATCAGGATCTGAGTAAAAAACACTCATTGTGCAGCAGGTTCCTGGTGACATGCTGGAGAATCTGTAATCTCAAACTTCAGTCCATGTCAGGTTCACAAAAYTTAATAAAGTAGATAACACTGAATTTCTGTTTATGTTAAAAAGACATAAGCCTCAATATCTTAATTGTATGTTTGCAGAAAATTTATACTTTTACTGTAATAATTAAATATTTCACAGTGTCAATCAGTAGCAAGTGCATTGATAAATATGCTTTCCTTCAAAAAATTAATAATAAACATATAAAACACAATAGCCCTTCTGGAGAAGTTAGTTTTCTTTAGACTGTGTAAGAAAGCCTTAAATAGCGCAAATTTAATTTTTTTTTTCCTTTTCTCAGGACACAATCAAAAWCAGAAGGTAGTGATATATTTTGCAAATACCTGCAGGAGAGAGTAGGAAGAAAAAATTAAGCCAATTAAAACATAAAAGGTAATGAAAACCACAATCCAACTGTGCAATATCCACAACAACCAGTTTCCGGTCTTAAATTTTCCCTACAGTTAAAACCACTCTGTGCAAACTGGTATCCTGCAGTTAAAATATTCACTGTAGAAGCTGATAACCTGGATACAATCTTTACACCAGGGAAAAAACCTCCAAACCTGAAGACATACTGGAATTCAAAGCAAACATTGAAGAAGCTAGTACCTGCCTCTAACACTTCCTTGAGGAATATATTCTTCCCAGAAAACACTACCTTTTTCTCTTTGTGCTATTCATCAGAAATGGACTTCCTGATAGTGCTTGCCCGCAGTGAATATTAATTCTGAACTGGGATTTTAGCCACTGGCTTCCTCTTATGAATGCACCTGCTCAAATGCAATACACTGATGAGGCTTATTTTATAGTGAAAAAATGTGGTTTGGATCATATTTTTTTCGTTTGAAACAAAGAAATGTCATTTGAAAAGGTGTAATAGTTTATACAATTCTCATAAAAAGTGAATAGAAAATTTCAAATCAAGTCAATAACGTAACATCACTGATTAGTAAAATCCTTCTGAAAACTAGACCTTCACAAGGAAGGATGAAATCTCATTTCAGCTGGTGTCTTTGGGAGGGAATGAATTTTGCTCCCAGAAAGCTTAAATCTTTCAGTTCGTCATTTACTCTTGAATTTTCAGGGCATCTCTGATCTGTGAATAAAATTGTCTCATGTTCACACTTAGTTCTTTATTCCCCATGATGGGTTATTTTTCACCTTGCTCCTTGGGAACATAATTTTCCTGCCATGTTTTCTCTACAGACTAAATTTACTATTGTATCTACATACTAAAATGAAGTTCTGTGTTCACGTCAGTCAGGGTAAATAGACATGCTATGACAGGCTGAAGGAATCCACCTATGACAAGAGCTTGAAGCTRCAGGAAAGGTTTCTTCCTGTAGGATGCATTTTGTATATGCCGTCCTTTTTGGACYGTGGTTGGGGAGCCCATGCTTTGCACMCTGCATAGTAGAAGGGAGCTAATATCCTGTTTCTTGCCTTTTCTCCTGTTTTAAAATTCTKTTTAGTTTGGCAGAGTGTCAGAACCATAGACCAACAGAAAAATCTGACTATCAGGGAAGGAAAAGGTATAAAGCTAGGTAGAGAGATACAGATAGGCCAGACTGACCTTCAGGATTTGAGTAGCCTTGGTGGTGAGCAGTAATTATGTGGGTTATATACTTGATTAAAGTAAAACAAGGAAAACTGGAATGAGAATTTATATATGGGTGGTGAAATGATCTAGGTTAGCCTTTGCTGGGTAATTAGCTAGTTACACTTGACCGTATCGCCTCCTTGCAGCAGGGCATTAACAGATGGTGTACAGAGCTGTCAGAACAAAAAGCCTTGCCTTCCCCCATCTAGTGCTGCTGCTGCTGAAGGATCAATTCTCCAGTGCAAGCACTGGGGAGCTAATAAAGACTCCAACCCTGGGAACAAGAGTGATTTACAATTGAACTTAATCTATTTGAAAAATTCTAGCAACCGCATTAAAAAAACCCCAAATCTCATCACGCACCACCTGAATTTCCTCAGTGCCATCTGTCTGCTGCATTAAACAAAGCCCCGGAGACCCTCAGAGGGAGAGAGGCAGAGTTTTAATGATTAACCTAACCTGCCTGTCAGAATGGATAGCTTGATATATAGGCCCTGGGTTGGCAGTTTCTGCATAGCTAGTCACTGACGCTGCAGAGGAGATTGAAGCCAGCAGGAATTCCCCTCTGCTGGGGAAACCAGCGCGAGTTCCCCCAGGACCAGCGCGCGGAGGCGTCGCTGCAGCGCTCCCCAGCTTTGGGGGGATTCCCAGGGGGCTGGGCACGGGGAAGCACTGCCTGTAGCTTACACCTGCAAAGGCAGCACTCGGCCATCAACCATCAATAACCCTGGAAGCTCATCTGCACCTGAGTTCTTTGCAGCAATATGGCACGCACTCCCTGGCTTTATTTCTGCTAAAGAGTTCACCTGCTGAAAAACCTTGAAAGGTTTTCAGTTTGGCACCTGAGCATTTACCTTGTGGTACTGAGGTTGATGGAGAGTATCAAATTGCCAGGCTCAATTTCATGAGGTGAGATTGTAGTTTTATGAGATTTCTATAATATTCAGAAGTGAATGTGGCATTGATCAAGTCCATTTGATCAAGACAAACAAAACTTTTCTTGGCATCAGTCTCAAACTTGGATTTACAGGAGATGCCAAAAGTGAGAGCTTTTAGTTTTATGAGAGCAATATTATTTTAATCTCTCAGTAAACATTTTTCCTCTGAATAGRAAGGACAGCTTTTCACTATAAAAATAATTCTAAATTATGGGTGGTATTTTTCACTCACGCACTCACTCCCTTTCTCACTCACTCACTCACATTTTTCATCTCATGCTGATGTTCTTGAAATATTTAAATTAAATTGTTACTTCTCTGTGTTTGTGGAGAGGATGTAAACAATGCAGCTTTTCTGTTCCAGAATGCTTAAGAATCATCAAGATATTTGTGGGTGTTATTTAGTGAGCAATCATTTTACTTCTTTTGCAGTAAAATTAATGGTTCCACTTTGCAGGTAAAGAAAATGAAACCTAAGCTATCATTTTACAATASATTTTACCAGAGCTAGCAATTTACATGTAAGTAAAGTGAATATAAATGGTGAAAACACATTCATAAATTATATATGTCTGAAGGCTTAAGGGAGCAAAACATCATCTGACAAGCAACAACCAAATTTATAAACTAATTCAGTGAARGATTCATAATAAAATAATATTTCCTAGAAATAGTTACATTTTGTATTCATCTAGATGCTTATACATAGCTACAAATATCTAAATTATGAAATTATCTGTGTTTTATGCTCACTGCTAGGCTTGCCTAAGAAACCTCTCCAGATCTGTACAACCTTCCTGAAAATCTTTAATAAAACCCTGTAGTCTTAAAGTATATGAGAACTCTACATAGATAAAGAACACAATTAAATAATGTAGATTATCTATTATTTTATTTTATTTGGGAGCAATTTTAATTTTTATTAATTAAAAAACAGTTCTGATGTAAATTAACTTTCTGAAAAAAAGTCATTTTCTGTCTCTTTACACTCAGTCCCCGTAGTMAATCCCCAGGGTCCAGGGATGAGGAGAACTGATCTCCCAGTAATTACTGAAGGACTCTGGCTCTCCCAGCCAGAGAGGGGAGCAGAGCTCATGTCTCAGCAGTGTCAGGGTAATCCTTCATCACACAAGTTATATACATTTCTCAGAGCTGGCCCCACTCTATCAATCCTTCTGAAATATGAGAATCCCACTGAGGTCCATTTAGTCATCCTGCATCCTATTGTTAATGAATATGACAAAGCAAGACAGATCCTAATGCCAGTATCTCCAGGCAGGCTGGCAGCCCTCTTGCTTTCATTTTCATGCCCTACTAATACTTACMAGTGCCATTTGGTGATTGCTCTGAAGTGTGCTTCACATGCAGGCAGCAGGGTTCATATCCAAGCAAATCTGAATTCTGGGTATAAAGTTTCATAGGCAACTGTTCCTCATGAGTTACTAGGAATTTATGTGTACATATAATGTTTTATAAGTCTCCCTTTATAAGTCTCTCTTTTCAGGTAACAGCAATAAAGCAATAATAAACTGAAAGATTAGTTCCTGTTTTAGTAGTTCAAGACTCTTCTGAACCTCATTCCCCTTAGGTGCTTACCGAGGATTTCTGCTGCACTCTGCTGAACCAGAAAGTGTTTCACCTTGGCCATCATTGTGTCAGAACACATGGACACCACACTGTTTGTACATCTTTTGGACTCGACTATCTGGCACAATGAAAAAAAATTCTMGCAGTGAAAAATGAGTTTTATGTCATTTTCCCACACCCTTGTTCCTAGGATCACTGGGAATTTGTCCTGCTGTGTCATTGCTGTTAGGGTGATGGAAGGTACAGAAGCAGCACATMTTGTCATCCACGTGCTGTCCATACACTGTGCCACATTGGAAAGGGAATTCTACTGCTAAGAAAATGGTTGAGGGTTTTTTTGCTAATSCAGCACATCTCTTATTTTCTGCTTATATTTCTTCTAACTCAAAGGGTATTATGAACATGRTACTGCCTTCTAATGAAAGTAACCATAGAATGGGTGACAGCAGGGATCAATAAAACTGAAGACAAAGGAGAATGTCTTTTATACTTTCCCTTCCTTGAATCTCCCTATTCCTTGTAAATTAATTACATGATGAATTTAGGCCACCACTCTAAAAAGAACCACCATGATATTTCACGTCTTGGAATAAGCAAGGATTGCTTCTCAGCTACATATATGTTATATAAGATTGTCATGCAAAGCTTTTGTGTGCACATTTTCTGTCAAATAAAGATTTTGATCACAAAACAATAACTAGTAAGTAGTCTGAATTAATTTTCATTAAAATATCTGAAATAAAACAAAGGGCCTTGAGTCACATTAAAAAATAYATGCATATTCTTTCACCAATATCTGCTTTATTATGAGAAAGAATTGTTAAGTTCTCTAACGCAGAGCAGTAATTACATCTACTCTGTTCAAACATTCTTGCTACTAAACTCTAATGTACAAACGCAGAAAACATTGACTCCTTGCTAGTTTTATTTTAAAAATGTATTGTGAAAATTTTTTTCCATCTAAATAATTTTTTCACAAKAATGTGGTTTTTTTCCAAAATAGTCAAAGCTGTTAAAGATGCTAGTAGACCTTATTTCTCCGTATTTTATGATTTTAAACTTCATCTAGAATTATAGAACTTAAATAACCCTCTTAAATAAACCTTCTTTACCCAAGTGCTGCTTTTCTGTAATTGCCCTGCATATTACATATTAAAAGACTTTAGTCTTCAGTGGGCCTGGTCAACAAAGCTCACTTGGCTAAGATGGGTTTTGTCAGACAGAAAAGAAGCTGAAAAAACCCACCCATAAGAAAGATAGCCCCATGATAACAAGGCTCTTTATCATCTTCTAATATCACATTTAGATGTTCCAATGTTTCATTTAAATCCTACTGATCAAAGGTTAATGCATCATTGTTGGGGTAGARCTGGTGCCCAGCAGAGAGGAAAGGGCAGCAGGGGCCCAGCACAACCTCTAGAACCTGCAGAGAGGGAGCTGTGACCTAAGGACTCCTTTTAGCCTCTTTTCCTTTTTGATATCCRGTCCATGTGCCTCAGCAGGACCCTTTGCATTGTCTCATCCTGCCCACTCCTCTCTGTGTATGGGATTCTGGCAGCAGCTGAGATTCTGGATCTGTTCTGTTAACAGGAACTTTAATAGGTGCAAACTTTCCACATCCAGTTATGCCACCTGTAGTAAACTGCTGCTTCAAATTAAGCTGATGCTGGTCAAAACTTGGCCAATGCCAGCTGCAAAGCTACTCCTTTCTCTWCCAACAGTTTGGAAAGGGCTTAACCTGTGAACTGCTTTCAGGTGTCCTCATCTCATAGGGTTTCTTGTTGAATAGTTGAGATGAATTACCTTCATTCATTACTCGTTCATTCATTTTCCCTTACTACCATGTATTTTTCATAAAGGAAGAATTGATATTGTCCCCTGCCAGGTGACTGATGAGCAAACTGCAGATAGTATAATTCCAGAAATTTTGGACTAGTTTTCATACCTGATATGTCTGGGATTCATAAGGCAGGAGGTTTCCTATGCAGAGTTCTGAATATCAATGAGTAACAAAAAATAAAAAGTGTGAATTCAAGCTCCTGCATTGTGGTATTGTTATTCCCAAAAGATGTATTTAGATAATATTTTAAAACTTCATTATTTAATCTAGTTTCAGATACTGTGTTCTGCATCTCTTGTCTTTGAATACTGTTSCTTTAACAAGCTTCTATCCTGGGAAATTTCTGATTTTAGGTGTGACTTTTTTATTTTATTGATGTCACCATTACAGCTCTTACTTGAAACAATTTGGAATGCCCTAATTTTCAAGTGCTTTTCTGGCTTGTGGCGTGGTTTAACCCAACAGCAACTCAGACCCTACAGCTTCTCCCACCTTTCCCTGCAGTGGGATGGGGGAGAGAATAGGAAAAAACACAAATCTCATRGGCTGAGAYGAAGACAGTTTAAAARAAGAGGAAAGGAAGGGAAAGGAAAAATTATGGCAGAAGTACWGACAATACAATTGACACAATGTGGTTGCTCACCACCCACTGACCAATGCCCAGCTAGTCCCCAAGAAGGTGGCTGCCACCCCCAGCCAACTCCCCAGTCCTGCTGCTCAGCATGATGCCACACGGTCTGGGACATCCCTTTGGCCACTCRGGGTGAGCTGTCCCAGCTGTGTCCCCTCCCATCCTCTCAGCACCCCCAGCCTTCTCTCTGTCAGGGCTACATCAGAAGCTGAAAAGTCCTTGACTTTGTGCAAGCCCTGCTCAGCAACAACTGAAACATAAGTGTGTTATCAACATTACTCTCACTCTAAATCCCAAACACAGCACTGTTCCAGCTACTAGGGATATAATTAACTCCATCACTGCCAAAACCAGCTGAAAATAAAAGCCTTTCCTCTGTCCTTGTCATGAACTTCCCTCTCAGGGAATTTAAACCTCCTTTTAACCACCAAAATCACTACATTATTCTTGTGTTGGAAGAGTTTTAAGAATTAATTTTTCTCTCCTTCACTTGTCTGAAGCTTTAGTGTCTTGTTTTAYGGTTAAAAAATTCGACATTTTATTTTACTTTAGTTCCGTTTCTGCCCCCTTAACTGCATGCTGACAGGGAGCATACTGAGAAAAAAAAAGGGGCCATGCCATTTAGAACTGCTTCTCATTGACCTCTTTCTATCCCTGCATTTTCAATGTGTTCTTCTGGTTGCTTTTCTATGTTAAAATCTGGGTGAGAAGCTTTGAATGCTGAATCTCAAATGTTAAGTTACATTAGCTGAATTTCCCTGGAATAGTTTAGGTTCAAAGGGATGAAGTATGTGCTTATTTTTACTCTCAGCTGAATAGCTCTGTTCTTTGAAATCTCTGTTGAAACTGTTTTGAATGAAAAGTAACTGCATTACCTAGAAACACAGAATCATAGAATCACACCATCATGAAATACCAGGTTGGAAGGGACCACAAGGGTAATCTGGTCCAACCATTCTTGGCAAAAGAACAGTCTGGACAAGATCGACCAGCACCCTCTTTAGCTGAATTTTAAAAAGTGTCCAAAGTTGAAGAATCCACCACTTGTCTAGGGACATTATTCCAGTGGCTGATTTTTCTCATTGTGAAAATTTTTCCTCTTGTATCCAGTCAGAATATCCCCAGGAGTAACTTGTACCCATTACACCTTGTTTTTTTCCTGTGACTTGGAAAAAGGGAGGTTCCATTATTTTTTTTTTGTAGTCACCCTTTATATACTGGAACATGGTGGTAAGTTCTCCTCTGACTCTTCTTTTCTCAAGGCTGAATAAATCCATTTCTCTCAATCCTTTCTCATATGGGAGCCTTCCCAGCCCTTTGATCATTTCTGTGGCCTTTCTCCAGACCCTCTCCAGCCTGTTCATATCTCAGTGTTAAACATACCTGTATAAATTGGGGTAGGTTTTGGGTTTTTTCAATATAATGAAACTTCTGGATTTCCAACATCTTTTTCTGGTCTTAAATGTGTAGTGTTTTGGTTTGGTTAAATAGAGGATTGCTACCAATCTGAGAGGAAGCAGATTTGGTTTATTGTCTTTTTTTTTTTCCTCAAAAGTAACCATTGATTTGGAGKCTGGATATATGATTGTTTTCAGAAGTGTAGGTGCAGTTCATTTGACCAAAAAGGTAAACATTTTTTTTATAGACACACAAGTGTTTGCCATCCCTTTCCAATATGTAGAAGGCAAGAGGTATCCTTAGGGAGTAAACCATCTCATCCTGCATAAGATATCTGAAGACAGGTGAATAATTTCCTGACTTGACTCTCTATGGACTATAAGGGGGACATGAAGTGTTTAGATCACATCCAGGATGTACATGAAAACACATGAAATCCAGTGGATTCCAGTGGATGAGTCAGAGTATGTCAGAATCCTGTCCTGTCCTGTCCTGTCCTCTCCTCTCTTGTCCTGTCCTCTCTTGTCCTGTCCTGTCCTGTCCTGTCCTGTCCTGTCCTCTCCTCTCCTCCCCTCTCCTCCCCTCTCCTCTCCTCCCTGTATTTACTGTGTAGAGTTTGGTCTTAGCAAACCAGACTCTGACCTCAGCCTCCAAAGTCTGGCTTTATTCATCCTGCACTGGCTGGATTCAGTCAGTATTGAGGAACCTTTCCTGCTGTTTCTGGCTCTGAGCATCTGGGGGTCAGGGGAGTGAGGATGGCTCTTTGCTTAGAAGTGCACACTTCTTTTAAAACAATCATCATCCCTTTTCTCTCAAAAATTTTTCTCCCCAGTAGAAATTGCTATGCAACAAGCTGCTCAGTGTCTCAAAGTCCAAGACATTTTAYTTCAAACTTTTTTATTCAAATTGAAAATAGAAAATATGGTTTTATCATCTAGACAGAACCATTGCCAAATTTAATAATTTCCATAGTCTAGTAACAAATTTATACTCTTCATCACTCAAATCTCTCGAACAAACAAGGCAGAAGTTCCAAAATAGTACATAATTCACAAGTGCAATGAGACAGATGATTTGCTGGGGAGGGAAATTGGTTTCTGAACAGAAATAGTCACAAACAGCATTTTAGACAATTATCTCTTTCAGGCATTTCAGCCAAAATGCTGATAATAACCTGCCCTGTGAATTTAGTCTGTTTAGAAAGATTAAAGACCTTGTTTAAGAGAAATACTCAGATCACAAACCTAATTGCAATATATCTTTTTTCCAAGAGTGAATGAGGCTTGTACCCTTAGGGTTTATCTTCATGGAGAATCCATTATGAAACAGATATAAAGCTGTTAGAGAGTGTCCAAAGGARAGCTACAAAGATGTTGRAGGGTCTTGATGGGAAGCTCTGTGAGGAGTGGCTGATGTCACTTTGTCTGTTCAGCCTGGAGAGACTGAGGKGAGCCCTCAGTGCAGTTACAACTGCGTGGTGAGGGGAACAGGAGGGGCAGGCACTGATCTCTGCTCTGTGGTGACAGTGACAGGGGCTGAGGGAATGGCCTGAAGCTGCGTCARGAGAGGTTTAGGTTGGATATCAGGAAAAGGTTCTTCCCCCAGAGGGTGGTTGGGCACTGGAACAGGCTCCACCAGGGAAGTGGTCACAGCACCAGCCTGACAGAGCTCAAGAAGTGTTTGGACAATGCTCTTGGGCACAGGGTGTGACTTGTGGGGATGGTTCCATACAGGGACTGGAGCTGGACTTCGTGATCTTTGTGGGTCCCTTTCAATTCATCTTATTCTGTGGTTCTGTAAGACAGAAATTTAGAATGCAACAGCTATTCAACAGGGATTTACACTGCTATTCTCCACTAAGAAAAGCTTTATATATTAGCAGCTGCACTGAAGTCACTCACCTCTCTTCTGGATCTCCAAGGCCCCTTTAAGAATCAAGCTGTCTCTGACAACAGAAACAAGAAGCAAAAGACAGCAAAGCAGGAACACAGAATTGCAAAGTTCCAGCTGCTGAGGTCTGTGATTTACAGAGATCCACAAATACTTGACAAGTTGATATTTCAGGTTCCCTCATAGATCCTGGTATTCAGGTAGGAACTAGATGTGTGCTTGGAGAGTTACAGAGTGCTGAGCTTAGGTGCTCTCAGGAGAGGCGGCTGGAAACTCTGGCCTGTCTGTGACCTTCAATATGTGCATAGACATACAGAAAATAAAAGTAATCCTTCTGGCTTCATCATCATCATCATCATCATCATTATTATTATTGTATTACTATTTTAGACTATTCCTGCATGTCAATAAGCCCTTAGTAAAAGAAATTGCAAGAAACATATCTGAGTGACACCTGGTAGCTCCTGTCAAAACTGTGCTCATCAAATCCTGCCAGGGAAACTAATTTCATTAGAGATGAGGTTGAAATTGTCACTCAGCAAGTTTATTAATTCTCAAATACCAAGAGTGAAAAATGCACCAGCTGGGTGATAATCACTGAACATGTATAAACAAGCCCCATGCTTAGCTAATCTTCACTCTGCCGCTGGTTACAGGCCCCAAGCTTTTAAAATAATATTTAAYAGACCAGATTGTTCCTGAAGGTAAATGAGGGTGTGAAATGTGTGCAAGACATATGGACATCCTATCTGACCTTAGCATAGAGTCTCAAGTTCTCCATGTTCAGCCTCTGTGGAGCATTCAGAYCCCCGAGTATCAGTACTCAGGTGTTTCTGAGCAGGAGGCCCACCTGAGCAAGGTGGTCTCTCAGCTTTGGCAGACCCTGGAAAGAGTAGGGATGTACTTGACTGCACAGAGCAAGTCCATCACTCCAGCACCTGTGCCCAGCAGCTCACCCAAGCACACTGAGAAGAGACTCCGTGGTGTAGAGCTGTCTCATTGCACAGCAGATGTATTATTGCCTTGCAGTGCATCCTGTTAACTCTGTAAATTAACAAAATAGCACAGAAGAGGTAGGTCAGACTGATCTGTGCTAAACATGCAGTGAGCAGTAGCTCAAAGGGGGCATTTTCAAGGTGGTGGCTGTTTTTGGAAAAGTACCCCTGGTTGCAAGAAAGAAGAGATGCACTGCATTGTCTCTGGAGTGGGGCAGCGCCTTTGTGGCCAACACAAACGGGAACCTTCCCTTTAGTTCTGCTGCTACAGTGTGAGTCTTTAAGACACACAGCTTGCAATCTGCAGTGGGGTTCAGTGACAGGGTCCTCTGCCATTTGCTGTGTGCAGTTAAATGCACAGAGCTGCAGATAGGCACCAGCCAGCCATGTGCAGTTCAGTGTATAATGCTATTAATAATTACTTGGTTCCCCTGTGGTCAATGATTTCTAGTAATCCCTCTGTTTTCTCCCTTGTTAGATTTCGATATATCAAAGGCTCTTTGCCTGTAGCGAGGCCACACGGAAGAAGCACCATTCTGCAGCCAGGGGTTCTTCACAATCACTGGCTTTGCACAGGTTTTTCAAACTTGCTGCTGGATAAAACCATCAGAATTTTTAACATGCAAGCGTCCAGCAGCAGGACACCATCTCATTAACTCTTATAGCTCCATTTTCTGAATACTGCTGTGCAGTTCATTTATATTCATGTATTCTTCCTCCTGCTGTTCCGAGCATACAAGGACCGAGAGCCCTCACAAGGGATGTTTGCATTAAAGCTGCACATTAGCTTCCAATGCCCTGAGGATCCTTCATGTTTTAAGGTAGATACRGCATTTTGTCTTTTACAAAAGGTTCTGCTTGAAAGGTTCAGGGTAGGAAACCTTGCTTTGTCCCAGGGCTGACAGATGTACTAGCCAATTTAACAAAAATATTGGCTGCCAAGAGGCTTGGCAAAATACATGTAATGTCCCAGCTTGATGAGGAAAAAAAACTAGGATATACATTGCTTATCTGTGGCAAGCTTGTTAGTAAGGTCTGGTTGAAAGTACTTAGAGAAAAAGTCATTTTGTCAAATACCCTGCAGTACCAAAGATAAAATATTTCGCACAGACATAATAGTTTTGATAAGTTTTTTCACCTTGAAGGTTTCTGTGAGAATCAGTATTTTTCTGATTACTACTGAAACAGCAGAGACAGGTGAGGGTGAAAGGCAGAGGAGAGAATGGAATGATTTTTAAAAATCTGAAGACAAACTGTCTCAACAAAAGTCTATTTTTACAAAACTGGCTGAAGAGTCTTATTTCCCAGAATGGAATTTGAAACCTTGCAAGTCCTTACCAAAGCCAGTGCCATCGTTTAGCAGGCTTCAGTGCTAACTGTATTGATCACATTACCTGTGACACTACTCAAACAAAGGGACAGATTTCAAATATAGATTTGAAAGCTATTCAAGGTCCCAAAGCATTTCAACAGCACTAAAATCAATAGTATAATAGACAGAAGAGTGGCAGTTGGTGAGCTAAAATGAATTTATTTTTCTGAATTGAAAGTTTGAGTTCCACGGGTTAGTTTCTCCCTAATATAGAGGAGAGTTAGTGAAAAAGATGGAGAGAATCCACACAGCCTGCTGGCAAGACTGGCCCTTGGACCAGAAGAGCTCTTCCTCTGCATTTGCACCAGGTACTGGCTGCCACTTCCCCTAACAAACTCTTGAACCTCCCTCCAGTTTTCTTGTGCCCAGCTATGAAAATCAGTTTTTCCATCTGAGAAGTTTGTTGCAGTGTCTACTCCCTGCACTTGTTAGGACTGGCTGAATTGCTCCTGCATCAGAACATTTTACACTGATCTTGTTCTCCATGTTATTGTATGAACTAGGTCTAATAGGAGTATATCTGCTTGTATTCCCTGTATTTCCATATATTTTTCCTTAATATTTTATTAGAGGGGTTCTTTTAAAGTTTTATTTTGTTTGGTTGGTTGGGGGTTTTTTGTTTTTTTAATTATTACAAGAGTTTCTCAAATGTACTTCATGGCTTTGACTGTACTTTATACAAGGAATAGTATTCAGATAATTTTAATACAACAGAAGTACACAAAATTCTTTAATGCACTTTAATATCAAGGCAGAATTTAGTTCCAGTAGAAAATAGAGAGGAAATAGGAAATGTTTGGAATTCATAGGATGGTCATAATCTAGTAATAAAACACCTAAGCAGCGGACAGGAGCACAGATTAGGCTTTGTCAGTGGTACATGTGGCCTGAACCCAAAGTCAGTTAGTCATAATAGCACATAGACATGTTCCAGATATTGTTACAAGGCAGAATGGTCTATAAATGGCCTCCTAAAACATCAATCTTTTGCCTTCAGAACTGCTTATTAACTGAGCTGAGGAATACATCAAATATGCTAATAACRTAGTAACCAGCAGCTAAGGAAAAAAAAAAATAAACCACCAAATGTTCATTTACATTAGGATCACAGCAGCAACAGCATACTGATAATTTAACCCCCTCTGCTCTGGATAACAACCTCACTGTRACACTAAGCACAGGCTGTAGAGAGAATACCGTAGTTGAATGACCTCATTGTCAGTTTTAAACAATTAAAGATATTGAGATAATTTAAAAGGACAAGTGGAAGCCTGTTTGCTTCATCTAAGGCTACTTAATAATCAGTTTTATGCACTGAGATAATGAGACATATTAGCTAGAGAGTCGAGGGGGGAAGTTCAGTAAAAAAGCTCAAACTCTCTCAAAGCCTAAGGTCAGAGGGAACACGTGGCTTTTCTTGCTTACAAGGAGAAATGTCACACTGCAGCAAATAATACATAAATAAATGAATAAATAAATAAATCAAGCAAAACAAAAAGATAAGGAAATGATTTGCATGCATATTATTAAAGGACATTAAGTTAGCAATTTTTCCAATCTGTACTTGACATTTGGGAAAAGGTTGGTGGTCATTCACAAACAATTCCTGGGCTACTTTGCTTTGTACCATATTTGGCAGCAACTGCTACAAACTGCCCTCTTCAATATACATTTTTTCATTCACCTCATGAGTTATGCATGTGAAATTTCAGGATCTTTATTGTCATCAGAAACAGCTGCTCATTACACGAAGATTATTGTTTTGAGATATATACTGCATTTGTGTTGGAGTAATCAGTTAACCCTCTGTGTACATGAGAGTATTTTAAAATGAAGCTCCAGGAACAGGCTATGCACATATTGCAGCTATACAGTCCCAGAATTTTTTATATCATTTTTTATTTTTTAGCCAGAATCATACCCCTGACCTATCAACCCTCCTTTCACAACCTTTCAATTTTCCCACTCCATGTAAGGATATGTGAATGCTTCCCTACCAATCTACATCATGCACTCAATGGGTGAACAAGAGGACCTGTGTGGATTTGAAATCAGTGTGGCTTCTAGCTTTCACAGAATTGTTGTAAGAAAATAAGTTATTTATATAGAATCATTTGCTAAAGTATCAAAATGTCAGATATTTTTGAACAGAAAACAGTTATTTCATTAATATATTTCTACATTTATTTTTAATTATAATTTAAAGCCATTTACAGGAAATTGTTTATGATATGCAATATTGAGAGCTCTGCAAGCGGCATAAGAAGGTCTTTGTTACTTTCATGTGATTTTGTTTGTGTTGTAGGCATTTATGCACCCTTGTATGTTGACAGCAGTGGGGTTTGCATTACTGGTTGGTAATGCACTAGTCAGTATATCCAARGTTAGGTCATGTCCCACAGCTCTCTGTAGAATCCAGACAATTAAACTTCAAGTAGACCAAGTTAAACTATGGAACCAGTTTCCTTTTTACATCATAGATGGTACATCTCATTTTAAAAGTTTCAGCCCATCATAGGATGGGTGCTTAAATCCCATCATAGATGGTACATCTCACATTAAGAGCTTCAGTCCATCATAGGAAGGGTGCTTAAATCCCATCAGTGCAGAGGAAGGTGCTTATACCCCTGAAGAAAAGTGCAGGGGGACAGACACAGCCCAAGCTTACATGATGCAGCAGGAGCAGAGCAAGGTCCTGTTTCACCTTCTCTCATCTCAGCTGTCTAAATGAGCAAGGTGCTCTCCACAAGCTCAATCTTCACACTCAGGTTCATTATACCAGGCCATAAATATAAACCATTATATAGTTAATAAATGGGCTTCCACACAGGGTTAATGAAAAATAAGCATTTTCAAAGAAAATCACTAGATTGAAGAGGAGTGAGGCTGAATGTGAGGCTGGAGAGGAAGAAAGTGATACTCCCAAACTACTGACATATTGCAGTGTGAAACTGGCTCCTCCAGGGTATTTGGAGCTGGTTTTAATTTTGAATCTGCCCCACTGCTCTGAATTATGACAGATCATTATGGAGTCCGTATCTGCCTTCCTCTCACACATTCATCCAACCAAGCAAGATGCTACAGTGTGGCAGAGCTCCAGAACACTGACATCTTTTTTTGGCAAATAATTAATTTCAAAGTATTTTCTCAAATACGTGTAGGCTTCTAGTCAATGAAAATATGAGTTTGCCACTTATTCAAACCATCTGTCTTTATTTTTTAAATTATAATTGTACAATATGTCCATTTTCCAGCATTATTATTTCATTTTTTTAAAGATTACTTTTAGGTATCTGAGGGTTTTATCTGTAATTAAAATATGTATACATGGTTTGAATAAAGTTACTCCATCCAAGCAAAGAGATACAAACAGTTTTTTCTAACAAAGGAACAGCCCCACTGCAGTGCACAAATGACATGTCTTGCAATATGTAGCRCAGCAATAAGTCAGATTTAGGATCCTGACTGTGTATTGTGGCATTGAAAGAAGTTCATTAAAATGGGAAAGTGGAAAGATCTTCACATTCAATACTCAATTTATATTAAAATCTCCTTAAAATATACCACTGGGACAATGCAAGGTGTTGATACACTTAGCAAGTGACAGAGGTCATACCTTCTATATTCTGCTTATTAAAATACATATTTTATACTGGATTTCAATAATTTCCTGCTTTCTAAAGAAAAATGTAATTTTGGAAAAGCATAAAATGATGAGCCCTTTGACCTCCAGAAAAGAAAAAAAGCATCTTGAATTACAAATCATTTATCATTCATATGATCTTTGCTGCCTGAATACAAGACTAACTGACTTTTGAATGCAAGCTGGTGATTTCTGAATGCAAGGCTAAGTGTTCAGCTTATGGTACAGCTGGGCCATTCTCACCATACTGCAAAAAAAAAATCAGCTGAAAGACTGCTTTTCATATATCAAGAAAATGAAAATGGAATAATTATTTTTCTTCTCTAAGCTAAGAAAAATATGGCAAGTGTACATTTTGAGTCAAGAGTTTTACTGAATGCATTACCATTATTTTTTCCATCAAGGAAATATCAAGTATTTAGCAATAAATTGAAAAATATRGCATTTATTTTTGTAAAGGTCTGCTTTGTGCTTCCTGGGTAACAATGGATAAGTTGCAATTCTGAATAGATCAAAAATGCCATCAAGAAGACAATAGGAAAAATGCCATGATGCAGGAAATTATTTAAACTTTGTTTAGTTTCTGTTTAAAAGCAGACCTACGTTTGCTCACACCAAGCTACAAAGGGTGTGTTTTCTGTGAGAMACTGCTGATTCAGAGAAAAAATGTGGTTTTTGAATACCACATCATATTCAATAGCATATTTTTCCATGCAATTATTGAATTATTTCATCTTGATAATGTCAAAGGCAACATGTTTAAATCTTGCTATACCATTTAGACTTCTGCATTAGTAGTCAAAGCAACTAGAAATGATCTGATTTTAACATGATGAAAATTAAACATTTACTTCATAAAAATGAAGGGTTGTGGAACTTTTCTTTCAATTTCAGCAAAAAACCCCATAGTCTAACTTTCTCAAAACACTGTTTCTAATACAATGGAAATTTTGTTTGAAATATAGTTTATCAGCTGATGAGGAGACTCACTGGCTGATAATATAATGACTCATAGGCCACAAATCCAAGATTCAGGTACCAAAGAAAAAGAAACCTTTTGTTCAGCATCACCATACACTGGAGGGTCATCCTTGCTCTGCTCACAACCTCCTTGAGCACAGACTGGTGGCCATGCTGAGGAGAGACACCACGGTGGCCTGTAGGTTATGCTGAGCATAACCCTTGGGGCTGTTCTCCAGCACCCCCTGAGAGCATCCAGGCAAGCACAGAGAGCACCAGAGAGCACCTGGCCAGGGCTGGCAGGGCTGAACTCGGCCACAGGGGCTGGTGTGTCACTCCATCCACAGCCTGATGCAGACACAGCACCTGGCCCTCTGTCTGCTGAGCTGAAATTGTTACTTGCACAGCCAAGGAGCTGGTGTGCCTGACCAACTAACCTAGCTAAGACTCATGGCAGGTGCTTCAGGAACTTCAGATGCTCAGGAAATAACTGTAGTCCTTATCTTCACAGGCAGAATTTAATGTTTTTCTGTCCCTTATCATCCAAAAAATCAGTATTTTTACTACACACCCATATTATCTGACAAGTCTGTTGCAGACGAAGCACTTTTTTAAAACTAAAAATCCAGATTTGAGAGTCACAAGTGTGGAAATGTGAGGAATAAAAGATCCATTTTTATCCAGGAGGTCTGCTTGTTCTCCCACTCACTCAACAAGCAGCGTGCACTTACCTCTTCCACTCAGCTCTTGGTGTCATGTTGAGGTRACCATGGGGACCTGGGCTTGCTTTAAGTGCTTCAGAAAGAAAGCCCAGGAAGGGACATTTGTACTTCCAGGAGGACTTATGCATCTATTTGAACTCTACATTGTAGGGGGATAGAATATAAGTAAAAGAAGGTAGTATAGAAAGTAATCTTACCCCCTAAAGAGTTGCAGCTGGGTTAATTATTAAAGATTAGGAGTAGGCCTGATTTTAACAGGCCACACCTGTAGCCAATAAGAAGAGTGTTAGAAAGGAGTGGATGGCTTGGTTGAAGGGAACTGGAGTCAGTTGGCTGYTGTGAGGACAAGAAGAGTCAGTGCCTGGAGGAGCTGCCTACAAGAAACATCAAGGAGGTATGAAACTCWAGTAAYATGGAGTCCTTCCAATATAACGTTAATAGAACTCTTGCATTATAATGACAACACTACATGATAACAACTTTTATATTTTTCACGTTCCACAAATGTACTGCTTTTATCTTCAGGTAGTGAAAAGCATCTTTGTGTGAAATGGTAAATTGACAATTGATTTATACCGTGTTTGCCCTGCTGTAAAAGTCTATGCAAAGTTGCAGGAAAAGCAAGAATCAGGGAGATTATTTTGGGGTTCAGTTAATCAGAAAGTTTATCACATATCAGAATATGCGCTTGTATGTATACTTGGAATGGGTTACTGCACATGTATCCTTAAGTCTTATATAAGTACAYAGATGCATGTGCATACACACTCACCTGAACCAGTAATAATTAATAAGACTGTCAAATAAACAGAAGGGAGGGAGCAAAGTTTACAATATCTGTGCTTGAGATTTTCAGCAGTGCCTCTGAAGAGAATGGATTTAAGGCTGCTATGGGTCCTAAAAAAGCATAAAGGGGGGAAAAAAGAAGTCCTGTTCTGTCCTCTGTGGGCAACATAGCCCATTGTGAACCCCATGTGTGTTTTTGCAGTCCTTGTGTAGCACAGATGTGAGAAATGTGAGTGTGCTTGCCTGCAGCCAGGGTGTAGCAGGGGTCCCTGGAGAGCATTGCATTGTGCATGGCACGTACTCTCCATGGCAGATTGTCATGCAAGTAAATGCTGACAGATTCACTTTGCACACCCACTCAGTTTCTTCATTCCCCTCCAGAGTCTGAGCCAGATGTGCTGGCTGTGCTAGTGGCAGAGAGGAGGCTGAGATACTTCATGCTGATGCTGTCTTTGGGTTTGGGGCCTGCTTCTCCTATGAGTCTTAATAAAAGCTCAAGAAAGCTCCATTTCCAGGCATTTGACAGGCTACTGCTAGTCCAGAAGCAACAGGGGAGCATGCTGTGYGTCCTTGCTTACAGCTACCCTGCTGGGTTTTTGCTATTAATTGTTCTTTCATGTGCTTTCATATTCCACAGGGGAAAAAAATAGTATCTCTGTGTTGAAAAGAGATGCTTTGGACAAAATGGAGTCAGTACTGCTCTTCTTTGCAAAGACTTGCTCCTTCAGGGCCTATGCTTTCAGAAAAGAGACAGATTAGAGATAATTCAGTGGAATTTGATGTGTTTAAATTACCTGACAACCACCATGAGTTTCTGCTTTTCCTGATTACTGATCTGCCATCATCATCTGTTTCTCATTTAATTGATTGTGGTGTGAGCATGGTTTATGCTGCAGAAGGAATGCCATTTCCTTCTCTCCCCCATGCAGGTCACTTGGAGGATGATTGTCCCCTCCCACTTCAGGGGGTCACTAGCACTGCACTGGTCTTGAGCAAATGGGAGTGAAAGAATCTTCTTGCCTGCTTCTCTCCCACACACTTCAGTGACCCATCAGCTCTGACTGCATGCAGTACAGCTAGATGCAGAATAATTTGCAGGGGATATTGCTTCTGAAATTGCTGGCTTAGCAAGCCTTGAAAAGAATGCCAGAAAAGAGGGCATTTGGGCTGATGGCTGGTTATAGAGATATGTTATATACTATTAAAAAAGAGAAAAAAAGGTTGAGAACTGGCATATTGGAACATGGTTCTGCCCATTCCCTGTGACTGGTTCAGTTTTCCTGGCCAGCAACCTGAATCACTATCCAGAGCCTTTAAAAAAATCAGTCATCATCTATTTTCTTCTCTTGGCTTGTATGACTTTACTCCTTTTCTGGAAAAAAATATGTATACAAAACCATCACACTTCCAAAAACATGCAAGATGTTAACTATGTGAATCCTCTTGTAGCAACACAACATTTGGAAAAATGTCTTATTTCAAAAACATTGTTTCTTTAATTCTCCCATAATGAAAATAGAAGCGACCAAGGTATGAATTGATCTCGGTATTGGAAATCTGGGATTTTTAATATTTTTTCAATAAATACACGAATCTGGACATTCAAACTGTGTAAAATTCTTTACAGTTTCAAGCTAGCAGGCTGGTTTTTCCTTCTGTCATGTTCTTTAGGAACAGGGATAATTTTGGAGAATTTACTGTAAGGAGAGATGTCATTCCAAAGAAGTCTTCCCTTTTACTATTCTCATTAGAGTAACATTATTTRAATTCATAAAAACAGCAAAGATGTGTTGAAAAAATTATTTCCATGGCCAAATTCTTCCTTYTCAAGTAAGATGTGGATCATAAAAGCAGAAAAAAAAAAACTGTCTTATTTTCCAGTAAAACTCACTAGGAGTCATTTAGGCATGTACTCCATGTCCATCACAATGTAATACAAAGTTAGCTCTAAATGGACAAGACTGACACTGGAAACCAGGTGCTTAGTTTGCAAACCAAATCCTCTAACAAATATGTCATTGGAGATAATTTAAGAATGTATTGAAAATGCAGTACAATACAAATGCTTGAAAAGAGTGGTTTAAATTTCATCGTGTGAGCTTGACGCTCAAAAGTCAAGTGTGTTTTTGTCAGATGATCCTCTGTGATAATGATACCTGGAGATGAGAAATTGAGGCTAGTGTTATTAAAGAATTATTCACCTTGCYCAGATATTTTGGAGAACCTTAAGTGTCTTCACTGTCTTTAGCAATGAGTCACACAGAATAGAGCCTGCATTATTGAGCTTTACAGTCACTAAATAGTGCAGAGTTTCCAGGTGGTTCCTTCCTGCCATGTTTGACATATCCAGGGTAGCAGTCACCAGAGGAGGACTGTGTGTGTGGAACATGCAGGGGGACTGGGGAGCAGCAATATATGAATTACCATCCTGAATAAAACTCTGTGCCATCAATTCCAGGTTGCCACTACCATCTCAGAGGATGGGAAAGTAATGTGTCACTGGGCAGCTGTAACAGAACCWGCACACAGATCTTCATTCCAGGTCCTTGATGCATATCGAAGGGTCTTTTGGGCTCCTGTGGTGAACTAAAGAAAGATTTCTGGATCCCTCTAAATATGCACAAGTTTATTAACCTTAGATCTCTTTGTCTCTCTTTTTGTGTATTTTAACAAGTGCCTGGTTTAATTCATGTGTTTGCTGGCTGGAATAGTCTCAGGCCARTGTGAACAACACCTGAGCTGGCTTTGGTCTCCTGGTCTTAAAGGTGAGCACTCCAAAACTTTTATTGATGCAACCATAACAATTAAGGAATAGGTAAAAAATTTACATTTGCCCTTGAATGAGATTAAAGAATGGCTTGTAAATAAACTTGCATGTGCTCTCTGCACCCTGTGAAATAGCTCCTTCTATCCCAGTTTCCTTGACTAAGCAGCTCTCAAGGACTTAATGGGTTGAAACCATTTCCACAGAGCCTCCTCTGCATCCCTAGTAGAGTCTCTCTGTCYATTGCTGCTGAAGTCTGGCTGTGTGTATGTGCTCTCTGTTTTTTTTCTGGGGGACACAGCTTGGTAAAACAAACCAGTGTGAAAAATGCCTCTCCTCATTCACCCTATTTCTTTAGTTTGGTACTTGCTGCAAACCCATGGCATTTTTTTAGGAGTCAAACCAGTAAAGAACTGACCCAACAATGATATAAAGTGGTGGTAGGGGTGTCAGCAAATTTAGCTGMAGGTCAGATGGATGCCCACACCATCTCAAAGAATATTTAGAGTGGTGGTGGTGTAGGGATGCCTGKTTTTGGTTGATCATCTCATTCCTACTGCTAAACTACAGATTTCAGGAGTATTTGGAGTCTGGCTGACCAGTGTCTGTCCTTCCTCAGCTGTCTTAGTCTCCCACTRCCTCAGAGGTTAAGCTGCCCTTGAAGAATGGTATGGCCTTTCAGGACCCTGGGGTGTCAAATGGCATCCCAGACCACCAGCCACGCTCCTAGTTCCTAGATGGTCAGTGAACTGTGCATTATAAGACATATGTACATCCATTTGGAAGGCTTTGTCTCTGTTRTGGTGTAACTTCTTTCTTGCAGCCATCATCTTGACTTCACTGCAGTCAGTAAGCAGCATTAAAGCACTGTGATTATTTGGGTAGTAAAACAGAAATCAMAACAGAAAAATGCAATTTGCAGTCAGGTCTATCTGTGGTTGTGCATTCMGGGTGTCAATTCCTATCCTTGTTTCTGAACATTTAGCCACAATCTTTAGTGATTAATAAAACCTTCTGCAAGAAAAAAAATCAGCATAAATTTGCTTCAGCATAAAATTCATACTCCAATGAATTACTATTATGCTGCAGACAGCAGTAACAGCMAGTAAGCCATTCAGTATTATTGTAATGCTGATGGTTATTGTTCATTTCTGTTCACCAAAACAAAGAAAATCAAAAAAATTGGCAACTCTCTTCAAACCCACCTCATATTAAATCCCTTGGGCTTCATTCCCAACCTGCACCTGCCTGACATCAGCGTGGGCCATTGATTTGCATGAGGAAACACTCAATTTGCATCGGTGCCTATGACTGAAAAAACAGGTCCTGGCTTTTTGCAAGGTTTGGCATACTGTCTTGAAATCAGACAAAATTAGCCTGAATTTGTGAATTGGTTATTCTTTGCCTGCTGAAACGACGCAATGTCTGCAAGCGCTGCTTTGAGAATCTGTTCTTTTTGTCTGAGAACAGATGTCTGGGAGGGGTTTTGGCAGGACCCACTCTGTCAAACAGTCCAGCTTTGACAGTTACTTGCTTGAGGGACAGCTAAAATGCAAAGCATTTCTGATCAGAATATCATATTCATCTGGAAGTTAATTACTGTGTCTGCCTTGGTATAAATAATTAATTATGCAAAACCCACGCAGCTGTGGCTGGACAGAGTTAAGTGACTTGCTGTCACTGTCTCATGGTTCTGGAAAGGATGAAGGGATTTAGAAAATAAGCTCTTTAACTCTTGGGCCRCACTATTGTGATAGCCCCTTCCTGATCAGAAGAGAATATGATTATCACTGAGCATGCTTTTCTTTACAAAAGGACATTTCCCAGTTCAGCCTGTTCAGGCCCCAGTAATAATCTCTTCTCAACGCTCCGGATGTGTCAAGCTACGAAGTCAAACACTGATTGTTTTAGGGGAATGAATTTGCAAAGCCTCTGTGCCTGCACAGTCATGCTCAGAGCAATCATTAGCCAAAGCAATGTCTGCATCCAAGTGTGGATGTGTGCAYGGGAGTGAGCCAAGAGTGAAGGCACATGGATGCAATAACCAACCTGTCCTGTTTTATAGGCCACCAAGGGAAAGAGATGACCAAGTTTACAGAAATTACAAGTATTTTTGGGAGCAGCAGACCTGTATCTGATGYTCTGAAAAATGGGCAGGGTCATGGGTTCACACTGTCAAATAAACAATTTTTCTGGAAGGCAAGGGTGGAGAAATTGTCTAGCAAGACATCTTTTATGGTATGCATTCTCCAGTAGATCATGGATTTTAAATGTACAAATGGAAGTATCAGCCCATACTCATTTTTGATAAGTGGATTTCTGCATGTAAATCTGATTTGCCAAAATGTTTTTTGCCTGTAGCAGTAGTAAACGAAACACAAAAAAGAAAAGCTTTATAAATGCGTCAAATACCTTATTGTAGGCAAACACTGCTGAAATTACTGCAGGGAAATACGACCCAGAGGACATATCTTGTACCTTCAAAGGATGAAACAMCACAATTCATAGGATGGTAGGAATCTCAACACTTATTTAATTCTTTCCTTTAAATAACGTAAAGCTGTGTAAGCATCCATCTACTCAAATGAACAGGAAGGGAAAAAGTTTGGGAAAGCATTAGATGAAGAAGATACTTATTTGTGACTCTTTCCAGGATTTGGCTRTATTATTAAAACAAACTGAATTCTACACATGGAACATTTATATAGAAATTTTCATCCCCCAAGGGTCCCAAAATGCATTACAAAGTACAATAGAGATTGTAAGCAAGTGCAGAAGCAATGACATGCTTAGCTGTAGTTCAGMTATAACCTTAGACATTATAAAATGTGAAAAGGAAATGTAGTAGGAAAATGGCTTATCCTTTAAAATAAATGCTGCAGGCCYCCTATCTGCCACCTGGCAGGGTATTGCTGACAGACATGACAGGACATTGGCTCAAACAAAACTATTTCTTTTCTAGTGTGCTATTTTCCCCATGTGCTGAATGCAGTCTAAGCTCTGTGTTTGATTTTGTGTTCCTGCCACAGAAATTAAAATTATAGCCTGATCCATGCAAGGTTTCTGTCAAATGAGAGACAGTAACACTTGGGCTATTTCTCCAGCAAGRAGCAAGGCTCCTGTTGAAGGTCCAGACAGTGGTTTGGGATGCTCCATGCCGTTTAATTGTTAACATGCACCTTGGCACAGCTTTGGCCCTGCTGGATAGTGCAATGACATTTGCTTTCAGTTCAGGTATTGCCCTGAGCCAAGGACTTTTCRTAACAGGCAGCATTCATGAGGTTGCTGATGTTTCTAGAAGAAATCTGGCTGGCTGTGTGGTACCTGTCTTCAGCACCAAAGGATGGAACAGCCCTGGTTCCACTGAAGCCAGGGATAGTTCAGTTACTGGCTCTAATGTAARTGTCACTGTCTATCAGTAAATCAGTTCTACCACTGAACAGAAATGATTGCATGTGGATTGTCTTTGGTTTAAAAATTCAGCCACAAGCATTATCAAAAGTGGTGGTAAAACTCAGAGGCCTCATATGACCTCAGCCAAAGGTTGCAAGAAAAGGTGCAAGTGTTGCTTTAATGCTGCCAAAATCGGCACCTTAAAAGCACACTTATTTTTTTACATTGAAGTAAAAAACATTTCTGAACATTCCTGATGTGTCTGCATGCTGTCATTTCTGACAATGGCAACACCTCAAATACCTGTAAGCATTGTTCAGCAGTCATCTCCTAATTTATTTAAAATGTCACTTGGAATTRCTAGTAAGATGGACAGGAAAACAAGAAAGAAGAACTGAAGTTTGAGGATCCAAAAACACAGTCATGTTTTTCTTGGTTGTCCTTGGTTTGTCAGTGGTGACAAGCATTGTTAACAAAGGTTCTCAATGTAAAGATTATATTGAAAGCAATTTTTTATCCCAAATTTTCTTGAATCCTAGATTGTTGTTGTCCTGAGTCTAGCAAGATGGAGGTAATGTTCCCCATGGCASTGCTGTGTTTTGCATTGGTGGCTGGAAAGGTGCTGATCTCCCMCCAGTGCTTTGGTGTCTGCTGAGCAGTGCTGGAACCATCAGTGCTGCCTCTCCAGCACTCCACCCTCACTGGCAGGCTGGGGTGGGCAAGACCTTGGGAGGGGACCTAGCCAGGGCAGCTAACTCACACTGACTACAGGGATATTCCAGGCCATATGATGTCTGCTCAGCCATAAAAACTAAGAGAGAAGAGGAGGGGGCATTTGTTTTACTGTGTTTCTGTTTGCCTTCAGGAACAGCCACTACRTGTATTGAAGCCCTGCTTCCTGGGAAGCAGATGGACACCTCCTGTTGGTGCAAAGAGGAGAATAAATCTTTGCTTTTTCTTTGCTTCCACATGTGTCCTTTGCTTCTGCTTTATTAAACTTTTTTTTTTCTTGAATCTACAAGGTTTGGGTTTTTTTTCATCTTATTTTCTTCCCCCTGTCATGCAGAAAAAGGGACTGGTAGACAAGCTTTGGGGGCACCTGATACCCAGCCAARGTCAACTCATCATTATCCTTTTTCTTGCCCAATATGTCATATGAGGAATTTGAGATAACAATAGTAGTAAGGAGAGGCAACAGACAAAACATGGACTGAACATATCTAGAGAGTGAAAAGTAGAATAATCATGGAGAATTTCTGTCATTGAAATTGTGGTGAGGTAAATTGTCCACTTTTGCTTCATTATGATAATGTTCTGTGATTTTGGTGCAGGGAATTATTTTTTGTTGATGTGAGTGAAGCTTGCAAATAATGTCTTATGAATGCAGATTTCATAGCTAATGCTTAAAGATTTGATTCACAGATGTAAAGTGTGGTAYGTATTGGGTTTGTGTGATTTAGTGTTGGGGGGCGCTACAGGGGTGACTGCTGTAAGAAGCTTCCAGAAGCTTCCCCCATATCCAACAGAGCCAATGCCAACTGCCCAGCTGAGGAGGGACAAAGCAGCTTTGGCAGGCACCTAGAATCCAATCAGGGTCAACCCATCACACTGGTACTGAGATTCTCATATTCAAGGCAGATTCCACTAAGTTTTGTGACCCAAAGCGTTCAACATTTCTGGCACCACTCAGCCTACTCATCTTTCTCCTTTTCCCCCATTTAGTCTTTTCCCATCTTTTTTTTCGTCTGTGTACCTGTGCTCATTTATCTTCTTTCCCTCATCCCTAAGCAGAGGTCTCTCACCATTCCTTCCCCTTGGGGCAGTGCCTTAGCACAACCTCTTTRTTCTCTCATCCTTCTCCCTTGGTTTAGTCCTTCCTCCTTTGCAGGCCAGCCATGCATGCCAAGCACCATCCATCATCCATGCAGGCTCAGCAATGCCAGCCCTGCCTTCTCTGATACCACTGCTTAAATTACACCACCCTGACATCCCCCTAAATGGATCAGTAGCTGTCCCCTGCACACATCTCCCTGAGCTGCACCTGTAACAAAGGCTCCACAGATACATGTGAAGAAAGGGAGGGTTACAAYGACAGGTACTGATATGGTTTTCTGTTTGTTTTGGTTTTTCCACTTTATATCATTGAAGAAATCTCAAAGTTTATTTCTATATTTAATGTAACTGTCCATAAATGCATGTAGATAACTTTCTCACATACACATACRTGTATGTGTRTATATATATATGTATATACACCCATATATATTTTATACTTTCAGTGTTCCCAGAAGGCCATTTATGTGGTCCGTAACAGGACTCTTGTCATTCAGTTAAAGAATAAAAGAAATTTTAAAAAGATTGAGATTGAGCTGAAAGTTACTGATGAGTTAAGATTTCTGCAGTTTCCAACTCCAGCACTTAAATCTTTCTCATTTCTCACAGTAGATTTCTTCAGTGTTTTGTGGAACTGAGTTMAAGTTCCCCATTTGTACACAATTTAAAACCCAAGGTTAGGAGGCAAAACTAAATCTTCTTACTTACTGAGATGCTATGACAATAAGGCTGTATAACTGCCTAGCCAAATAAAAACAAACTGTGGATGGGCAATTCAGTTCTTACATCCTGTGTGATTTGGGGTGCAATTTAGGAGTTTATCCAGAGTAACATCCATTTCCAAAGCTATATCCCATTTTGCTCTTTTCTTTCTGATGTGTGATTAAGTCAGTGGCAAAAGGTAAAATGTGTAATCTGTGCCTGGGTTTGAAGCTCACACRTTTGATTTGGGCAAAAGTGCAAGTTTTATGGAGGCTTGTCTTAGCATTTAGAGGGATGTCCACATGCCCAGAATTCTATTAAAACACCCCTGGTTTGCTACAAGATTTGGGTTAAGGCTGCTTTCTCTCCATGTATTTTAAATCCTTGCATGTTTCCTAGAATAATCTCAGGTCCTTTGGAATAAAAGTATGTAACAACTCAAGTCCAATCCCCATGGACCTCCTTCATCATGTGGTTCTTCCCCCACACCTCGACCTGTGGAAAGCATTACCTAACTCACCTCTAAGGCAAATGCTGCTAAATTTACAGGCGTACATTGTTGTAATGGAGCAGATCCGTGGGGTCACTGGAGTGCCACTGTCCATGCATGTAAACAGACTAAGCTAGAGACGAGTGTCTTCCTCGGAGTAACATGATGGACAAATCTGCCTCATCCTTAAAATCAAGCCCTGTGGCATCCTTTCAATCAGGCCCCTTTACCTTAGCACAAGATGAGAACCTTGTGCATTACAGTGTGGGATCTCACTAATACTCACTTATTCAGAAACATTGCCTTCTATTTCCAGGAGCTTCTGATAAAGTGACTTCAGCAGGTTATACCACTATTAGCAAAAAAACCACTGTGCCTTCCCTGCTGGAAACCTCGGCTCACAACTCCCAGCAGGAGCAAGGCAGGTCACTGCATCACTATTAACCAACAGCTGACAGCTAATTGATTTTACACTCATGTACCAGTGCTTGCAAACCATAATTTAAAAGCTAATTTGTTTCATACTTTTAATATCATAGGCAGTTTTGTATCCTGTCCTACAAAGCCTGAGCTAATCACAGTCCATCATTTTTACTGCTGTTGGCCCCAAATCTGGTCTTTTGTACATTCATACTCTGTGACACTCTTATCTCTTAACCCAAATGTGAGAAACAGCCCTCCAGCACCAGTTGTCTCGTGGATACATCAAGGGAGAGTTTTCAAAACCGAAGCCACTTTAGGGTAGTTTTAATGAGGCCGTGTTTGCTAAAGCATGACTGACAGAAATAATAAGTTAGCATTTGTGAGGGAACCCTCAGAAACTGCACTACAACAGGCAAAAAGCCAGCAGAAATTGTTGTGCTGTTGAAAATAAGAGAGCTTTAGAGCTCCTAAAATAGCTCTCCTAGCTCAGCCTAATGCAATTAAAGTTACTGATGTACATAATATGAARACTGGGAGCTCTTCCTGTTAATAACCACTGTGTAACCAAGGTAATCCATTTCATTAATTTAATATACACTTTTGTATCCCCCGATAATAGACATATAATTAAAGGGATAGGCTTTGCATTCCAAAATTAAAATTTGTAAAGGGCAGTTATATAAAAACAAGGCATTTTGCTTAATTGTTGTTCAATATCACCCTGGTTAAGGCTTTTTTATTTTATTAAAGTATCAGTACTAAAATTGAGAACAAATTGATATAGGTACTGATCAGTTTTATCAATAAGAMAGTGAAGTCTGGTGAAGATGAAAAAAGAATAAATAATTGTAGAATGTGTGGCTGGTGTGGTTAAAACTATATATTGAAATTGGGAAAGGCCTGTATTTAATTCAATATTCTATATTGTGGTGATGTAAAAATACTAAAAAGATTCACAGTCTTTTATTTTTCATAGTATTGATCAGAAATCATGGCAAGGTGTTTGTTATTTTATATTTCTCAAAATCTTTGGCCAGAAGCTAAAATTGTATGAAAGCCAAGAAAGTAGATTTTTTTAGTAGACATACAAAATACATCGAAAGGAACAATGAAACAGAAAAAATTATGTTTAAAAATGTAGGAGTTTAAGTGATTGAATTGAAAATTATTAAATTGAGGAACAATATTCCCTCAATTGAGTATTCTGGGAAAAGAGGGAAAATCCTATATTTGTTTATTCCAAATATTTAATAATTTTTAGATATATATATGCAAATATACTTGTTTTACAGAGACACAAGTCTTGTGAAATTTTATGGAYAGGACAAAGAAAAATCTGTAGCAGGATGAGAGATGAGTGTAACAATAGGAAGATAAATGTGTAATTATAATGAAAATAAAGAGGCAAAAATGGAGATTCAAAAAAGCTAAATATTCATGAAATTAAATGAGTCAAATAGTTAATTATTACAGGGGGAATCGATATGCCAGGATTCAGAAACCATAGTAGTGTTGATCTGTATAGATTTCAATTTTTGCTCATGTAAGAGGTGATATTACAAAYATCACCTGTTATATGTGATATTATATATCACATTATATAATGTGATATTGTAAAGTGTGGCAAGATCATAATGAAGTAAAAATATTCCCTTGTAAAGATGAGYGCACCTGAAGGCTAAGTTCATTCTTATACCATGTCTGCAAATGAATAGAAACATTTAATATATATTTTTTTAAAAATTCTTTCCCACAGCTGAATGGAGAAGTAAAAATGCAGTTMTTTCTTTATGGTTATTTACTAGCAATAACCCTTATGATCAGCTTCTGAATAGTATGGTGGAAGTGTCAATTAAAAACCTGGGTACTAATGGAAGTATTAATATTTGTAATATATTTAAAGGTAAACTGAAACAGGATTTCCTGGAATACCAATTGTTTAAGGGTCCAGAAGCAGGGACCTCCCTATGCTGCCTTCTGCTTTCAGTTAAGAGTCTTGTCAAAGGARCTTCCATAAGCCAAGACCAGGCTTTGCTTACCCAGTGCTTGCATACATCATCTCACCTAAGTGATTTGAGAGATATTTTTCTCTCTTTCTTTTTTTATGGAATTAAAAATTATGCTGTGGAATAATTAAATATACTTAAGGAATAATTAAAAGTACTTCCTTTCTTCCCTCTGTTTCTTTCCAATTTTTTTTTACCTTTGTATTTAATAGGATGATGTTTTCAAATTTATTGTGTGTGGTTGTCTGGGCAGGAACCAGGATTACATTGTTAGTGAAGAATCTGGATGTTAAATTTYACATAGTCGGTGGTTGCCCTGTGCTATCTGTCAAGATCTCTCTGTAAGGTCTCCCTCTCCTTGAGGGAATCAACAGCTCTTCTTAATGTAGTGTTGTTAGCAAATTTGCATAGTGTGCACACAACTCCTTTATCTGGGTCATTGGTAAAATGTTGTAAGGAACTGGCCCTAAAATTGATCCCAGGGGAACAGCAGTGGTGGCTGGCTGTCAGACTGATGTTGTCCCAATACAGCAATGCTTTTAGTCCATCCTTACAGGCAGTGACCACCCTCCACATTGTGCACATGTCTAGCTGGATTTTCTCYGGAAGGATACTGCGACAGACGGTATCCAAAGCTTTGCAAAAATTAAAGAAAACTTCTCACACCTACTGCCTTGTTGTATTTTGTGCAGTCTCCTGATACATCATGATTTTTCTAGTGCTTTAACCTCAACAAAATCAAGATTCAGTTAAGGTTCTTAGGACAACCTGTTAACTTTGCCAATTAGTGTACAGGAGGGTAAAAAATTTATGAGGTAGGAACTAGATCTGTATTCAGTCAGCTCATTAACTGATATCATTATCAAACTGATACAGGAATCATTAAAAATGTATTGGATGTAAATAGCTTTCAATCTATATTCAGTTGGCTGGATTTATACCAGTAGTGCTAATATATACTCTAAGCCATCTGTTCCCTTAATGAATAGTAGTAGCTGTGTGCACAATTCTTACTTTCATGAACATAAAGTTGGCATAATAATTAAGGACATGTAAAGCATAGAGAAACAAAAGCATAGAAATTAACATTTGAGGTACCAATGTATGAAGAAAAATATGCTGTCTCTTAGAGATATAGCAATCACCAATGGGAAATTTCTCCTGGATCATAAACTGCCTGTTGCAACTCTACCTTGGCCCCAGGAGAAGACAACCTTTCTGTACACTCCATCTCAAAGCAGAAGAGTCTAAAGCACTATTTACTTCAACCAGGTGCCTAAAAATCTGCCAGTTACTATGGCTGTGGTCTGACATGGGCTATATGAGGTTTTGGGTAAGGCTGAAAAAGGGAGAAGAGAATGGATCTTCCTAAACCAGGAATTCCTTGCCTGAGTAGCAAGAAACTATTCCTGGAATAGTGAGCTCCAGTAGCAGGAGGAGGCACGAGCCTACTGACCATCCATCTTCTGTCCCAGCTCTAGCTTTGCTTCTTCCCAGCACTACATTTAGCTGGGGCTCACACTCACAAAAAGACGAACTTCTCTTTGATATAAATCACTAGGGATGACCAACTTAATTCCAGGTCTCCATTCCTACATTTACCCCAGTATAAACACATGAAATCTCCTCCTCATTATCCCCATTCGGTACAAAGAAAATAGAACCCAAACAAAACGGCTGAAAAGAATTTGAAAAAGCAAATCCAAGCCCAGAAAACCTCAAATTTGGATAAATAAAGACAGCAGGAAAAGCCCTGAGCAGTGAGAGTTTGGCTTACTTTTAAAATACAAGCTGCATGATATATTTTTTGTGAGTAGAAATGATTATTGTGTTATTTTGTTCAGCTGGCCTTTTTCTACATCCTCTTAGGAGCAGTTTAAACTTGTTCATGCATAGATTTCTTTGCAACTCCTGAGTGTCTTATTACTGTGAAACAAAATTAACTTCTTTCCCTTGAATGAAAATAATTCATTTTTGCAAGATTTTTCTATAGTAGTTGTTCTAAACGTGCAGTTTTGTTGTCAGGTGGTATTTTCCACATGGTGGTATTTACTGTGTAGCATGAAACAGGTGCAGTCTTAGGGGTGTATAAACTGAGAGCATTGGAATTCATTCATTTTGTAGTACAAAGAGCTGCGCTTCATATATCTGAGTGAGGAATCAATAAAATGCTTGCAAACTCTGGATATGTCAATGGATGGAGATAAAGATGAGAAAAACTTCCTGAAAATGGAATTTGGGACATTTTGGCACAGTTGAAGCCTAGGTTTCTATCACTCTTCAGAGGTGAACTTTTCCTATGGTGCCAAGATAATAAGTAAGCTGCAACTATGTTGTCACTAGATTTATAAGTATTAAAATAAACATTGCTCCTGCAAGTGTAGGAGTTGACTACATGTCGAGATCTGGCTTTTAACTTTTAGTTTATCTGCATACAGGAATTGTATTCTAAATCAGACCTATGGTCCCTTGAAGTAGTCAGTGATAAATTGCAGAGGAATCCTGCAGGTATGGAGTGTGGAAAAATCCCCTCTCACTTAGCTTTTTTCTCTTCACCTGGAATAGCTAAAGCATGACATATTTTGAAAGGGGAAAATTACTTATTGCTTAAAAAATGTATATATGGAACTTTTAATTTCTAAGTTCTTCTATATACTTGAATAATTTCCTGTGAGTTCCATTGCTTCCTTACCCGCTGATTATTACCAAAGATTAACGAGAGGTGAGTGTATACAAAAGAGTTAGAAAACACAACAAATGGAACTGACAAAAATGCCCAAAGCTGTTCTGATTTTCTCAAGGAGAGAATTACAGATGCATTGCATGATCYATTGCATTTATTATCTCACAATAAAGAAGTAAATGCCAGTCTTGAGTAAGGATGAATTCTCTTATTTTTAAGTAAGTCCACAGTGATATTAGGTATTATACCTCGCAGATACCATGTTTGTGGAACAAATGGCYGTCTGAGTAGCTGAGTTGCCTTGCAGGAGTCACACACAAGTCAGAGACTCTGTGACCCTACTTCAGAAGCAAGTATAAGTACTGCTAGGAGATCAYGGGTATCTCTCTTCTCATGAAAGCTTGTGACAAAGCAGAGCAAAGCAGGCAAACAACCCCAAAAGAGGGCAATGCTACTTAGCAAGAGGATCAAACTGAATGTCTTTGTAATAGGCAGATCTACTTGACACCTCTGAGAAATAAAGGTCTGAATCTAATTCACTGCATCAGCTGCTTTCACTAAAATGATGGAAAACGTATTATAAAAAGCAGTTAGCTTCAGAATAACTCACAACAAAGTCTCAGACATCTGGTTGCAAGTCCAAACTTGCTGAATTCTGTTAGTTATAGCACTTTGCCCTATTCGACTCAGCAACTCTCACTACCTAATTAGACTGGAAGTGTTGCAGAACCTTCTTTTGCCACATCATCTCCCTAACCCTAGCAGTGCTATTGGCATCTTGATTACCACCAGTTCCCTTTCTAGTTCATTTCAGCCTGGAAAATGTTCCCTGTTGTGCATGTTGAGTGGTCCCCAGGGAAAGCACAGTCCTCTGGTCTTTCAGGATGGCTCCCCTAACCCCAAGGTGTGTTGTAAGCATAAGGTAAGAGTTACTTTATCTCTGTGACTCAGCTACAGCCTTTATAAGAACTAAATAGACAAAAGAGGTCAGTCACGTGAGGTGTGCATATGACTTCAACCCATTTCTGAATATATTTTCTACTTTCTTTACAGACACAGGTGCAAACAGACAGGGATCAATGGCTTGCATATATGGAACAATATATGGAACATATTGGAGGCAACTCACTTTTCTCATGGAAAAAGCAAAAGCAATTTTCAATGATCTTCCATAGAAGACAAAGTCTGGGAAAGGACAGAGAATCATCATGGAATAGCTGATTTGTACTAACTTCTTGATCTGTAAGACAAAAACAAATGGCTCTTATGATGTTTTGCTGCATGCTCTTTGACATCTACTGTAGTTGAGTATCCACTGAGTATCCAACTCAGTGCTTTAACATCAAGCACTGAGTTGTATACTCTGTGAAGGCCCCAAGATCTAGGGAAAGTATAGGGAATGTACAGCCCAAGGTTGGAACAAATGATGAACTAAAAGGCTGGAGTCTCGGCAAGAGGAAAGAGTGGTGAGGAGGCATTTTATGTGAGTCTGGGCTTGGTATGGAGGCTTCATCAGTAATGGGTCCTGCTTTCAGGGCTTGCTAGTGGGAAGTGGAATGTATGGCAAATGGATAAGAGAAGTAAGGAAATGGGAAAAGGGGGTATCAGAAGTGCATGGCTTAGGCCACCATTTTGACTAAGCAGAACAAGTAGGAGAACATGGGAGAATTACAGGGTTACAGGTAGAGATGAGGAATGAAGTGGGCTCTTGAGTGTCAGGATAGCACAGATTGTCTTGTCATGATTTGCTCAGTTTTGGTTCTAAAGATGAACTTTCCGATAAATCATGCCTGGCTCATTAGCCTGTCTTCCTTCTCAGAACTCAGACCTCACAATTTCAGCTCTGCAAAAAACACCTTAGACTCACTCTTAGATATTTCTCTGAAATTAGCAGCTCAGTGTGCAGCAGCAGCCAAAATGTCATCATGATGCTGGACATTGTCAGATTAAGCATTCAGAACAAACCAGAAGATACCATTTTGACACTACAAAAAACCATTGATTTGCATCTCTGGCCACTACATCTCAAAAGGAATATGGTGGAGTTCAAAAAAGACATAGGGAGAGGCAGCTAAAATTGTCAAGAGAATGAAGCAGCTGTCTTGGGAAGGGGAACTGAAAGAAAGGTGAAAGAAATCTGTATGGGGATGTGAAGAAAGTTTACAGAATCACAAAAGCAATGGACAATCTGAATTAACTGCTGCTTCAGTTCTCGCTGTGTGAGTCAGGGAACACTCAATAAAACTAAAAAGGGGTCACTTTAGAAAAGATAAAAGAGAATACATCTTTACACAGTGGGTAGAAAAGTTTTGGAATTTGTTGCTATAGGAGGTTGTAAGGCAGATAGTAGTGGCAGGGCCAAGGAGGACTTAGACAGATTTATGGACAGCAGGTTCTGACATGGATGAATTAAGAAAGGTTGCAAGCTCTAATTTCCCTAATACAACATTTTGAGATGCTGGGGAAATATAACAGCAACAGAGAACAAAATATGGCCAGGCTCATGTGCTGTCCTTAAACACCATGTCTTACTGCTCTTGAATGAATATTATACAAGATGAGCCATTGTGTTACTTAATAGCACATTTATTCTGTTCTTATGTCCTTGCTTCTTTTTTTTTTTTTTGTTATACTCTGAGTGCTTCTTTTTTCCCCTGTATATTATATGGAGGCCCTAAGCCCACAAGCTGTCAATGAGGGCTCCAGTAAGGCATAAACTACCTCACAGAAAACAAACATTATTCTTGGATCATACACTAAAAATACCAGACTATGACTCCCAGAGTACAATGAATATAATTAAATTTAGCTGCAGCAAAAGTGCACACTGAGTATATATGCACATATAGGCTTTTTGCAGGCATTTGCGTGCCTATGTTTGTAATTCACTCTGTCTGTTAGCATATTCTCTTGCTATAACTCATGTGAAGGTGGAAGTATTCTCTCACATCAGCTGAATGAACCTGATAACCTTGTGCCATGAGATGATGGACAGCTTGGTGGAGGGTGGGAGAGCAGTGGGTGCCATTTACCTTCAATTTAGCAAGATTCTGACACTGTCTCCATAGCATCCTCACAGAAAAGCTAATGAGGTATGGTTTTGGTGGGTGGACAGCAAGGTGGGTTGAAAACTGACTGAGCAGCCAGGCCCAGAGGACTGTGATCATTGGTACAAAGTCAAGCTAGGGACATGTCAGTGACTGGTACCTTGGACTAGTAACTAAGCAGGTGGAAAACCCGGTTACTACGTAATCCATGGGAAGGAGCTCCATAGTTAGATGATATTCAGATGCTTTTTTTTCTCTAGACTGTCTCCTTTCCAGGTAGTGTTTGTAGTAAGCTGTCTTCAGACACAGGAAAAAGAGAGAGGAGTGGATGACAGAAACTTGAAGGTCAAATGACTCTTGTTCCAGAATTATAGCAGTATTCTAATTCAATATGAAAAAAAGATTATGATGCCCTGGCAGATGGATTGTTCCAGTCACATCCTATCACCAGAAAATCAATTGCATAATCACAGACCTTATTAATTTTCTCTGGTATTTAATCACAGTCATCCATTGGACTGATCTTATAAAATTCAGGAAAAAACACAGACACAATTGCATATTACTAGAATACAAATGATTCTAGCAGCAAGTTCTTTAAGTGCATTTTTCTTAAAAATGCAAGAACTAAAATATGTATTTTTATACACTCTGATATCTTTGATTTTCAGAGGGCTCTCATTCATGCAAAACTTACTTGGAGTTAGCTGAAGTTAATTCTGTCCTCAGCTGTCTATCCTATACTTCTCCTGGAAGTCAATGCTCACATAACACAAAAACAGCTCCTGAACCAGCAGTTCTGAACTGCCATTGTTTTCAGGCTGGAATATTAAATAAAAAAGGCATTGAAGTTTCTTTTTTATTTTGTGCAAGTTCTAATTTGGTGTCTGCTATGCAGGTGTTTTGAGTTGGAGGGGAAAGATGATGAGCAGCTGCAGAAAGGATACTCTAGGTTCTTCCCAACGTACACCAACCCTGCTGGTAAATCAGAGACTAAAGTCAAAGCTGAATGAGAGCTACTTGAAGAACATAATTAACAGATGTAAAAAAATAAATGTTAATCTCTACTCTGAATAAAGAGGTGTCTTTGTAGCTTGGCTGCAGTGCAAGAGACATGCTTTGGAGAAGGCAGTTCCCTAATGGAAATAGGTGGTATGTCAAAACGCATTCAGTTCTGAGGAGAAAGGATGAGCAGAGAGAGAAAAATGATCCAGGAAACTCTATTATATTACTGTCAACTGGAGGAGACCAGCTTGGAAGAATTTTTTGATTCTTTTTGTACCCAGGCAAAACTTATTATTGTTTGCAATCACTGAATAATGGATTCTGTTTTCCAACATAGTTTTGAGGAAGTTTTTGATTGGATGCATGCTTGTATGATTTGAACCCTGGACTCTGTCAGGCTATGATAAAAGCTGCCATCACCTCACTAGGAATTTYCTGTAATGTATAAACACTTGACTTCACGCTAACCTTCCCTCCTGCCACTCCCACATCCTTACATGCATATCAATGTCTGCTGAAAAGGGCACTTGCTGTGTACCAAGTCCTAGTCAACAGACTAAAATGACCACAGTCTAAGGATTACTGCAGCACTGCTAATCAATAGATATTGAGTGCAATCCCCTGCTCTAAATTCAACAGGGTTAATAAGTGTCTACAGAAAACAATGCTCTGAAACACAATCTCCTTCAGTGAGGGAGGGGAGGTAGAAATRTTTGCTTCAGCAGCTGTAGATAAAACCTGTGGGAGGCAAAGCTTTAGCTTTTACCCAAATTTGGCCTGAAGCATTCTTGATTTGCTAAGTGTGCTGTGCATTAGAGACAGCTTTGCTGCTGACAAGAGAAATACCACATATGATGACATGTTTCTGAGCTCCCGAAAGTCTTTGTTTGATGTTTCACTCAGAGATGGCATGTGAAGCTCCTTATGGTCCCATCTATTAGACCTTGGGTTTTGCTTTTTATGCTTTGTATGCAAGACTAAGCACATGCAGGATGGAGGAAAGGAATTCAATTTAATAGCTGGCCAAATGCCCTTTTCTCTTTTGAATTGGCAGCGATGCTATCTAGAGATGAAAGGTGACACTTAAACAGAGCAGCAACACTACTTGTAAAAGGTCTGAAATTCTTATAACTTTGCTTGATGGCAAAAAAGTGAAGCCYTTCCCATCCCCCTGTTTTACATGATTTATGGAGTGAACTCCTAGTACAGTGTAAGATCCTGAGTGAAAAACCCAGTGCTGAGAGACAGTGTGCCAAACTCTCTGACTAAGAGAGCAGTAGTCAGCCAAGTTCAGTATCTGCTGGCTAATGATGAATGGTGATGTCTCAGTGCTTGCTCAACATCTGTCTGCCTACTTCACTTCTAATTGCAGATAACTGGGAAGGGGAGAATGCTAGATTTCACAGAAGCAACATAATGTGACTTATGCATGAGTGTGAAGAATTAGGTAGGTATGTCTATACTGTGTCTATACTGTGTTTTCAAGCACACCTTCAAGAGATGTCCAGCTTGGCATGCATGGTTCAGTATTATTGGCTGTCTGAGCCTCTTTGTAGTAATAAAGGAAAGGATGYTTGTCACCATGGCTTTACTGAATTCCTCAGTGGGAGGGGTCAGCAGGAATGCTGCTTCTTTATCAGCCAGAAGAGCTGCACTTGTTAACAGATTATGGAATATGAAGATGGGTGTACCCTGACATGTCTGTCACAGGTACTGCTCTTTCTCAGGTTGAGACAAATATATCATACTATATGCTGGCATATATAACTGTCACAAAACACTTTAAAGCACAAAAACTACAATTATTTATTTTTCTTTAGAGCTGTCTGTTATTTTCYTTTTCTGTCATTATGTCTGCTTTTTATAATTTCATAGGGATTCAGCAAATGTTACTTTTAAATGACAACTTCTGTCATTCCCCTGTGTTGACCTAAAGCTAGAGAACACACTTTGTATTCCTTATTTCTGCTGTGTTGCACTTTTTCCATCAGAATAGAAACATTAAACTGTCTCTATATACAGGCAAGGAAAATGTGTAGTTGGAAATAGAGCTTGCTAAAACAAGACCCTCTATTATCTGCTACGAAATTGTAGGAAACAGGGACTTTAAGAGGTCATTTAGTACCCTCCCCATTGTCACTTATGCTTTTCAACTCATCCTTTTCTTTCACCCTTTTACCCCTTCTTTTTTACCTCTTTCTTTATTTTCTTTGTCTGATCCTCTCTTGTGTCTTATTTAAGCTTTGGGCTGTGCATATCAAAGCAGGCCCACAAAAAATCCTGACTCACAGACATAGCCTCTATGATTGTAAAGGAACCAGGCAACTGTGACTCTGGTTTGGGAATAAATGGGGGAAAAGGCTTCAGCTATGCTTTATTTCCAATGCATAATTCTCACAGTGGAGTTACAATGAAACGGTGATGACAGATTTATAATCGTGGGTTTAAGATTTTTAGTTTGCCAGTATTACTCTGAGTCTCTGAGAACCCAGTTTGGTACTTTGGGGAATTGGGGCCTTTGTATCCCAAGACAAACGACTTCCAAATTGRAACACAGCTATGGACTCAGGCTCTATTGTGAGGGTTAATTTTGTTTCACTCAGAAATAATTATTGCTGGCTTATCTAAAGTAGCAGAAGCTTGGAACAGGAGAGTACTTCACTCCTCCTGGCACAAAGACAGTTGTGATAATGTAAGTTATATAAAAGGTGCCAAGCAAAGGGAAGGGGTGGCGGGCGGTTTGGAATAAAACCATCAACAAAACAGTGACTTTAGCCATCTTCCCACTGTTCAGATTATTGTTCCTAATTTTTTACATTTCTATTGACTTTTCATTCTAACCAGTAGCTTGCAGAAAATCTTGCATTGCAGTTTTCCACCAAGAAGAAACCAGTGACCTAAAATGTGGTATATTTTTAAGAACAATTATTAAAATTGCATGAAATGTGTTAGTCCTTGAACAGCAGAAATGGCCTAAAGCTAAGAATTCTTCTTTAGGGAACTCAGCCCAAAAGCTAATACTCAGTTCTCAGTCAGCATTGATGTAGATTCTTCCCATTTGCCCTAAGAATTCCYGGATAAAAATTACATAAAAACACCACACACTTGAAGAACATGGCAATATTTATGGAAGTAATAAGTGCTGAAGTGTTGGGATACACTCTTTTGTGTGTACACTCTGCCACATGCCAGCTCCTGGGCTGTGGTGGGCACCTCTCAATCCCACTGGCACTCAGGACCTCCTGGCAGTGGCAGGAACAACAGGATGATCTCTAACTGGGACAAGGACTGAATTGGTGCAGGATTAGAAAGGTAACATTGTAAAATAGGATTAAAGATTTAGAATGAGTAAAAATTGTTTCTGGGAAAGAAATGGCCCCAAGCCATTTATCTGGGTATCAGGAAGTGAGGGAAGGGTGGAAATAAGGGACAGATTGTCAGTTCTCAGTTTAGTTCTAAGCATCTTCTTTAGGAAGGCAAATGGTTTTCATCATGCAGGTAGTGAAGATCAGTTTCCTTCAGATACTATACTGAATGGTTTAATGGATCAACCAGGATCTGAAGGATAATATTATTCTCTTATTATTGTGTATAATTGTCTAACCAGGTTTGCCTAAACTAGCCACTATCAGTCTGCCACTCTTTGTGAAACACAACCAATCAATCAATCATTTGGGGGAAMAAAAAAGCCAACCCAAGCCACCTACATCTCTGGAGGTTTGGTCTTATCTTTTCAGTCTAGGCAGACTGGAAGCTCTTATGTGGGTCTTCACATTTCCATTTCACATTAAAGCACTGGCTTAGGGTGATTACCCCCATGATTTGCTTCTTTGTTTTACCCCTTTGCTACCTTTCTTATACCTGCATTTACAAATATAGAGTTTGAGAGTTTAACCAGGTGGTGGCAGTGATGAACTGATGTTACCTACTTCTACAAATCCTGTTGATGTAACAACAATAATAAAGAATGTAGGCAAACAGGTTAGTCCTTCAGGGCTAAATTTTTAAAGCTGTGCATAGGGATTTAGTATGGTATTAACTGGAACTGCTTGGTCAAATCCCTCCACAGTACTCTGACAGTTTATCCTGGACTGGTGAGAGTTCAGCTCTAGTCCTGAACTTTGCATTAATTTTATATAGGTTATAGCAAAGTGGATTGGAATATACTTTGAATATGTTATGGGTAAATAAATAACAGTCACAGTGAAGGCTGTCCTTGTGCACTCCTCAGTGACTTCCCTTAAGGCTTGAAAAGAGTTTTAAAAGAAAAATACTTCATCAAATTTGTAAATGAACAATTTAATGTATGTTCTGAGTATATTGTAATTACATATAGAATATTTTGTCATTATTTTGATTCCCAAATTACTTTCTCCAATGAGCTGAAGAATAATGACTCAATTTAAATAATAGATACCTGCAATACCTTGTCTTGCAACTAAAGTACAAAATGTGTTGTGAAAAAGATGGAATTCTTCTGAACTTCCACATAATATATTACATTCTCTTGAATTCAAAGCAAATTTAAAATCTTGGGTTTTTTTCTAATAATCAACAGCTTTATTTCAATAAACATTTCAGTTCTGACTTTATAAGATGCTCATCATTCTTCACACATTAATATTGCTCTCCCACCTTGACAAATCTTTCATAAGACTGTGTACAGAGAATGAGAAACATCTATTTGCATGAGACCATGAATATTTGTTTGCAGATACAGATATGAGACATCCAGTCAGATGGAATCAGCACGCAGCCCCCAGTAGGGCAGCTTGTTGGGCTGCTACCAGCTACAATTCCAGTTGTCAGCGCTACAGGGCAGCATCTCATATCCCTCTGAAGGTCTGTCACTGTGAGGAACTGACACTGACACGTTATTTTCATATAATTTGATATGAAGGATGTGAATAATATCTTTAGTCTTCATCCAGGAGGGCTAACTTGCAAAGTCTTCTTGTTGCTGCTGTCCTCAATGCAGCCTACTCATCTTCCCCAGCCAGTGCCTCTGCCATGCCATAGCATAAAAGACTGCTTGGAGTCACTTGGAGCTGCATTCCTGTAGGGGTGACTGTCCTATGTTGGTGACAACCAGAGAGACATTTTCTTCACAACTTAGAAGAAGGGTGTGAAGGAGTTTCTAGAAAACCACAGTCTTTAGGCAGCACTTGACAGGTAGAACTTGAAACGTCAAGAAATCTCTCTCTGGAAAAAGTCAGTTATTGGCAGTCATCTTTTTGTTTTAGTCTAGTTGGAATTACTTTCACCGAAATAAAGAAAACAAAACTCAAACAGAAAAAAAAAAAAAGTTCCTGGGTAAACACCAACAAACTTTACGAAGTTCTGGATCTGGACCCTGTTGTGCTGTACAGCTTTGCATCTTTCCCCTTAATCCAGCCCAGGCACACTAACCTCTGTAGGGATATTTTGTTGTTGTTTTGGTTTGGGTTGGGTTTTGTGTTTTTGGTTGGGTTTTGTGTTTTTGTTTTTTTTTGTTGTTGTTGTTGTTTTGGCTTGGTTTGGTTTGGTTTTTTTTGTTTTTCTTTTCTTCTTTTGCTTCTTTTTTTTTTTTTTTTCAATTCCCAGCAGGGCAGAACACTGACAGAAACAAAGTGTAGGATGACTTAAAAGCTGAAATGCTTGTCTTCCTTTCCACCCCCTCATTTTTATAGCAGTTAACTAACTTATACTATAACCACTATAATCAGAGGGTAGTTACACTGTTCTGCTGATACAGAATATTGCTGGACTTGGAGCCAAGAATTGATTTTTAAATCCCCAGAGACTTCAATTATTAGATACAAACTCTGCTGACACCAAGACCAGCACTTTTTCTGTGGGTGGAAATGACAGAAATGAAGGCTGATTAGGTCTATGAGTGTGTTCAGAGTGGAGAGGCAGGTAGCTCATCCACCAGGGCTAGAAAGGACTCTTGTTTTCTTTATCAGCTCACCTTAAAATACATAAAAATGGTGCAAGGTGGTTCTGTAAAATGCTTGCACCATCTACATTTTATTTTGTGTCCAACCCTAATCTGTGGTTTCTGAGTCTGTGCTCCAGTTTACTGCACACCTCTCTTACACAGACAAACACTGTCATCTACACAGCAGGGGCAAAACAACCGCAGAACTGTAGTCTTAAAACAGACAAGTTTTTCAGAGAAAGGTAGTTTCTGGAAAAGGAGACAAGCCTTTGGGCACAGGCTCTCAAAAAACACCAGTTAGACTGAAGTATTAATGACTTTTTTTCTAAATACTACTTGCTGCCCCCCACATGAACTGCGCCTCCAAAAAATTAATTCAAGGCAGGACCACACCCTGCCTCTTTGAGACATAAGAATGAGTCTCTCAAAGCCACCAAGAGGAGTTCTGTGGCTTTTACTGCTGGAGGGGGAAATGTGATCCCTGACCCTTTCCAGAGATTTGTGAAAATACACAAAAGGCTGACTGGATCCACCTGTCTGGTTAGCACTTTACCCATTTTTCCACAGTGATATTAACTGAAACTAATTTACTTGAAGAACCTTTCACACAATCATGGCTGTGAACAATTTCACAAAGAGCAGATCATTGGATCCCTATGCCTTGATCAGGTTGACGTGTGTCATTCACATGAAAACCCAAGGCAGATATGGCAGGGTGTGTTTGTATATTTGCCTACTTAATGCCTTTTAAGCTGTCTTTTGCTAGTTATCTGGTCCAAATATCTGAATAAATGTAAAGCAAACATGAGAGCAAGTCAAAAGTGCAGAATTATTAATCAAGTTGAGCAAACAAATAAATCTTAGTTTGGTGGTTACCCACAGACACATTTCTAGGACTTGTGCAAATGAAGCCAAGGAGTTATACAAGCTCTGCTTCTTATCAACCTACTTTATCTCTGTTTCTTGCTTACTCTTCATTAGCTCTCAGCAAAAGATGAAATTAGATTGTAAAGGATGCACTAGGCTCATTGTCTGCTTTGCTCCTAATTGCTGACACCATTCATTAATCAAACAAAGGACACCACTGGGGAGGGAGCAGGTTTGGGTCTACCTAGCTGACTAGGCTGATGTCAACCAGTTTTCTGGAAGTGGCAGTCAAAAGCACTTGTGTTAATCTGTGTGAGCTGTTGTGACAATCAGAGCACAGGGTGACAGCTGGGGAGTTGGCGGCGTCGTGTCCTGCTCCCCTCACCCCTCCTGGGGAGCTGGGACACATGGCCAGGGGCTGGGACACACGGCCAGGGGCTGGGACACATGGCCAGGGGCTGGGACACATGGCCAGGGGCTGGGAAGCATGGCCAGTGGAGCCTGGGAACGCTCAGCCCATGCACTCCCACACCCTGCCAGGTTATGGATTTCAATCACACAGGGAGAAGGGCCAAAAAAAAAATTTTAAAAAAGAGAGAGAAAAAGAAAAACAGGCAATTAGGAGTCAGAARAGCAAGAAATAATTTATGCTATGACTTAATATGCATAATGAASAAAATTGCCAGCTTTATGCATGCTCATTAGAAAAAAGGAAATAATGTATACTTAAAATATGCGTTATTATTTAAGCTCAGTCATATCATACCCCTCACAGCATATTTCAGGACTACAATTTCTTAAGTGTGCTCAAAATTTGAGAAACATTAGTGTTTGGTGTCTTTGCCCATAACAGTAATTCCTGTTAATGGAGGGTGTGGAGCATTTGCAGTGCCATGGGACTCGAAGTGTGGCTATCCTATGYCCTTTGCATGCTGGCACGAGGCATGGCCAAGGTTAGCATGGCCTGCTAATGAAAGACCTGCTCCACAAGTTCTTCCTTGGGTGATTGGTGCATTGGTCTTCCAGCACATCTCCAGTGCTACAGGAGTGAGGTTCACTACTTAAGAAATATTGAGGGCAGGTTATAAAATTATTCAATTRCATTAATTTGACCTAGCTACTGATAGGAATCAGGGCCAGAAATTTACTACAGGCTTCATGACATAACAGCCTGTAGCTTACACCAGGGATGATGCTCAAACKAAACATCTCCAGGCTATTGACAATCTCCAAACAGAAAAGCATTTTTAACAAGTCCTATGAACATTCCTACTCTAAAAGCCTGGCAAATGTAATGTATTTGAGCATTAGCCAATGAGTTGTGGGGGATTTCTGCAGCCAGGGCTGCCTGGGCTGGCATCTTAGAGACATATTCACCTGTAAATATTAATAAATATTTCAGAAAGGTAATTTATTAATATTTCTTTGTTTGAAAACACATTGTTCCATATACAGTCCCTTTTGGGAAAGGTGGGAGCAATATCAAATTAGGATACTTTATTTTTCTTTAGGTTCTCTACCTACTTGTTATTTTAATGGGGGAAAAAACATTTCTTTATTTCATCAAACATATATTTTGGAAATATAGAGAATAAATACTTGAAATTACTGCATTTTATGTTATAAAACCTGAGCTCCATTATATGATCCATGATGGCAAGCAGTAATTTTTTCTCTGCGAATACCTTTGTAAGACAGGATGGAAGAAATAAGTGCTTTCCTCAGTCCTTTGCAACACAGCCTGGTATTCCAGAAAAGTCTGGAGCAAAAGGGTTCAACCTGCATGTTATAAATGAAGTACAAATTAGAGCTTTTCACTGAGATGCTTACAGGGACAGTCTGTAAGCTCTTGTACCTCCCTGCTTCTATTGTAAGTTATGTTTAATTAGGAAGGAGAAGAAAATGTAATTTTCTATCAGTTTAACTCACATTATATGACAGCCAAATCACTCCTTCGTCTGCCACTTTTTTCTAGCAGGAAAAGATCTGAAGGTTACTGCTGTTAGAAGGGGCTGCTGTCACTAGCAATCCATGTAACAACGATATGTACTTCATCTCTTCTCCAGCCTATACTATTGGTATTGACCTGATAACTGAGGCAGAGCCTGCTTTTTAAACATCCTTCTCGTTTGCTGTGACATTACTTTTCTGTCTTGAAGAACTGCCTGAAATAAAGAAAAAGAGAACATAGAAAACAAAGTTATGGTTTTATTTTTCGTTCATAATTTACAGGGACARTGTCAGATTTAGCACGTCAAAGATTCCCACCATAAACAGAGCATCTTAAACTCTATTTACAGAGCTTCTCACATTCCATTGAGATCTAGATTGATTTTTAAATAGCTGTGTTCCTGTGCAACACCTGGCAACACTGRCTTTTCAAAGGGCAGCTGGAGGTCACTTATTAGGTAGGAGAGTGAGTCCTGGCCTGGGTAACGGGGCTGGCAAGGGATACTTGTCATTAGCAAACAGACCTGCTACTATAGCAGTGGGCTACCAGGAGTATCTTCTACAGTACAGTCTTGCAACTTAGAGCAACGCCATTTTGCTGGACTGGATGATCATCCTCTTTGGAAACTTGTCACCTTCAAAGGCTGTACCCATTTATCTGTCCCAAAAAGTCATTTGCTGCTCTTGCAAGTGACTTTTCCACGAGATGTAACTTGCCTTATTCTGATGGGTGTTTCCTTTGCTTTCTTGCTTCCATCATGAGCTTTTAGGAAGCTGGGAACCTGGCCTGCCTGATGCCCTCACACCACCTGGGTATCTTCCCATATAATTTGTTGCCCATTCTCTGGAGGAGAGGGCACACCACGCTGAATCTCTGCATGGTGGTGTTGGTTTTCCCATGGGACACAGCCGGGAGCCCCCTGAGCTGTGGCAGAGCAGCAGAGGGGAGGCAGATCCAGGAGAGGGAGTCTGGCTGAGAGCCCCTGCACGGCCCCACAGCCCCTGGTGGGTCAGGCACTCCCCCGGGAGGGAGCAGACAGCTCCTGGCCCATTTGCACAAAGCTGGAAGACTTCAAACTCTCGTCCTGTCACCATAGTCAGGTCTGTATAATTTCTTTCTTACTTCTGCCTGCCAGCCTATCTCTGGCTGTCTTGGTGGTGCCTGTTGCCTTGTTACTGCTGTTGGCACTGGTGTTTTATTTCTTATCACTGCTGGGAGCTGCCTGTTTTCTTTTTGGATTTTTACAGATCTAAATCCTACATTTATCTTTCTTTTATCAGCAGCAAAACTTGCAGATATTTCTGCCATCAACCTATACTGAGTTTGGCTACATATTCACTTGTTCTCTGTATTTAACTCATGTTTAACTTACATAGGTAAGTTAAGAAACAACATTGAGATATTTGACTTTTGAAGTTCTCACAATAGAGCTAGTGGGTTTTTTAGTTTAATTTTCCCTTGCTTTTGACTTTGAGCAGGAAAAAAATCATTACTAGGATAATTAAGAAAAATCTGAATTTTTCAAAAGTACTATGATAAAAATGACATAATAAGATATTAATAAATCATGATTTTATTTTGATTTTATTTTATATCATTTTATGTCATCAAATACCAAAAGGATTTCTATATAAATGTGCAAACTCTGTTTTAGGAAAAATGTATTTTAAAAGTAAAATTTATAGTTTTAATGTTTCTCAATTTCAGTAAAAATTCTTTTCATTGATCCTGTGCTTTGAACCTTTAACATATCCAGAGAGCTTGGAAGATTGTCTCTCAGTATCAGAGGCTTTTTCTGCTAAACAGTTTGCAGAACAAGAAACCCTCCTTGGCAGCTACCCCAAGACATATTGGATGTTGAAGGAAGCTTACATAAAGGAAAAGAAAGCACTGGCACAGTGGCTGACAAATCTGCTCCTGCTTCTTAAAAAATGCTGAGCTGAGGGAAAAGCCACCATGAGATCTGTAGTCCTCAGGAAGGAAAGACAAGTTCCAAATGTATAAGACCATATTTCTTCACCATCTCTATCTATGGGCTCCAGAATGCCTCTATGACAGCTGATAATTAATGACTCACCTTTAGCTCATTTCACTTCACTTTTCATGAAGATTTGCCCAAGTGTCTCAACTTTTTATAGAAAAAAACCTATCTCCTGTTTCTGCAGTCTCATTGAACACATTCATGTTGTTTTCTACCACAGGTGTGACTCCAGTAAGAAAACAATGAATCACATCCTGGCTTTGGTGTCAGTGCTTTGTTGTCATCCATGTGACATCATCATAATGGGTACATAGTTTCTGGAACCTGGTCTGAATCAGCTAAACAAAATGTTTTAAAGACTTTGCATGGACCAAAGCCAACTCCTTTTTGCCTGATCTGTGGTTCACCTGCAGAGTGGATCCTGATTGAAGCCTCCATCTAACAGGTGACAAAAGAGAAATATCGCTCCACTGATCAGATTCCACAGTGAGGAGATATCCAAAGATGCATTCTCTGCTCTCTTCTTCTGTTAACTGTTGGACAAGCATCCCAGAAACATCCCATCTTCCACAGTGAGTCAAAGAGCAAAATTTGATATGACATTTCTTGGGGATGTGTATCTTGTTGTCCTGCAAGAACTGTAGGAGAATTGTTTTTTAAAGTCATGACTTGTAAATGGAACATCGTGTTCCATTTCCTTTCAACTAGTTGTTGACTAAAGAATTCTTATTTACCATAGATAATTCTAATATGAATTCCAGTTTTAATCTTTTAAACATCTCTTATACTTTCTTTTTAAAAGTGATCTGTTCCTTTTTAGTTAATATGATTATTTGATTATCTTTTATATTGCCTAATTTAGTTTTCCTTTAATGTATCTAGAAAAGCATTTGGAGTTTCAGCCTCCCTCAGGAGATCGAAGATTAACTGATTAACAGATAATGTCAGTAATGGAATTTTAAGTCCAGCCAGAGGCAACCCAGACAGGAAAATTTTGAAGTTTTTATTTGGCTTCATATTTTTTTAATCTTTGATTTTGTTTTTACTCCTTCTTCTTAAGAAGGTTATCAATGAAGTGGCAACTGTTAAGAAAAAATTGTTCAAAGCACCATTGATGTTCTTAAAGAAGCACAACATTTGCAATAGATTCTGTGTATAAAGGAACAAGTGTCTGGAGTTCATCAGTATATGGGTGTTCAGTGTTACTGCCAAGGTTAGCACACGCACACACACACACATACAGGCTATGTCTGCTCTTGTCAGGATATGTCTATTCAAAGAGGCAGGATATATTAACTCCAGGAAAATTTCATGAGGAGGTGTCAAAACAGCTTTGGTATTGATTTACCTCTTGTTGACTTAGAGCAGAGGCAGCATGAACTCATAGTGCTCTGCACCCAGGCAGGTAGATGTGTTTATAGACAGCCTGGTCATCAGCAGGGAATGAAAGTAACTCTGTCATCACCAGACATATGAATCCTTTTATGAGTTTCAACACATTGTTAATAATCTGGACTGTAAAAAAAATCAATAGAGAGACATAATTATAAGAGCAGTCAATAAATAGTAATTTTATCCTATAATATCCATTATATTTGTGGTAGAAATATGTGGATTTCTAAATTATTTAATATGGCCCAATACACTTAAATAGAGCTCAGTTTCATGGCTAACTTTATTAAAGCTCAGTACTGAACTAAAGCACTAACCTGAATGGATAGAGGAGCCTGAACTTAATTATCTCACAGTATCTATTATTTTACACCCGTACCCAGTTTAAGATGCTGCTTGTCTTGACAAGGGTGAGTGATGGCAACAAATCAGTTCTTTACATGGTGACCCTATTCTACACAACAAAGAAACAAAATATACCTTAAAGCTAAAGCATTACAAGTGACCACATATCATCTGTCAGAGAGAGATGTGAAAGGACCCACCTGAAATAAAAACTCCTTATTATGTTAATTTTTTCCAATTAAAAACCTAGCTTTGATGGAAATGCAGGCATGTCACACAATGTGCTGCAACACAGACAGTGGTTGGAGGTGACAGTTTACCAATCAGTTCTGTACAGTCAGCAAAATTAGCTGATGTTAGAGCTTGGCAATCGTTTGTATTGTTACAAACCAAATTCTGGGTCCAGGCTTCTGTCCTTTTTACCAGCCCAGCACTGCAAAGCCAGGGGGCAGCTGCCTTCAGTGCACCACTGCTGCAACCTCTGGGCACARGGGTTGGACTGTATTTTTCATTTCCCGTGGGCAGACAGAGGCCATCAGGAATAGGAAAATTATGTGATGATCTTGAAATGCACATCTGCCTTCCTGGAGGATTAATTTAGCCAGTGATATGTAGAGAAGTCCTCAAAACAAAGAGAAGTTTTACACTAATAGTCAATTTCTGATCAGATGAACAAATATCATAAAAGAGCAAGAGAAAGACCTGGCATTTCTTCAACAAAGTTTTTTGGATTTTTTGTGACAAACAAATGAAACTAATAGACACAACTGGGAGAATATATGTTATTGAGTTTCATAAAAAAGGACACCTACCCTTAAGGCAGAGCACAAAGTCATATCTGATAGCCAAATGCTAGTTCTGAATCATCAACATTTTTTAAGGATTGAAATTATCAATAATTCCATAATTAAAACAGATAGCATTGTTTAAATCTTCAGAGTGTCTTAGGAGACTGATTCAGCTAAAGGTCATAAGAATTGCACAGCTAAAATTTTGGACCTGACTTTGAAAAGTCAGGTCAAGGAAGACCTATGATTGGGTCAAGGAAGAACAGTGCAGATAAAAGGAACGTTTACACTAAGCTGTTCCTTTTAAATGTCACTAGAAACTGGTTTTTTTACACCCCCACCTCTTGTCTTAATTTGTTTCCCTCCCTTGTACACTTCTCCCTCTTCAATAGTAAACACCTTGAAAGTCCTGGCAAGAAAACTTCAGACAGATAAACTATCCATTAAAATAAAGTGGAATGCTTTGATTTTTGCCTGGAGGGGAGGAGGAATGGAGCTCTTTTCTGTATCAGAAAAAGGCTTACATGTGAAAAAGAGAATTAAGAAGGATGCCTCTGGCTACCCAGCCTTGTCATTTCAGGTACCTTCCAACACCCACGCATTTTGGTCCTCAGAAGTGAGGCAGTAAGATTTTAACTCAGACAGAAGCCCTCAACTTTCTAGTGCAGTAAGTCATCTGGATAAAGGCATTAATAACAGCACAACTACCAATTCTTTGGGCCCCAGCTTTATTTTACAGGCAAGCACTTAGGCTAGAAACAGTCCAACAGGTTCACACAATATCAATGGTAGTCGTTGTGGTCCTCTTGTAAATGTAAAAACCAATTACCTGTAAACAAATATGAAATGAAGACTCAAGGTCTAAAGGGAAGAATGAAATCAGAGTTTTTAAAAAAGTTTTCTGTGTTCTATGATAGACTGAGGTGAAAAATTTTCTAGTCTATATCTAATTCGTACCGCCTATTTGTTTTTGTTTTCTTGGCTACAATAACTATCTTGTGTCTTGTGTTCTCTATTTAGGATTAATTTGAATAATTTGTACTACTGGTGGGAAAGTAGGAGTTGAAGACAGAATATAAACTTTTTTTACATTATCTAGTCTTTTAAAAGTTAATTTATGTTGTTCTGCATGCATAGAAATATATACGTAAAACATTGAAAAGTTTTTTCACAGGAGGAATGAGGACTATACTAGCACAGTAATAAGCTCAATTTTCTAGCAATTAAATAGATTGAAATTGTCTGAAGATGACTTACATTTGTTAAAACAGCAAGTTGCAATTATCTGATTGTTCTCAGATACTTTTCAGGGATTTTGTTTGGAATTCTTAGGTCTATTGTGGGTGGATATATGCTATAGCCAGGAGCATGAAAAAAATATAAGCTACAAAAGAGGTTGTGGATTTACTGGCTGACCCAAGGGACAAACCCAGGGGAAAATGAAAACATGCCTGGTTGACTTTTTCATCACAAGACAAGTGGGTACTTCTTATCTTAAAGCCCTATTGAAGCTCATTGACATCAAAAACTGAAGTTACTAGGCCTTGCATAACCTAATAATGACACACCCTGAACAGACAGAACTCGGGGTGTCCATTATTTTTGTGGCTCAGAAATAGGGCCTCCCCAAGGATGTGTTGACAGCACTGAGACCAGTGTGAGCTGCACCTGGAATGACTGGAGTCTGAAATCAGGTGCTGTTTATAAGCATTGCCTCATAAAAAAAGAGCTTACAGAAGACAAAATTTATTTTGTATATATTAAACGGTCAACAAGAAAAAGAAGAAAGCATGCTGTTCTGCAGGTCAAAATATTACTCATTACTCTAATAAGCACTTAACTCTTTTTGAGAGTGCAGCACAGGCAGACAAGGGATTTTTTTCTGCAGTGCTTTAAGTCATTCACTTGATTTGTTGCCATTTACTGCAGTTGTGTAATGGCTATAAAACTGGAAAAAACATAAAACATAAAAGAAAGGTGTTGAAGTCAGCCTTAAGGTACTAAATTCCTGACAGCAGCTTGTAAAGCAGTGGAGATTTAGGTGCTGTAAGATGACACTGGAGGTTGTGGTAGGTGCTGAAGTGATGAGTCCATGACAAACAGGAATTACGCCACTATGAAAAAAGGACCTGGGCACCTCCTGATCCCTGCTCATTCTTGGGGGCACCAATGCTTCACAGATGATTTTCACTTGACATGAATGGTCTTCAGACATCTAAAACTCCTACACCTAAATTCAGCCTGATCTGACAGGCGTTTACAGAGCACTGCTGTCAGAGTCTAAAAGTATGAAAAGCCATACAAAATATAAATGGACTTTTAAAATACAGAAAGTAATAAACAAATAAATAAAGTCAGTGATGTTCTTTCATGTAGTTTTTTTTTTTCAGATCTGTTGCTAGAAATTAGGGAGCTGAGCTGTGCATCATGAAAGGACTCAGCATCACATATGTTTTAAAATGCCTGCTACCTCCCACGTTCAGTAGTTGCATTCCAGTAAGGCATATGTTGAAGAAGGAGAAGACCTTGGTTCAGCCCCTCTCCCTTAGACTGAAGAAACTCAGCATTTTCATTTCATCTCTCAGGAAGATATTCTATCCACCTGGCTAGAGGCCACCCAGTAACAAAATGCTTTGACTATTGGATCTAATCCACCACAGAGCAACCAATTTAAATTGCACTCTGGCTTGCAAAGAATGAGCTTCTCTCTTAAAGCTGGTGTATTCAGATGCATTTAGAGTAATGCTCATTTTGTGTTCCCAGGAGTCCCTGCTCCATGGGTTTTTTTGCTATGAAAAGCATGAGATTGGTTATTAGAGATTCAAGATAAAGCCATATTTTCAAATATAGCTAAAATACATCTAAGGAAATTGTCAGAAACTGGCTGTACCATTTGAATGACAAGAAAAAATGGGAACAATCAGTGATACTTAAAGGTAAGACATTCAAAAGAGGCAATAAGAAATAACTTTCACAGCATAAGGGCTCTGTTGCCAGCCTGTTGCCAGCCACAGAAGTTGGGATCAGAACTTGGTTATTACAATGTTCTCAGAGGAGAGACAAAATCTTATACAGCCTAGATTTCAGACCAAGTTAGCTAAAATCCTTTACTACTGGATTCCAGTACCTTAAAATACACTGCCACCATGAGTCTGGATGCTAGGGTAGGTATGACTGCAATTATAATGCAGGGTGGTCATGCCTCTATCCCATTAAAACTCTTTCTATTGCTATTATTATAATTCACTGATGGACTATAAATACTGTACATATTTATAGACAGACACACATATAAATGGAATAGATTAGAAAAGCACAAGGTAGGCTGTGGTCAGATGCCAGGAATGAGGGGAGAGGGAGTTATAACAGATATATTAGATGGGTATAAACTCTCCCCTTCCTCCCAGTAGCATATTCGAATGTGGTTAGTGACTTGTGTTACAGGGTAGTGAGCTACTGTGCACACTTGGCTTTAACTAGTCCTGTCAAAGTCACTCTTCCCATGGTTGCCCTCCTTCAGACTGAGCAGGAGCTCTAGGCAATGCTCTGATCCTGCATGGCCCCTGCCTGGTTAGGTCAAAAAAAGACTTGGGCAAAACCAGAGCTATGATGGTAACTCCTAGTGGACCATGGCCAACATCTTTTTTTAATGCAAGTAAATATGTCTTATACTCCTTTGCTTCTCAGCAGCGAGTGTTGCAGCTCATATTTCCAAACTATGTCCTGTAGGCAGAGGTGAGATTTCAGAAGTTTTTGCAYGATTCAATCTCTCATTTCAGTCATTGAACAAGGAAATAATTTCCCACAGCCCTGCTTGCTGGATGTCTCTCATATTCCTCAGCTGTGTCCTGTTTCTAAATTTATATCACTATTTTGCTATTAGATAACAATTCTTTACCAACATTACCTTTTAATACACTTAAGGATATTACATAATTTATATGAGTTAAAATACTCCAGAACTTTACGACAGATGCCTTTCCTAGGACCTTTCCCATCCACCATCAAATTTACTGCTGAGTTACATTATAAACACTCGTGTATAAGGAACTAGTGCACACAGCAGTGCTTACCATCCTATTCCATAGCCTATGATAATCAGTGACAGTCTCTCCTGTGGCTTTTGTGGGCTGTGGATTGAGTTTCAAGTGCCAGCAGTTACTCAAATTACATAATTGCTGGAGTAGGGTCTTTGGTAATATGACTGCTGGTTATTGAGGCCAGAGTTAGGTCTCAGACTCCCTGCTGAAAAACTGAGGTAGAAAAGTAAATTGTACTCAAGGAGCAAACTTCTGCTAAAAGGACATTGCAGTGGGAGAATGGAAGGGTGAAAGTGTGCACAGTGTTGTCATTGTTAGAGACTGCTGCTTGATTGCCCATGTTGTTTGCAGGCAGTTTGTCATGCAATATCTAGAAAAAAAATCTCTTTTCCATAGACTAAGCAAAAGGAGAGAGTGAACAATGCAATGCATCCATTAGCACTGCACATTGCAATCAGTTTACTAAATCCTTTAGGAAAACCTGTCTGACAATACCCAGTCTGTAATAACCACCCTCTTGAAATATCATATTTACTGTATAGCATTTAAAACCATTTAATAATAAAACTATCCCAAGAATGATGGTCATTTTCAGCTGATATYTCTAAAGCCATTTTATCACCATTTTAATTTATAATTATGGAGTGGCATAAGAAACTAAACCTAATTCATTATCTGGGTGAGCAGGATTGCTACAAACATATCACATTACTCTCTATCACTTATGGGCACATTAGTGCTCATAATATGTCATTTATTTTCAAGGCACAAAGTCCTACCTATCCTTAAGTATTGTCACAATTCAGGTAAAAGCCAGAAGAGTCTAGAAATGCAGAATTAATACAAACATAACGGGATGACCTCAGTGGCATCTCAGATGATTCAGTGCTATAGAAAAGATAAGTAAAGAATATTTTGTATAATAACGTAAGGATATGGAATTGGACAATGAATCACATCCTGGAGAAGGTCCTTTACTTCTTCTTTTAATTTAATACCTGCTTCCTTTGGCTTTTGCAGTAATGTTTATGGCACTTGGAAAGCTTCTCCCATACAAATCAATAAACTCTTTAGGTTAGGACAATTGAAGCAATAGGTAGGGAATGGAGTGCAGCAGTTCCAAAGCCAGCAAGGCTGGGAGTGAAGATAAGTGAATCTAAGTTACTCATCCTCGCTGAAGTAAATGAGCCCAGATGAAGAGATTCATAGTGAATTGAACAGGGCAGTGTGCAATGGTAGAACCAGCAGGGAGCAATTTTAAGCCTCCATCCTGCCAGCTGTTTTACATGGGTGGTCCCTAAGCATGCCTGGTATATAATTAACCTGAATCCCTGGATAGCATCTGTGGCACACACACTGGTATTGCAAGCTACCATTTCATCCTTGCTTCCCTGCAGATCTGACAAATGATTGTTKTGTTGCAATTACAGCAGAGTGAAACCAGCCCTACATTTTCCTGCCTCTCTTTAGAAATAAGGAACTCTCTTTTCCATTAGCTGCCAATTAAAACAAAATTTACTTTAGGATTAAAAATAAAAATCAGCTCCAGCTGTGAAACAGTTGCCTCTATCCCTGAAAGGAAGTGTCTAGAGCGGAAGGAGAACAACTTTTCACCCGCTGATGCTTGTTAAGTAGAAAAAATTTTCATCACATTTTTAAAAATCTATCAGGTCTTTTATCTGGCATATTTCTTAACCAAAGATCAGTTTTCCTACATAACCAGTGTTACTGTGCTCAGGTGCTCCTAGTTAAATGGTTAACTAGACCAGGATGTCAGTCTGGCCACACCCCAGACACTTGGCTGTGCACCACATCTCAGTGTCTGTAGTCAATGGTCGATGGGCATTAGWGCCCATTGACTCAGGACTGGGCAGCACCTGGTGTTATGCAAAGATGATTGCTTGCAAAACACCCCAGACCCCTTACCTTTCAAGCTGACACAGATTTGCTAAGTCAGAAAGTTATTAGCTAGCTGCATTAAGACATTCTCTTGAGCAGGCAGCACACTGTGTATATCGTACAGTCCACATATACTGTAAAATGTTGACTTTATTATGCTATGGTTCCACTGGTTGTATTACCATTTTAGCTACATTTACCATCTTCTCTTAATTTAAAAAGAATCTGTTTCTCATGATGACAGATTGGCTGGCATCATGAAAGTGTTTGATATCACAAAATCCTGTGACTTGTGAAATGATGTGATTTAACCTACAGTTACCTATGCCAATTTGTGAGGTCTGATTGACAACAGACACTTGTGCAAATAGTGAGATACTTCTAATTAGAAGCACTGTAAAAGCGGCAGAGCAGAGACAGTGGGGCACTGTGCTAGCATTTTCATCAGTTTTGGCTTGATCCTCTAAATACCTGACTTACTAGGAAAGTTGCTCCTTTTTCAGGGAAGACTCATGAGGCATATCATATTGGTGAACTCTTTTTCCCCCAAAACATTCACAAGAGTGGAATTAACGTGTCTTGTTTGTGCAGCATGGGATAATGGGATTTTCTTGCTGGGAATTTAGGAGGAGTGCTCCTGGAGGACTGTATGACTATGCAGGGAAGAGCTCAGCTCAGCAGACTAAGGCTTGTTGTCTAGTAATGTTATGTATAATGTTGGCTTGAACCTTTTTTTGGCTCACAGAGATGATTTCCAGATGCTGGGCCAGAAATTTTTTTACAACTCCAAAAATGGGAGAAGGGGGAATCCACTTATCTGCATCTCAATGATTGCACACACTAAGAAAGAGAGATTTGGAGCTTCCCAAATTTTCTCAGGGACTTAACCATGTGCTTTGGCTCAGGAAGAGCAGAGACTGTTTGCCCATGGCCTGAAACACTTATTCCTGGCTGAAGCTGAAGTGCTCTGGCATTCTGCAGCTGCATGGGAGAGAAACAAACTCCACCTCAAAGCATGAGCTTTTCTACGCTGCTTTCAGTCAGCCTTTCCAAGTGACGAGGGTTTGCCAGCTATTATGTGCATATATTTGTAATTTTCTGGCCAGCACATGGGTCTGTATTCTACATCATGTGTTCTACATGCTGCTGCCTGACACTGACTGAGGTTTCAGCTCTGCCACTGGGGATCTGTGCTGCAGCAGCAGGCGTGCAGAGTGCCTGCCTGCACTTCAGTCCTGCCTCCAGAGAAGGCAGGTGAGAGCACAGCACAGAGCTTTCTCCAGTGGTTGACTCTTCTTCTTAGAGAGGATAGTGGGGTATCTCTGTGGGGGTGATAGTGCAGAGTCAGGGGTCTGGAGCTTGCTTCAACTGAGCTTGCTGTGGTGCTGGAAACAGCTTTATGTGACATTTCTCCCCTGAGTAAATTATGCAGCTGTCTGCAATATATATGTACCCTGTATAACTAGGGCTGTCTGTTTGCCCTGTTTTCTCTCATTAATATTCTTCCTGCAATAATTCCTCCCTTCCCCACCTCTAAATTATATATATTTTTTTTAATTTTTTTTTTATTTCCCACTGAAAGGAGAAGCATTCTGTTCTTGAAAATGGAACAGGTTTCATTGTCCTATACTTCTTCTTTTTTCTCCGTCTCCCAAGATTTTTAGTTCACCCTTTAAGAAAGATTCATGTCTTCTGAGAAAGAGATGTCTGGAGTATGAGTTTTTCTCCTCTGTTACTTTTTTTAGTTTTTTAGGGCAGGGAAGAGAGTGCTCCTAAAAGTAACTATATTCCATTATGGTTGGTTGAAATGTATTTTTGTTTTCTAATAGTTTAAGAAGTAGAAAYAAAAGTTTTGATAATAATTGTCTGGCTTTTATTACAATATATATATATTTTAAGAAACTGTGGAAGTACTCTATTTTAAGCCACATCTCTAATGAAACAGAAAAGACCAAGAACAAGATTTTGTATTTTTTAGAACCTGCACATCAAACCAAATTCTTCATGGTTCTTTTTCATAAAAAGTTGGAAGGTTGTTTATTGCTTTTTTCCCTCCTGCCATAGCCATTTGCTGTTATAATGTGACAATTTCAATGACTGTTTTGCATGTTGATTTAGTTGAGAATGACTGTTGCTCTCTTGGATGCTGTTCGCATAATTAATGCCTCCTATCTGTCTCTAGCAGAAGGAAGAAAATCTTTCTTATCTCTGATGGAAATGGTGGAGAGGCCCTCTGGGGCCAATTAGATCATCAAATGGCAGTGACATCCTGGAAGAAACCACCATGGTGCATTTTCATCACTCTTTTCAGCTAAGCAGGTCGGAGCATGGGAGGAAGGGAGAGGGAAGGGAAATGTCGGGGTCCCTGATTAGAGCAATAAATTGGCAAATAGACCACATCTTAGTTCCCAGTTGAAGGTGCTGACATGACACCTCTCATTTTTTCAACCTTATTTCTTTCTGGCTAAATAAATTCATTTCATCACTGTTTTGAAAGCACAGTGTCTTGATGTCAGTCTGAATCCATACCATTTCATTCTAGCATTTCTTGTGTCTCTTGACAGCAAGCAGACAGAAAATACTGTTTGAGATAAATGACATTTCTGTCCAGTTCAAGTTGTAGTGCTTTTTAATTAGAAGATTTGAAACAGCATCAAGAGCTGTAGCCAAATTGTTTAGGGCTTTTTTTCTCATTGAAAAAATTTAATAGCATGCAAGTGTCTGACACTTTTTATAGCATTACTGTAATTCCTGGTTTTAGTGATAAGACATTTAGTAGAATTATCAGCTACTGCAACAAAGCCCTAAAATTCAAAACCACTTAAAATTTTAAGTTGTATCCTGAAACCATCTGTACAATATAGAGGTAATCTTTAAGTGCAGTAAGTTTATAAGCGATATGCACGTCATGCTGTTAAAATGAACACGYGTGTTGCCTTGACATTTATAAATGCTAAAACCTTTACCTTGTTATTCAATTCACAGCAGGAGATGATATTTAAAATGGTAACCTTCTCATGCTTATAGATTATTGCTTAATTTTATTAGTCTTTTATAAGAAAAGTCACTGTCATCATAATTTCTCCAGTGTCAAGGAGCACAATTGTAAGTTTAGGTATGATTGTAAGTTATGAGAGCTAGCATAGGAAAAACTAAGCTTAGGAACACATATCTCTGATGCTGATCTTAACTATCAGCTTAGGAAGCATGTCAATAGATTAAAAAGATGATGTTTCATTATACAGATGATACCAGTCTTGTCAGTAACAATAGTTCAGTAAATCTCATATTAATTCCTCTTAAAAGACACAAAGGAGCAAGATGCAGCTTTTGCAGGATTTTCTCAAGACAGGTAGGTCAAATATGACTCTTCATGTAACAACTTCACATGCTGAAGACCAGACTGTGCATATGAAGTGCTGCACGTCACACACGTACTGTGCCAAACTGTTCTCACCATACAAGGAAATATTTTACTGAAAGTTAACTGTAATTAACAGTCTACTGGTCCAACACAGGACATCCCTCACCTAAGGGGACCTGGGCTCAAGGGAAGACCCCAAGCAGTCCCTGTGTATGTATCAGTACTGAAGTCATTGATGCAGCTTGAATCCAGAGTACAAAACCAAATTAATATACGTTAGGCCTTGTATGCTCAGGAGATAAAAACCTGCAGGGACCACAGCTAGGTACGGCAGTCACTTTCTCATTTAGCTTCATCCTGTCTCCATTTCCTACATGTAAAGCTCAGGTATCTATCTGTCATATTGCAAATCTTGGTGGGTTGCAAACCAGGTGGGGTGCAACCTCTTTGCCCACTCTTGTTGCTATTTATCATACACTTTGCAGGAAAACATAAAGTCAGTTAGTGCTAGAGATTTTCCTAGAGAAAGGGCCAAATCTGGCAGAACTGCCCTGTAATGGGAACATGTTGCAACTTACAGAAGTAAAAAGATATTGTAGCTAATTGTTAGGACTGTATAAATACTGAATCAAAGGATTGTGTACATGATGGTTGTGCCTCAATTTGGGAGAGCCTGAGGGTTGCCCAGACTGAGAAACCAGCAGGAAGGTGCCAGCTCCTTTCTTGCTGAGACCTCTGAGAGGTGGCTGCATGTTCCCAGCTCCTACCCCTGCACAAAGCCACACTGGACAGRCTGTTCATAGAGGGGTCAGGGCTGTGGGATGCACAGCAGAGTGTAATCACAGCTGTATAAATTTTATTCCGGGCTAAGACAGGCTCTGCAAGTTAAGACAATCTCTGCAAGTTTCAACATTTACAGCTGTCTGTTGACAGGAGTTAAGAAGCTGATAGACGTGAAAGCTCAAAGAAAAATCTTAAAGGTATTCTTGCATACGACTGCAGATCTTAGGGGTCGCGGGGCCTTGTCAGCCCTCAGTAAAACTTCCTTTCCTCTTGCACTGAATGCAAGCAACACATTCTGTCCACTGCATGCTGTGCTGTGTCTCTGCAACATCCAGAGTGAGAATTCCACTGGATATTCCTAAAGCTGGGACATACTTGTAGCAATTCTGCCTAAGCAGCACACAGCAGGACATTGGATTGTCCTGGCACCCCAGTTGTCCCAACAATTCATTTGTGAGCTGAATGGTGAGAACTCATTATATAAGTTTGTAGTTTTGCATTCCATTTAACGTTGAAGTTGAATAAAACAGATATGTTTTGGGTTTTTTTCAGGAAAATGTTACAGAACTCTGTGCATCCGTCACCTGCACAGTCACCTTCAGTGGGTTTTTGCTGGTGCCTGGCAGCTTGGGGTGCTATTGCTGTATTTGCAGTATAAATAGCAAATTGGTCATATTGGAGCAAATTACAAGATTAATCACAAGGCAACATCCTTTTTTCTTTTTCTGTTTTCAGGAGTCATCAGCAACAGATTGTCATCTTGTCAGCATTATCTATAAAATTAATAATTTCTTCTGCTCTTGTTTTCTAAGAGATTGTTCTCTCAGATCTCCATYGTGTCATGCATATTGCACAAAACACAGAACTCTCAATTTGGATCTCCTTGAAGGCAAAACGTATTGGATCCACCATTGCTTAGATAATTTGTTGTTGATATAGACCCTAGGAATAATCACCTTCAAAACTATAATCTGTTTCAGAAGAAAAGGTTTTTTTCCATGCTGACTGCTCTTGAAATGGATAGAAATTCACTGAAATAGTTAATGCTGGTATGAATTTTTCCAGCATAATAGTTTTGGGGTCACTTAAAAATCACTGGAAATGTAACCTCTTGCACTTCCTGTAAAACACTGAACTCTGGATGATAATCAAGACCTCTAGAAAATTGTGGGCTGCACAAAAATTGCAGATTTTGCAATTTTCTGACCGCTGTGTAATTTTCTGGCACATTTAAATGTGTGTTTGGTTCAGTGCCAGGCTCCTTCCTCCCCCAAACACCCTAAAATTAACTAGGAGCTTAGGGAATTTCATCTGTCAAACAGAGACAGAAGTGTCCAATCAGCCTGAAGGAAGCGTAGCTGAGCAGTGCTGACCCAAAGCCCTTCTCAAAGAAGGAAGGAAGGAGAAAAAGACAGATGAGCAACAGTCTAGGAGAGAAAGGAGAGGGAGGACAAGAACAGAAGGGGAGAAAGAAAAGCTCTGGAGAAAGGGTGAAAAGGCAAACTTGTAAGAGAAAGAAAGCAACAGAAACATTTGGAACAATAGCTTGTAGCTCTCTTATGGAGTTGTGGGCTTTTTGTTGAGATTTCATTTGGGGATTGAGAGTGAGAAGATTTTTATGCTAAAAACCCCTAAAGTTTCCTCTCTAAAAACTGAAGCAGAATCTAGACTCTTTCTAGCTGGATTAAGGAAGTGCTGAGATACTTCAGAAGTATACAAAGTACTGAATTTCCACAGTGAATGTTCAGGTCACAGTGAATTTACAGCTGAACTTTGCACAACTGATGAAAGCTGGTAGGTGACAGGTGGRTTAAGGAACAGGCTCATGGCAAAAGGGCAAGAGAAGCTGGGATATCCAGTGCCAGTGCAGCACCTTTATCACAACATCACCTGCACTATACAGTTCATTGTCTTTCTATTATAATATTCTTATGGTCCTCTAAGACCACTAGGGGTTGGGAAGCACCAAAAAATGTTTTAGACAGCCTGCACTTGTCCCAAACACCTACCCAGCTTTCCCCCATTTGCTATGCCATCATTCTTAGCAGCTGTGACTCATTGAGAAATAAAAAATTGCCTGTTCTTGGAGCTCCACAGAGCTCACACTGGTGAGCTCACACCTCACAGGACTCGCTGCTGTGATGAATCAGGACAAGCAGTACAAGGCTCATGGGCTTCAGAAGCAGCTTTGTGAAAGTCTTGAGGAAGAGGGAAGTGTTTTAAATAGGGAAGCAAAAGAGTTGAAAGGAATGACCAGGAATTTATCAGAACGGGCCAAGGAAGAAATTAGAGATTCCAGGCATATTACCTGACTTTCTGGATAGCCTTTGGCCTTGGGACTGTGTCCTTTGACTAGGACCACTGTTGTTATATCAGTAGAGTAGCTTTTCACTTGGTATTTGGGCCCTATACAATCAATTCCAGAATAGAGTCACACTTTTGTCAGGTTGAGAAGTCATAGCCAGAATTTTAGAAAMAAATAAGCTTTAGAATTACAGGTGCAAGTGATTTTGAGACTGATTCAAAATCTGACTAATTTCTAGTTTAAGTCAAGCTTAKTAAGTTGAAAAAAAGATGAAAGATTTTCACTAATACACTATGGGATGTTTGGAAAAGTCCTCAGCTCTCTAGGAATATTTGTTATTTTTGTGAGATTTAATTTACTCTAAAAGCGTGATTAGAAGCTCTACATCAAATATACCACATGCTCATTTTATTCCTACAAGCAAATAAAATTCTTCAGCTTTTCTGGAAATCATGCACTCCCTGCTATTATAAAACTTTTTGACCTAAGTGGAGGCATGAACAGTAGCTCTAAATTGTCTTTAAAAAAAAAGAACAAGGAAAAAACCCAAATCCAAAACCAAAACTGACTGATACTTCCCCCCCTTCAAAGTAAAAAGAAAACTAAAAGAAATTCAAACAGTTTGAGATCATAAAAAATTAGCTAAACCATATGTTAGAAATAACTGTCAAGCTTCAAATCCCTTGAGATTCAGAAATTCAAGCATTCAAGGCTTCATATACTGATCTGAACACTTTCTCAGATTTGGAAATCTCATGAGGACACGATCTCATGAGATATTCTGTTATTATGTTTTCCAGTTTGGTTAGACATATGGCACAGCATGAACAGCTCTCCTTCCAGTGTTTGGTTTCTGTTACTCAGCCATGAAATACACAGTAAAATGATACTTCCTCCAAACTGCAATGCTTGAAAAATGTTCTGTTCTAATTCCAGTTGTGCTTTGGGGTCTGATCTGGTTTTATTTTCCATGTGGAAGGACTRATGTGTTGTAGTATGGGATGCACATATCCCAAGATGTTTCATGTTTAAGCAATATCTGTCATTGCAAGTCACTGATGTTGCACAATTGCAGAAGAGGAGAGGTTGTCCCCACGCAGAGCAGTTCCTTTGTCTTTCCTTGAAAGGTCTTACTTGTAACTCTGTTGTTTTTAACCCAAATAGTTAAGGGTCAACAACATGCCTCAGGCTACTTGCTTCCTTCTTTCCATCCTTAAATTTCAAATGGCTGAGTGATTTCCAAGAATGAAACAAGGAAAGAACAATTGACCCACTGAGGCAAGTGAAGATACAATATACAATACTCTGCACCTTGCTTTGCTTTATGGCAGCATTAGTATATAAGTTACATTTGCTAAAGACAATATGCACTGAATTTTGCTGCAATGTCAATTAATTCTATGCACAAAATGGCATCTTTGACATCCGTGGAATATTCACATCCCTTGCTTTTTTTGGGGTCCATCTTTCAAAGCATTGTGTTAATACATCTACTCAATAAAAAGGTTGTAAGAATTTCTCAATGTGGACACGTGTATGACCTTTATCCTGGTCTCAAAAACATTGTCTAAATACTTTTGTAAACCTTTTGTTTTATTAGATGAGCCCAAAGCAGACCTCTAATAAGGAAAACTTCAACTTCTCACTAAAATTTAAAAACAAATATATATGAGTACTTCAAACACGTTTTTTTAATTGACAGTGTTGAACAATGGTGACTAAATATGCAGGTATTGTTATGATGGGTAATGCCAGAATATGTCTGGAAAAACCTACACAGCATCTAATTTTAATGCTTTCATAGCAAAAACCATCAAGCACTTCCCAGCTAATAGTGATTATTTCACATATGCATATTGAGTGAAGTAAGGTCCCTCATATCACACCAGATAGTGAAAATATTTCTCAAATCCTTTCCATAAAAGTACATTTTGTTTTTCTACAAGAATATTTTCTTTTTTCCTAAAAATATTTTGTATGAAAATAACAGAAGATTAAAAATAAAAATACCCTTGGGAATTTCCTTTCATGTAAACTTGTAGTTCAGTTTTACTTGAAGGGATTTCTAGCAGCACTGCCTCTTCTTGGCCTCACCTTGAGAAGCTGTCAGATTCTCACTTGCTAAATGTTCTCAGAGGTCTCTCAGCTTGTTAGTGCATTGTATGACTTCCCAGGTCTAGCTTTCGCAGTGACTACAGAATCATCATGGCTGTAAATCCCAAGTCATGCTTAAATACTTGAGAGTRTCTGTGAACTGCTGAACTTGTGATTACAGCTTCCTCCTTCATCCAGAGATTGTCTATGAGAAAGCTTATATTTGGTCTTTCTGTGATAGAATAGTGGAAAGCAACCCACAAAGGCTCTGTTTCAAAGACCTAGCTGAGCAGAAGCATCCTCTTTTCTCCCATATGGCATCTCCAAGTACATTTTCCTGGAGTCAGTTTAAACTATGTTCTAAGGAGTCGCTGCACTGGTGAAACTCTGCACCACCCTCCGTGGTCTGCATCTGTGAGATGCTTATTTCCATGATATGTAAATGTATTTTATTCCAAAGGACTAAAATGAGGCTTGAAGCCATTTTTTTTTGAGCTGCCTGGGAGCAGATGAAAAGTCTTAATGGGAATGTCATAGGAATGGTCCAGTGGAGGAGCTTTGAATGAATGATGCCACTTTATTCCAAGCCATTTGTATAAAAAGGGACATGCTGAAGTCTCTGCAAGGTTTAACTATATAAAACATGGAGGATTTGAGAGAGATTTCTATACCTTGCTCTCAGTGCATCTACCTTCAAGGATCAGTTTGTCAGTAAGAGGGTGACATAATCTTTAATGGAGAAAAAAGAAAGACGCAGACTAAATGCACTTTGTGTGCCATCTTATAAAGTATTCCCATGAACACATATGTGAGGGTTAGACTTTCAAAGCCTTCTGTCTCACTTAGCTCACTTTGTTCCTCCTTTGAGAGCTGAACCCACATTTACAGTGTTTCAGGAAGATCTAGAGAATGTCCACAGTGAATGCTCATTCTCAGTTACCTTAAAATAAAAAGAAGACTTATGTAACAGACAGCAGGATATAGTTGGAAGGCATAGATATAGGAAGGCACCTTCCTCCCTAGTCTTATATGAATAAATATGCACAGAATCATATATAATAATTCTATATTTATTACAAAAGCTATATACCTTACCTTTTCAATGTACTTTCTGAATCATCTCTGCATTTCTTTCACCTCATTTTAAAAAGTGTCCCCTTATTGCAAATAGAAAAACTAAACAAATTTTAAAACCCAGCAAGCTAAAACAAAAACAGATGAAAGAGACATATAATCTTGTTTTTTGGACTTCTATCTATCCATTTTTCCTGAGTCCCATAAACTGGAATATTTTCTGCTTTGAAGATCTCATAATTTTTTTCCTTTATCCTGGCCCCCAATATTTCTTTTCCCAAAAGAGCTGAGTGAACTCACATTTTCTGCCTTACATTAAATTCCACATAATCTTCCCCATTGTTAAATGAACTGTAAGCCAGCAAGGTACTGAATTAGAGACTACTTTTTCCTGGCAGAGCAGACAACATTGTGTTCAGCATGAAATTAGCACACATTCTTTCACTGAACAACTACATAAGGCTAACTTGTTACTCCCCAATCTTCTTACTGTCTGCTAAAACTTAGAATGAAGTGAAATGGTCAGTCTGGAGTAATCTTTCAACAATGAGAATGAGAAGAAAAAGGGAATAATCATAGATTAAAAATAACTTTCTTTCTTTTCTTTCTTTCTTTCTTTCTTTCTTTCTTTCTTTCTTTCTTTCTTTCTTTCTTTCTTTCTTTCTCAATGGTTCTATTACATTTTAGTCACTGTTGTAGTTAACATCAGCAGCTTTGCTGGGGACTTTCAAATGAAACTCAGGGAAAAAGTAAACATAGATTAAATTGCTATGCATTACTTTGTGATGCAGAGCTATACATCATTCATGGTATCTTAATAATGCAATAGTATTTGGATGTTTCAGTCTGGAAAAGAGCCCAAGTGTTTCCAGGCACACTAAGAGCACATGAAATTATGATCAGGGACCATATTTAAACCACCTACTCTAAATGCCTAATTTAGGCATTGCTACTAAAATAGTGTTTAAATTTAAGAGTGAGATGAGTGATCCAGGCCTGCCAGATCTTGCCTCCACTACAGCTGGTGGAAAACAAATAGCTGTGACTCCTAATTTGAGCACTGGAGGTGGGATTAATCTCACCTAACTTACAGGAAAAATAGTTTAAATCTGAGCTGGCAGCCCTTCTTTCAGTGGAGAGATGGAGACACCTCCACAGTGTCTCTCCTGCTGTCACCTGTTGCAGAAAGGGGTGCATTTTTCTCTAGCAGTCCTTTTTCCTATTTGATAAGCTTAGGCAAGTAATTTCTGCATGCATGGCCTGAGATGACTACACTTGTGGTGGTCAGTGCAGGCAGGAAGGAGTGGCCATACTCTGCCACCAGCTCCACAGGGTGCTGAACCAGATCCTGGGAGCTGCAGGCCCTGCTCCACAGGGGCAAGGGAGCTAGGAATTGGGGTGACAGCCAGGCTGGACCTGGCTGGTCCCAGACAATTTAAAAATGAGATTAAAACAAAACTTAGTGAATAGATGTATGAATTTTAAATGACAATTTTAACCCAGTCATTCGCATTTTTCACTTAAGGAGAATTTTCTGTATTAATAGAATAACTCTTTTGGAAGTCCTGCCACTTTTGCCAAGTATTAGGAAAAGTCCTGCCTATGTTAATCATTTGTGACCTTGTCATCAACTTATGCCAAGAGATCAAAGTGCAGGGATGTGAGAAGTCTGCCAAAGCTAACAAACTTTCCCTGAAGGTGTTATGATGAAGATGCACTCTGAATAAATAACATTGTCTGCTTGTGACATGTCCAGCCCTGGGCCAGGCCCTGGTCTCTGCCCCACCTCTGCTCCCAGACAGCACTGCTTGGCTATGAATTAGCAGGGACATGGTGCCAGATTCCCTTTTCCTACAAATCTAACCGTAACTAGAAATTTGTGCTGAATGGACCAATCAAGCATTTCCTACATTCCCAAGTGATTCTTGAACTAATACATATGTGAAAAAAGTTTCAGGGAGATGAAATTTTAGGGGAATCCAAATAATTGTGTATTCTTTCTGAAACAAGCTTGTGATCTCATGGCAAATGTAAGCAGGCAAGTCCTGAGCGTCACTTACTTCCTCCAAAGTCTTCCATGACTTTAATCTCACATGGGCTTCCTTTGTTCTTGCTGATTCCCGGAATTTAGGTTCTGTTTTGAACAAACCAGCTCATGAATACATGAGCTCCATTACAGCTTGCTGGTGCTCACAGTTTTTGTATCTAATTGTACCAATCATACATAAACAAGAAACTTAAAGAAAAATAATAATTTCAATTAAAATGTAAACCAAATGTAAAACAGTAAACTGGAGCCAAATAAATCAGCAGTAAAGAAAAAGAATGTCCAAGCAAAAAAGAGCAATATTCAAAATGCATAAATCATAAATTGCCTTGATGTCTACCACGTTTGGGCTTTAATATTCACTTGAATTAGGTTCTGAATTCCTGGAAACCGACAGTGGAAGGAATAACCTATGTCATCTTAGGGAAGAAATCTATATCATTTTCCATGCTATGAATGAGTTGTCCTCCAAGCTGCTGAAACAGAATCTCACAATTACTTAATAATGAAAAAAAAAAAAAGACATCTAGGAAGGAGGATGTTGAGACCCTCATTTAATGAATCRTATTTTGGATTTCTGGCATGTCTCTTTTTTTGTTCTTCCAAGTATTTTGATGGCCAATGAGATTATGGATTGTCATTTCAGAGATTTTACAATTGTATTCCTATTTCCAGCTTTAATGTACTCCTCAATTAGATATTTTATCTAGGCTGGCGAATATTCCCCTTCTGTTTTGAGTGTAAAATTTTGGCTGGATAACTGAACAAAATATTTATTTTATTGCTCTATGGAAATGATGGATTTAAAAATTTACATTTAAGAAACTCCCAAATATGTTGCTTTTATAAACTTGTATTCTATATTTTTCTAATAGTTTCACTATAAAGTACGTGTGGACATTTAAGAAGTGCCAACACTGTTAGGCACCTCAATGTGTTATGGATGGACTTGTGTCCATTCAATCCTTCACTAAAATTACAAATTAAAATTCTAGCTGTAAAAATTTACAGTTTACTTGACTCCAGTTGACCGGTTTTGTTCACAGGGTACACACAAATGCATGGTCTGTAAAACTCTCCCTCCCTGAGGAGCTATGGTAGTCAAAGTCTGGATCCTTCGTTAACAGATTTTGAGTAAAATTCTTACACTTCCCTCTGTGTGATGTCACTGATAGTATTTTATGCTAAGAGGCAGCTTCTGAAAACATTTTTTGATTAGCCATAGTTGTCATTTTCTCCTGTTGCAAATATGTATGGGTGACAGTGATGTACGTGAAATCTGAAGGCTCAGTCTGGTCCTGTCTCATCACTAAAGCTGTCGTTCACATACAGGATGGAAGAACTGYGCTCCCCAGACACAGCAGAACTGTGAATTTCTGTGAACGTGCCTCGCAGTGAAGGTAAAGAAACTTATGACAGCTGCACTTCTTTGATCTCAGTCTCTGACCGTAAGGTAACAACTTCTAACCCTGGAGTTGCAATAGCATATTCCAAACTTAAAAAAATAAGTGGAGCCTCATTAAACTTTGGGAAGCTCAATACAAGCACAGCTGTCAGCTCTGATGTCTATACATTTTGAACACGTTCTGTAGAAGGTCCCTTTTCAGAAACACAGTCTGTTGTAAATCAGAGTAATAAAAAACCTGATTTCTGATATTAGGTAACCAGTAGATGTARGGGGATAGAACATAAGTAAATAAAGGTACTATAGAAAGTAATCTTACCCCCTAAAGAGTTGCAGCTGAGCCAATTATTAAGGATTAGGAGCAGGCCTGATTTAAACAGACCACAGCTGTAGCCAATCAGAAGAGTGCTATAAAAAAGTGGATTGGTTGGTTGAGGGGCTCTGGAGTCAGCTGGCTGCTGTGAGGACAAGGAAGAGTCAGTGCCTAGAGGAGCTGCCTACAAGAAACATCAAGGAGGTATGAAACTCTAGTAACATGGAGCCCTTGCAAAGTAATGTAATAGAACCTTTGCAATATAATGACAACAAGTAGATGCAGCAGTTTCTGGTTTCTGCTCCCAGATCTTTCAGAAACGCTTCCTAGGAACTTTTTGAGAAACTTTGAGGTGTTTACTACCACTGGGAAAAGGTAGCAACAGTAATCTGAGTTGGCTAGCTAGATCCTGTCACTTCTAACAAGCTCTGTCAGATGTTCTTGATCAAAAGATGTTTTTCTGTTTGCTGCCAGTTCCTGGCTTTGAAGAGCCAAGCACCCTCCCAGGAGGTGCTAAGGAGAGACCTCTATAAGAGTCTGTGCCAAAATAGGCATGGAAGGGTGGGGGAAGCTCTGCTGTACACAGTGTATGGGWGTGCTGATGGTGATGAAGGTGAAGTGCTCAAGAGCATGGTTCCCACTGACTGCTGGAATTCTGCCTGGTGTGCCAAAGCTGAACTCCAATCCTCCTGAGGGAGAATGTAGCCCTGAGTCCTGGGCTTGCTGGGATGACCATCCACCTTGTTGGGCTGGGGAAGCTGTGCTCCTTGCCTGCAGGAGGTGTGCATTACAGAAGGGGCTCTGCAGTCAAGTAAAGCAGCTGCAGGAGGAGGTCACCAGGCAGTGTAGCAACAGAGGTGAGAAAAACTGATTGGATCTTCTTAACAAGTGCAAAGATCTAACTGCATTGAGAAAGGAGTAGACAGAGTCCGAGCCTACTGTAGATTTCCATGATGGTAAAGGCTGGAATCCTATGGCTTCTAAAACTGGGAAGATAACTCCTGTGTCATCTGTSGTGTGTGTTCAGTGCCCAGGTTGCACACAGAACTAACTCCCCTCAAAGAAACCAAACAAAAATATAAACCATGATCATAGTTCATCAACCAGTCATCCACTGAAGGTTTACATTCTTGTAGTTTATAAAAAGCATGGCACTTAAGATGTCAAGATGGCCGCCAYACACACCCAAGGACAAAAGACTTAGTCCTAACCTTACTGTTAGTTTTTGCTAGGTATATGAAGCGACTGGCGGTTGGATAGATACGTCCTGGCAAGCTGGCCAGCACCACTTGCAGTCAGGGGGGCACTCTCCTGACCCTGCTGTCGGGCMCAGCGCCTAAAGTCAGCACCCCACGTGAAAGTGGCAGTGCTGCCTTGGAAGGAGACGTGGCCGCCTAGAAGCTTCTGTCCAAAGATGAGAGCACTCTTCGGTTAGGGGAAGTCCGGTTTATTGAGAGTTCTGGGGAAGACAGAAACCAAAGGGAGTCAAGAACCRAAGAGAGCGAGGGCAGCRTTACTTATAAAGGGAGTGGGCGGTAGGGTGGAGTCAAAAGGGGAAGCCAGTGGGAGTCCGGGGGGAGTGGGGTACATGAGATTGACACCCAGGAAGGGCCAATGGAAACAACTTAAGGGAGGGGCCCCAGCCTCTGAAACAATCACTCCAAGCCCTAGGCAGAAGGTTCTGGAGGGAAGGGTGGTGGCAAGGAGTGACTGGCAGAGCACTGGGGAGGGACRGAGGGAAGGATACATAGGGTTTCTAGGGCAACCGGGGAGGGGAATAATTTGATACAACTGCAACTATGGGAACCGGGGGGACAGGCCTTTAATGGGGAGGGGAGGGAGAACCAGGGCAGAATCATTGCACCTTAGGGGAAACAGAACGAACCAACTTAGGCAGGAGGAGAACAGAACAACTTCACAGACACAACCCAACAGGTATATACATGCAGGTATCTGTGCTCCAGTGTAGATGCCCTGGACACCTTAATTAGGTACATAGGAGTGGGTATGTAGCAGGACTGTAGTCCAAAATGCCTTGCAATCGCCACACCCCCAATGTGTCCAGTGAAGCATCTGGGCAGGCTGAGCCTAAGACCTGCAGCGGCATCAGGAGGAAGCAGAAGTATGATCTATGGAAATTTGCTGTTGCCAGGGATGGACACCAGTGTCTCCTGGTCTGACCTGGTGTCTAGAGATGTTTGCAGCTTGTCAGGAATTTGGATCCAGGGCACAAGGTTGCCAGTCTGATCCTCGGATTATCTCCCATTGCTGCCCTCCTCTGTGGACACCAGCACTTGGAGGGGAAACCCAAACCGTAGTGAGCATGACATTGCATTTGAGGTGGAAGGCAAGGGCCCAGGGACCCAGCTGGTATCTCCTTGATTCTTCCTGTGACAGGAAGGACTTGATGAAAAATGAATGGACCCCATGGGTCAACAAACTGTTGTACAGCCAGTGTTGACAACAGGGATAATCTTTCACAAGCTTGGGATGCTGTCTGTGATAAAAATATCATCCACATGACCAGTTGCAGCAAGTACCAAGAGGTAAATTATCTTTGTCAACAGGCTTCCCAGCCTGGGGAGGAGAGCTTTAAACTAGGAATAAAGGAGCAGGAAGGGGAGATGGTGGTGACCCACACCCTATTAAAGAGGTTGTGGACTGGATTGGCAAGAGGGCACAGAGTAAAGGCTGGCAGAAGAGACCTTGAAAATGAAATAGAAGGAAGAAGGGTCATGTAGAGCTCATTATTTTAAAAGGATTTTTTTCCACAAGCTCAAGTTTTATCCACCCTTATGGGTGTTCAAAAAAAGACAGCAGGAGACCTGCATGGATGAGCAAAGATCTCTCAATTTAAATATCAAAAACAATTGAACAGAAGCTGGTGCTTCTCGAGGAGAAATCTGACTCAGAAGGGATACAGAGGCACTCTCCTGCCTCTGTGCAGTGTGCAGAGGTAGGGTTAGAAAAGTCAAAGCCCATCTGGGGTTGCATCTGACAAAAGTCATAGAGTGGCTGTAATCAAGAAGACTAGTTAGACTGGGACTCTCTGTGATAGACACTGCAAAAACAGAGAATGCACTCCTTGAAACTAGGAATGCTGGTAAAGAAATAACTGTAAAGAAATTATATTCTATTTAGTCAAGTGTGGGCTCAAACTTTTTGCACAGAAACTTGACTCACACAGCCCCAGATACAATTAAATTAGGGGTTGCTTTAAGCTTCAGCATGGTCAGCATGCTGTAGATACTTTCAGAAGATCACTTATATTTTGCATGGGCTAACTGGTCATTTTACCCACTGACAGGTGGCAGAATCAGATTCATATCCCTTATACCCTTTTTGATTCAAAAAGTTTAGGGTGGATATATGTGGTCCTGAGTATACTTCTTTGAGAAAGAAAGTAAAATTGTAGTGCCTCTTGGTATTTTCCCTCTGCTATTTTCAGACAATTCAAATGGATGTGATCATCCTTCAGTTGGAGAAGGATGTGCATAGAAAAATGAATAAAAGTACAGCAACAAAAAAAAAAAGGAAGAGGAAAAAATTTAAGTTCTAGGTAGATGGAGCCAAAGGGAATAGAAAATAGGGTTTCTGTGGCCTCAGTCACCTGCCAAAGTGTAACACCATCTCACTTACCCTTCATCTAAGTCTTCCACAGGGAAATGGAAAGCACTTGCCTCCCTCAGAGAAGATTATGTGTGAAAAGGATRGCAAAGGTGATTTTTTTTTGCTTTCTCCCTCCAGTTAAATCTTGGATTGCATAGCAGTTGTCATATTTTACTTGCAGGCCTCTGGGTAGTCTGGTTTCCTCTGTGTTCTGCGGGTCAGCATTTCAGAGATATGCTGAAATATCCATGAGACCCAAAGTGTAGGAGTCCCAGTGTGAGCAGAAGGCTTGGCATGTAGAAGAGTCTAAGAACAAAGCAGCCAACATCCTTTCTCCAGAGACAAAACACATTTTGTCTGTGACATTCTTAGTCTCCATCTGCTCGGGAGAGGGAAAGTTTCCCATATGGTACTGCAGTGGGCTAGTGATTCACTCTATTGACTCACTCCACAAAATGCACAATTGAATGTTAAGTAACTGAAGTCAGCTTTAATGGATGCAGCATATGTATACTTCATGAATGCAAAATATGTAAACTATTATTATGTCACCTCTTTTTGTGCTGATAGTACTGCATTGATTACTGATTGATTCCTAATTGCTTATTAATCAGTTATCATGCTCTGAATAACTTGCATTTTGAATTATCAGTTTAGAATCAAAATTAGAAACACATCTGTTTCTGCCATGGCACATTATATTTTACATTTTTCATATTATTTTCAGTAATATCTCAAGTCAAACATATTAGGCAATCAAGATATTAGTGGTTTAGCTCTGATGTGAAAGCTTACATTTCTAGAGAAAAGGATGTCTTGCAGTTAGTCTTGTTCATGTGTCACAAATTCTTTCTGTTTATTTAAAGAACATTGATTTTTAATAGATCTGTGAATGTGGGAACCATTCATAAGACAGTTTTTTATGAGATAGTCAGAACAATTTTAAGCAACTAATGTCTATCTGCGTGGACTGCCAGGCTCATGATATCATAGTGATCTTAGTTAATGATCTGCAGGAAGCTGCAGGACAAGAGAGACTTGAGGGAAAATGTTCAGTTTATGACAAGGATGTGGGCCTGAAAGCCGATTAGTCAAGTTGCAGGATCATTCCAGAGTTGTAACAGTGACAGCATGTTTCAAGTAACAAATCAAAAATCATGTTCAGGATTTCTGGAGAAAAGATTAACCACAATGTATGCATGTAAAGCCATGCTAGTGCTTGGSTTTGGGATGCTTTAGTGTGTTTCCTCAAACAATGGAAATGTCTGTCTGATCTATCCAAGCTGTGAAGTCTGGTGTCAGTGTGGATTGGACATAGGAAGTAGTGAGATTTTCTTRATCATTAAGTTTTCAGTCATTTTCTCCCTCACTTCCTTGACAGCTGCAACTGAAGCTGAGCAGTGCTGGGTGTATGAGACTCCCCTCTGGGTGGTGTTGCAGAGGTTGCTGAGCACTGAGGCCTGTGCCCTTCATGTGCACCTCTGGGATGTTCACCAAGGCTTGTCCATCTCCTCAGCTTGGCAGGATCCCAACTAACACCATCCCTCAGGCTAGGCTGGGCATGCTGGTCCTACAAATGGGCTCCAGCTGTACCCTCAGCTGAGGCAGGAGGGATCCTGACCAGTTCTGGAGCACCCCAGCAGTCAGGGTAGACACCTGCACTGAAATAAGTCCAACTAACCATGCACAGCTTCAGCAGACAAGGCAAACAAAACAACAACCTGATTCAAATTTGGGAAWTTCTCTCATTCACTCACTAAATTACATGCAAGTAATCAAGCAAAGTCAAACACCTGCCTGTGACGCCACTGCTTATAAAAACTTGGCATACCTCATCTACTCAGGAAGACAATTTTTTTCCTCTTTACAAAGAAGTTACAGAATTTGCCTGTCCCATGTAGAGATGTGCAGAAGGCTCTGTTCTACCCTCTATATCAATGGAAATCATGAGAAACTGCTGGTAAAAAGGTTATTTGGTTGTGAGAGCACTTGCATTCCATGGAAGCTTTGCTACACCTTTTTAGTAACTGAGTGCAGAATTGGGACTGGGTGTAAGAGAATGGTTTGTTTGAACGTGAGATAAAAATCTGGTGCAGTACAGCTAGTTTCAAGGATGACATCTGGAGTAYTAAGAAATTGTGTCTTGGGAAAGTAGGGGAAGGAAGGAACAGACTACTTTCCTCCAGACTCAAGGACTCAGAGTAAATAAGTGAATTTAACAAAAAAGACTAACATTTAACAAATTTTAACGAAAAGACAATTTTCCCTCCTTTTTTTATTAAATGGGCACTCGTGGCATCCCATGCTTAAGTAGAAGTAAACACCTAAGATTTGCAGATGCTCATGGTTGAAAGGACAAAAGTCAGAGGATGTGCAAAAGCTTAAAAAAAGTTTTATTAATAAATTATACACTTGGTATGGAAATTGGTATAAATCAGTCCCTTATCTCAGTATWAGCAAAAAGCAGTGGGTTTCAAGTAAAGGGGTAGGATAAAAGAGAAGATAGAGATGAATTAAAGAGGGGAGACAGAGAAAGGAAGAAAAGCAGAAAGATCACCAGTCCTTGTTCCAACATTAATCCAGTTGATGGAGTTTGCAGGGTATGCAAGCTTTTGGGCTTCTTGGGATTACCATTTTATAGATAAATTTTCCCCACCCTAAGTGGGGAAAATTAAGTTACTTGTTTTCTATGTAATTTAGTTATCATGTACAGTCCATTCTTCTAGACCTTTCTAGAAATGGCTCAGAGGACTACAGGGGTCATTGGTGCTGTTGGTTACCCTCTCCCAGGATGGCTTTTTGTCAAGAGCCTGTAAYGACCAAGGCAGGGACTCAGATTGGCAGGGAATCTGAGACCTTTATTCAAAGAAACAAAAAGCTGCTTTTATACACTTCTTCAAGACATGGTATTTCCTTATATGGTATTTTTCACTAAGTGACCTATCACACACTGCCATGTCAGTAACTCACTCTCTGAGTGTCCTTATACATGGTGATTTYGCGATCCAGGTGTCTGTCAGGCTCCTCTCCATGGGGTGTCCACCCTCCAGCATTCCCCCCCCCAAGGCCATGCAGAGACAAGCCCCTCTGCATGGCCATGGTGCTCTGCAGGCACATCGCAGAGCCTGCAACTCAATTCCATCTGGTCTCTCTCCATGGACAACAGCCCATGCCCACTTCTTGACCTCATTCCTGCACTTGCATGGTACTGGGTTGTGCTTATCTCCAGGAGCCAGAACAAGAAAGTGCTGCCTCACCTCTGCACGGCCCCTTCTCCAGCCACATCCTGTCCTTTCTCRCAGCATGTCGCTGCCAACAGTCCTTGGTTGGCTCCACAGCTATCTGGGTATGGGTGTTTAGACAGGCACATTAGTCTCTTCATCTTCTAGGCTTCTACAGCACTCAAAGTTTTTAGAAGTCTAAAATGACATAGCTGTTGGGCTTCAGCCATGAAAACCATCTTTTTTAATCTATATAAAAATTTGAAATTAAATGAAATTCACAACCCTAAAATTAAATTAAATATAAAACATGAAGCAATTGTAATTCCACTATACCTAGAATGTGTACAGTACATGTATCTGGAATCCCCTTGGGCTAATTTATAATGACTATATACATAGGATGATTTCTTTTCCTGTTTTTTCTTGTGGGAATGTATTTCCTTAAATAACTAAATTATAAAATTTGAAACCTCTCTGATCTCAAAGTCTTTTTTTTTTTACTAGTCACAAGTATTATAACTTTCTACCTTCAACTTTTTCCCATTTTATAAATACTATCAATACAAATATGAATACATATATGTACATATATATGTACACTCACACGCACATATATATATATGTATAAGCACTCTAGGGTGCAAGAAAACCCCATTTATAACACAGATATACCTGTCAATCCAARGAAGAATTTTCACTATGGTTCATAAACATACCTTCAGTGCTTCCTTTGTAATGAAAATTATACACAGTGTGGTTCTTCAGGAAAGAAATAAATGTAGTTTTGTATAATAAACCTCTAAAAAGGAACACATTTTCTTCCAATTTTTTT
>JACDOX010000025.1:1036330-1249757 GCA_014549065.1 Cardinalis cardinalis
TCTTTAAGAATATGCAGTAGCTTCTCAAAGCTTTGCTGGTGGGTCCCCTTAGGATTTCTTCTCCAGAGCACCTGGATTCTTGGTAAAGGTACAAGATGAAGTTTTGTGGTTTAAGTTTGTGCCAGGGCCTGTGTGTTTAGGCTGTTACATGCACAGCTTGGTGGTGGTGGATCAGTTGATCTGGCTCCTTCCAGCACCAGCTCTGTTGGAGAGATGGGTGGAAATGGGCTCATGGCCCCTGCCACAGCTGAGTCCAGGAATACACCTTGTCCCCACTGCTCTGGTCCCCCTGAATGTKACAGACTCTTCACCCACTCTTGCTCAGTTTCCTTCACTAAGGGGCTTTAAAATATCTCAAGGAAATTACAAGATATTGTGGTCAAAGCATCTGGATTTCACCAACTCCTGCCTTCTATTTATCTCTTTAGTGAGATTTGTTGAGGTTGCATTTGTTCCTGCTGAAAAAGTGTCACATGAAGGCTTCTTCTTTGTTATAGTTACTTAATTTAAGCTCCATACACAGATTCTGTTGTAGACTTCAGGAAGTTTTTGTTCAGAATACCTGACATGCATCCTTCCACCCTCCTCACTCCAATCAGAAGGATTTGTGGGGCTCCAAAGCGTCCCATTACCAGAAATTGTTTCCAATTTCATATTTATATTGTCACATAATGTTCAAGTCAGAAAAAATAGGATAAAACATTGAAACAATGAGAACTATTTAATTCACAAAATTTAGCATGTCCCAGAAAGTTAAGTTACAGGAGTTCGGACTTTTATTTTTAAATAAATAAAGCATGCAATGGAAGACAAAACAAAACCAAAAAACCCCACCGAAATTGATCCCTCCTGCTAAGCAACAACTTTGACCTCTTTTAAGACTACCAGCCCATCTGTTCTAACATGCTSTCTCTCTTTGGTTTCAAATGGATAGAAATAAAGGCAGACAGTGTTCCTCCAGTGTCACAAAGGTTCACACTTTGGTGGCATTTAAGGTGTGCAAACTTATGAGCAGAGATTTAGAGAATAAAGGGAAATTAATGCTTGAAGGCTRTGTTTTTAAAACAGCCAACCTTTCCCTTATGTTCTAGTGAGATTTTGGGCTGTGCACCTTGTATACCAGATGGGAACACTTTTCTGTTTGCAAGGTCTTGGTAATTTTTTCTGTTTTCTTAGCTGGTTTCAGGTTTCTGTGTAACAACYTTTGCCTCCACTTTAAAAAAATCCAAACACCTGACCCGGGCTACACGTTAGGAGGCCTGTTTGGTGTGAAGTGAATGCTGGAATGTTTCAGTTTTCAAAACTGCAATGACTCAGATTTAGAGTGAGTCTGTTTATATTCTATCATATCATGCGTGGTAGCATAGGATATCAAAGCAAGAAAGCCTACAGGGATACCACCATTTGAAATGAAAAATAGTTCCTCTGTATAGCATAATGCAGCACAGATGGAAAGTTGTGCTTTTCTGTTTTACTGTGTCTGTACATTGCTCAGGCAATAAATACTGGACAAATCAAGCARTCATTTCTAAGGCTCCATATAACCTATTTTACCAGTATCAGCTGCTATAGTTTTATATTCCCTAGAGAAAAGCTGCCTGGGTTCCCAAGTTTTATAAGGCATTCAAGGAGACCTCACAAATAAAAATGGATGGAAAATATGGTCTGGCTTTTAATAACARTATAGTTAACTCTGCATTTTTGTATGATAGTCAAAGCTCTCACTAGTGTATTGCAGMCTTATCATTCTTCAAAGCAGCATTTATTTAATGAGTATTACCTGCTTATTTCATCTGCCATGAATTTTACATCATTATTTCAAGGGCACAGCACAACAGGAATACACTATAGCTATGTCACTTCAGATCTGGGCTTCATAAACTGAGAAGGGTTATTCCACACCGGGTGTAGCAGACATGCTCTGACACCTTCTCTCTGAAGGTGGCCRCAAAGGATTCCCAAAGCACGTTTGCAAAGCCAAGTAGCCTAATAATATTTAAAGCAGTGCCTGGGCACTGTGGGACATAAGTTTGAGGAGAACTTTTGCTCTGATCCAAAATACCTATGGTATGATGATGAGGCTAGGATAGGGAAGTCTGTCACTCTCTCTCCATCACCTCTGCTTGYGGCTAGAAACCACAGAAAGGGACCAGAACACTGACGACTGCCCAGCACCTGTCCTGACCCTGGGCTATAATGCTAGGAGCACACAGGTTAGGTTTGATGGATGCTTTTCTGTTGCTGAACTGAAAAAGAGCTGTAGGTAAAAGAAAATTACTTTTCTCCAGAGAAGGCACACCTGTCTAYGRAAAGCCTTTAAAATTAAGGGCAAGATATCTTCCAGGAAAAAGACACCCCCAAAATAAATACTGAGCAACCTGTCAGACTCCTCACGCAGGGTCAYAACTGCTTTGCACTGCAGTAGGAAKCAATWGTATCAGTATTTTTTCTGTGGCTTTCAWATCCCAACATACCAACTAAATAATGGCCCCACAATATAGAAAAAYAACTTTCCCCAAGCCTTTTAGGACTTCAAATCACATTATCCATACCCAGCAAGGTAGTTGCCACATTTCTTCTTCTTTTTCAAACTGCCAGTATTTTCCTTTTCAAAGGAAATACTAAAAGTAAAAGGAAAAATAATTTCTTAGCAATATTTGTTTAAATAGAAGGAATAATTACTTATGGGAGTCTGTGCTACAAGATTTTGCTTGTAGACTGAGTGGAAAAAACCCTGATATTTGTAAAAACAAAGTTATAGCAATTTTAGTCATATCAAGCTTCCTCTTCCATGATACAAGCTGACTTCTGTCCACTTGACCTTTCCACCTCTCAGTTCAGCAGGTGTCATATCACTCCTGAAGCTGAGGCCAGTTCTGCAGATAAGGAAGAAAATCCAATTTCAGTGTCTGACAACAATCTCTCCTTAAAAGAAGTTTTGGTGAGATGGAAAGCAGTTTTTGTCTTTGAAATTATCACACAGGATATAGCAACAGAACTTTCAGGGACTCAGTTTGGCGTGGTCAAAGGCTAATCAAGGAAAAATGAATCTTTTATTTGTTAATATGCTTCATATAACAGATATTAATTTTCCCCTATTTTCAAGACTATTAATTCCTCATGTATCACCTGTATTTATTACTAATTATTTTTTAGAATGATTAGATATTTCTTTTCAGCTGATTTCCAGAATCTAAATTTTAAAACATTCATAGTATCATATAATAATAGAATCCTTAATGTTGAAAAAGACCAGTAAGATCATTGTGTCCAACAATTAGCCTAGCACTGCCAAGTCCACCACCAAACTGTGTCCCCAAGTATCCCATCTACATAATTTTGAGCACTTACAGGGATGGCAATTCCACCACTCCTCTGGGAAGTCTGTTCCAATGTTTGACAGCCCTTCAGTGACTAAATTTTCTCCAAAATTTAATCTAAAACTCCTCTGACACAACTTGAGGCCATTTTGTCTTGTTCTAAAACATTAAAACAAAAGGATAAAAAGGTAGAACCCCAAAACAAAAACCAACAAGACTTGAATTATATACTGAGTCRAGGATTTAGGTTGGGGTTTTGCTTCTTTGATTGGTTTAATTTTTTGTTTGGTTTTTTTAAGATCGACTGCAGGACTGTACTTAAGGCAACTTCACATCCARGGCTGAGTATATAAAACCAACTTTMCCTAAAGTCAAGTAAAAAAGAAGCCAATAGATAATTCAATGTGGCCACAAAGGTTACAGTGAAACTAACAAAGTAAACCAGGTCAGCACATGGGCCTGAGCATAGAATGAATGCAACCGTTCATACTGGGAAAAGTTTCACACAGTTTTGGTCTCAGCCAAGTGGTGCTACATTGGGGACAGTCTGGGAGCCAGCTCAGGCCAGAAAATGCTCTCCRTGGGCTGTTTGAGGAAGGGTTAAGAGAGTTAACTGTATGCATGTGAACCTTTCCATACTATTTGTCCAAAAGCAATCCCATGATGTTTTATTTTCCTCTACAAATAGAACCAGGGGTGACAGGGGTAAAGGAAGTTTTGGGAAGGGGAAGAGGTTTGATAGGAAACTGCTCTGCCAAAGAAATTTATTGCACTTCAAGGTCAACTAAACCCACCTTTGGCTTAAGGTCAAAATACCAAGCACCACTTTGAGACTGCAAATTCCAAGAAACTCAGATCCTCTTCTTGTTCAGAGTTGGAGACATTTAAAAAATATTCTGGCTCCCTAATACAAAGAATTAACTCAGTCTCAGTCAAATCATCTGGACTCAGACATTTTCAGCCCTAAGTTTAAAGTTCCCTTTCCCCGTGTTTTAATTAGAGCGTAACTGTTTTTCTTTAATTTATTTAATGTAGGGTGATTTTATTGTTGTGCTCTGCTATTTTTATTACAATAGCAAAAACATTTWAAAAACCCAGTTATTGTTTCCAAGTTTCAGTAATTTTTATAAGTAAAAAGCCCTATAARTGGTGTCTGACAAAAAAACTTGACATGAATAAGGGAGTATGAGGCCCTACCCAGAGAGATACTGAGCAGCCTTGTGAATGTTGGGCCAGATGACTTTGTTCAGGATAAACAAAAAGAGTGAAGAGAGAGCAAGCAGTAAGAACCTTTTAAGGACTATGGAGACAGAAGAGACTTTGACCCCTGGACCACCTCAGACTGAGAAAAAGGAGGTTTTTTTGTCAGAAACCATTCTGTGACTCAGATGACTATATGATCATGAGAGATACTCTTACCTAGGTCCTTATAATGCCTCTTTGTGACTTCTAAAAGACTTAAAATAAGAACCCCTTTTTTTTCCTGCTGTGTCTCAATTCCTTCTTTGGGAAAAAATCCATTTCRGTCTTATCCTTACATCATTCTGCCCTAATGCATCCCAGCTGGAGGGACTTTCCCTTCATAATCATCATTTTCCCCAATTTGAGGCAGATCCACTACCCCTCCTTGACCTGCACTTGTCGTGCTTTAACTGGAGATGGAGTTAGCACAGGATTTGGGCAGCTGTCACCATGTCAGTGCTGCAGTGCTTACCTTATAAGCATCTTGAGGCCCCAGAGCAACATCCAGAGCTCAGAATTGCTCGAAAGGAAAACCAATGAAAAACTGTAAGAGAAATTCTGCGCACTGAATGAGGGCCACTTACATGCTAAGGAAGAGAAATGTTCAGCACAAAGGAGTAAAATTTGTCACTTTTTCAGTCTTTGAATACCTCAAGGCAGGACTTTAGGCAGGCATTTTTACCTCCTATAATTCAACACCTTATTTTGAGGAAAGACACCTGCAGTTGCTACAGACCGTAGACCACTGTTATCAAAATTAATGATTTACATCCTTGTTTCTGCAGTTTACACAGAAAACCCRTCAAATAACATGTATGAGTTTCCCCTTCAGCAGGGATCAGATATCTGGATTACTTCTTTCAGTTCGGACTCTATGCTGGAATTGGCCTTTTTTTGATAATTTTGGGCCCCTTCCACAAGCTACGAATGTTTTGTTGCTTAGAAGGGCAGTCCTGTCAGCAGGTCAGGGAGATGCCCTGCTAAAACCAGGAGTGTGAACTTCCTCCTGGGAATGAGGATGAGAGCACCAGCCCCTTCTTAAAGAGATATTTAAAGAAGCCCTGCAGAAGACGACTTTTACAAATACCTGTCATAATTTGGAATCAAATTCTTTGCTCAAAACCAGGAATTTTTCAATTTCTAGAATAAGAAAAAATGTCCCCCAACAGTTTGGGGTTATTTTGCTTTGGGTGGGGTTTTTTTGGTTTTTTTTTTTTTGGTGGGGTGGGGGTTGTTGATTTTTTTTTTTTGTTGTGTTCTGTTTGTTACTTTGTTGGCTGGTTTGGGGGGGTTTTTTGTTTCTTTGGTTTAGGGTTTTTGTTTGTTCAGGTTTTTTTTTGGTTTTGTGGAAGGTGGGGCATTCTGTGAGCACAGCTGAGGAGGGAAGGCAAGGATGGCTTCAGCTCGGGTGCAGCATCAGCTCATCAGCTCAGCCAAGTGTGCGAGCATTGGCATATGAGCAAGATGCTGCTGTCTGAATGTCGACACATGGTCAAATACTTCTCAGTAGCCCAAGTGTGATGTTTAAAAATCCCTTTGTGGCTAATGTCTAGTAAAAGGCTACATTATTGGCTAGAACAAAGAGTCTCACACCACAGACAGAAATGGAACATCTCCAAGCACTCCTGTTGTGCTGTACAAAGCAGCATCTCTCTTAGTCTATGCCATTTTCCCTTGTGAGGGAGAAGACTTTTCCTGATACAGGGGCTACAGTAAACTGTGCAGATAATGGAATAGCAGAGAGGATTCACAATAAATTTTTGGCTAGGCTTTGGGCTGTGAAAACGGCTTAGTTGGGTTTAGGACAAGTTTCATTCCCTGCAGTGGGTCTTGTGCCAGCCTTATTACTGCACTGCCATGTGGAAAATACTTGAAAATAAAAAGAATGATCCTTTGAAAAATGCTTTAGTGGACTTGATGAGACAGAATAAAAGAAAGGACAAGTTATGATGGATAGGGATAGGGGGTGCTTGCTGACTGCCTGCAGGTCATTCCCAAATCAGTTAGAACAGCTGCAGAGGGGAAAAAAAGCAAGTTAAAAATAAACAAAACAGATTTGCACCCATTACAATCACTGCCTTTGCCAGTCTTTGCACTCAAGCCTGGCTTCCTGGAGTGAAAGAAGAAAGACTTCAGATTTCACAAAGGAATATTAATAGAAGTAATAGATGAACTTAAGAAAGAAAAACGACTAAGATGAATACAACTTGCTTTTGGCGTGAACAGATGGGTCATGGAATAGTCTGAGGGGTAACTAATGGGACATTGATGCTTAATTGAACAAAATAGACAATTAGTAGCTGAAGAAAAATCTGGGGAATAGTAAATAATGCTAAGACGAGGCCAGTTCTACAGAGTGATCTGAGATTCATTATAAACAGTACTTAGCAACTCACATTTTAATATATTCAACTACAAGGAAATTGGTCATATTTATAGGGCAAGATTCTGTTTTAGAAATCAGTGATGCTGAAGATGATACAGCATCTGTAGCCAATCAACTGAGCACCCATTTCCAGCACTATTAAGCATGGAAAGACCCCATGGGAACTTTTGAAGTGGAAACCAGGAAAATTATAAAGCAGTAGTAGTGTGGCTCTCCTTGGCATTAATGAGAGCAGCACTGTCAGTACTGGTGTCTGTGTTAAAGGTTATTAGAAAAGGCTGACAAGAGTTATAAAGCCCACTTGCATCTAGGAAAAACATGTTTTCAGCTGGAGGATAAAAAAGTTTGATTTCTTTAGTGCGTCCAAGGGAGGGCTAAAAGGTGACTTGTTTGTAATGTTCAAGTACAGCCTTTGAGAGATTGTTTTTGAGTGAAAAAGCCTCTTCATCCAAACACATAACATACAATTTAGTAGTTTGAATGATGAAATTTTAAATAAAAATACATTCTCCCAGCAGTTAATTTTATAAGCATTTCACGCATTCCTCATCGCTTAAGTTCTTCAAATAAAGACTGGATAGATTTCAAAAAGACAGCTGCTCTATCTTAACCAGGAATTATGAGATTTATTCAGGTATTACCAAGCAATATTCTCCTTTTTGTGTCGTGTTGTACATTAAGGTAGCAGGGATAGAAGTAATTTTGGACCTTAAAATATAGGTCAGCACTGGGAAAGCTCCAAGCGCATTGCAAACATACAGGTGGCAGCAATTTCTTAAGAATTCTGATCAAAATGTCAGTTGTGCATAACAAGCATCTGCCTCCATTGGGTTTTAATAAGGTTTCAAGGACCTCATTTTAATTATTTTGAGCCTCAGAGATGCAGAATGAGAATCCAGCCTAATTTTGCACTGAATAGTTCTGCTCTGCTAAAATGAGTGATCTTTGCTTTATCTTTCTGCACAGAGTGACACAAGATCTCCATCAAGTACATTTCTCACATTATTACATGAAACCCCTTGACTAGCCCTTGCAGGTTCAGGAACGTAGCAGCCTTTAAAAGCCCTTAGAAAAAAAGGAAACCTGGATCCCTCTTCTTTTTATAATTTGGAAAGGAAAAGCATTCTCTTGTCAATCCATCAAGAACCATGATTTAAGCATTAGCTATTAAACCAAGTAGTGACATGAGCTTTGGTGATTATATACTTGCAGGTACCAAATGCTCATCGTTAAAGGTAAGGACATACCTAAGGAGCTGTGTAATCTAAATAGCACCAAGTCCTTATGACCATCCAGTTGCCCTACTTCTTTCACATTTGATTTTATTATTTAATAATGCTGACGCCGGAGGTGCTACTTAAGAAGTTCAGAGAGGCAGGAGCAGCAAGTTCCATCAGCTTTATAATAAATGGGTGTGTAAGAGGAAACCAGCCAAAGGGCAAGCATTTGGAGGTGAGATATTGAGAACACCTGCTCCTCCCTCAGCACGCTCGTGATTAAACATTTTACTTAGTATGTGAACTGAAATGTGTTATGTTAAACTGGGGTCAGAAGGCACAATGTAATTATGGTTGTTATTATTACTACAGAGCCCAAACAGAAATCATATTGGGAATGACTGTGTGACTGCAAGAAGGAGTAAATCTCCTTGAGTAAGGAATTGCATTTGGAGTGGAGAGGATAAAGAATATTTTACTGGAATTCTCCAGATCTGTAATAGTTAGGTTTCTCTTCAGGAAGGCATTAATTTCTTCTGTTGTTCTCTAAACTTCTCTTAGTAAAACACAAAAATAAATTAAAAGAAAAAAAAAACAAACCCAAACCTCTTAGTCCAAATCAGCATTCTTTAATGTATTCTGATTTCTTAACACACTCTGAGTATTTTTGTGTGAGTCTTTGCTGAAGTGTTCCTTCATTTCCTAGGAATTTTTTCATCTATCCTTGAGAAATACCTACAGGGTAGGTTTGTCACCTCCAGGCTGGATGACCCATGGCTATTGTGCCTGAAGATAGATCATGGAGCACAGACACACAGACACATACACACCCTCCAAGTCACACAACTGGTCTGTAATTAAACATCTTTAACAATCCTCCATCATTTCATGGTATAAATTTAGAGATTCAGACCATTTTTTAAAAAACAATTAATGAAGCTGGGGTTTGAGAAGTAATTTCACACATTTCTTACTGCAACAGCTGCACAGTTTGGAGCCAGAGCTCTCACAAAGTGCAGAAGAGCAGGAATTAATGTTCTGGTGTAGTGTGGTTTAACCCCAGGTGATAGCTAAGCGCCACCAAGCTGCTCACTCACTTTAACCTGAAAAATGGTGAGTTGAGCTAGAGGCAGTTCAGTAGGTAAAGCAAAAGTCAAGTACACAAGCAAAGCAGATAAGGAATGAATGCAATACTTCACATCAAGCAGGAAGGTGGCCAGCCATCTCCAGACAGCAGGGCTTTGTCATCCACAATGTTGGCTAGTGATGACAAATGCTTCAGTCAGCTGGGGACAGCTGCCGCAGCTGGGTGTCCTCTCAGTCTCCTGCACACCTCCAGCCTGCCACCTGTTCAGGGAGTGCAACGAGCAGAAAATACCTTGACTGTGCAAGCACTGCTTGCAGTAACTAAAGCTGTCTGTATTATCAGCACTGCTTTCAGTACAAATCCAACCCATAGCCCCAGGTACCAGATACTGTGACAAACAGTAATTCCGTCACAGAAAAGCTCAATACATTCTTCATTCTTTTTCAGATGTATCCATTGGATTATGGTTTTTAGTATAAAATTAGTGTTTGTACATTAGTATATATGTACAAGCTCTTAATATTTGCAAGAAGACTAAACTCTCTGAGTAARTCAAGTACAATAACAAGCAATGACTAAAGCTCTCAATAAATATGGTAAATAAGTTCAACTCCTCCCAGCACAATATTTGAGTGCATGTTAGGGAAGCTAGCAATTCTGGTTTCTTACCAGAAAATTTCTTCAAAGTTCAGGAACARAGTATATTTGTATTTTACTGACTTTATTTATCTTGAGCAGTACTTTACGGCAGGACAATTACTGTAAGGGGTGAGATGCCACCAAACTTTTTTCCTGTAATCAGTAGAAATAATTATACAGAAAGGGAAGTGTAAAATATGGTAGATATCTGCCCCCATCCCTGAATCTTTCTATCCCTGATTTAAAAAGAAAGGACACTGTAATTAATTTTGAGCAGCCTTGTTACTGGAATCAGAAGGTAAATTTTTTTCTGAATTTTACCTGAATCTGACTAACAATTCCCTATGGTGATGTCTTACCCAGTCTAATTGCACAATTTATAATTTAAAATACATGTGTTGGTTTTGAAGCTTAGCTTTTTTAATTAACTGAAAGGTCACTTGCCTATGTACTATGAGTTAGGTGGTGATGCCTATTATCAGTCCCATATGTTGATAGGAAGGCTTAAGTTCCTAAAATCCTAAAATTTTATTACTTTGTCTGTTTGCAACTAAAATTTCCCTGTGTCTGCCGCAGCTTGATTTTACAACAAAATGACCCAAACAAACAAACAGACAAACAAACAAATCCCAGTTAAAACAAGAAAGCAGTTTCTTCCAGTGACATATACCCTGTGTTTTTAAATGAAGTTATTTCTATGACTGTTTAAACTGAAAACCCTGAAGAGGGCTTAGCTTTTGAGGAGGAACTGGAAAACTAAAAGGCTGTCTTGGTGTCAAAGGTGTGTCTTTATCCTTCCTGTCATAATTATTCCAGGTATGATGAAGTTTTGAATTTCAGGTTTTAAACCAGCTACTCTTAGTTAAGTCATGCTCTGCAGAGCATATTAACTGAATTCTTTGCATACCATCCAGAATTAAGTGCAGAAAGTTGCAATATAATATCGCAGTTGCAAAAATACCAAATTTACAGGAGTTATGCAGTGCCAGAATGGAGTTGACACGTGGAATTAGTACTCTCCTTTTGCTTATGTAATGATCTTTAATTCTATAACACTATTTTTAGGGGTTTTTTTTGCAACCTTTAGAGCACAGGGGAAAAGTAAATCAAATCAGAATAAACATTTAACTTGTATTTTCATTTATCTTGCTAAGGTCAGCATAGTCCTTTTGTATGAGTCTCCTACAACCATTTCTCGCACTCCCACCATATGAAATTTTTACTTGCTCCTCAAATTTAATAAAGTAGAATAGGACAGTCTATCACATATAACTGTGATATCCTCACTACAGAAACATGAAAAGTCATAGGCCCATCCTAGAATGTAGAAGTCCTAACTGCTCTGTTGGCCTACCCTGTGGTGGAGCGACTGTGTCAGTGGACAAGGGATGCCATCCATATACACTTCTGTAAGGCCTGAGAGTCCCCCATCACATTCTTATCTCTAAACTGGAGAGATTTGAGTTTGATAGATGGATTTTTACATGGATAATGAGTGACAGTCAATGGCTCAGTGTCCAAGTGAAAAAAAAGCAATGAAGGGGATGTGTCTCAAGAGTCCATACTGGGACCATACCTACCTGATATCCCCATCAAAGGTGCACTCGACCCCACAGACAGGGGTTGAGTGCACCCTCGGCAAGGTTGCAGAGGACACCAGGCTGAGTGGTGCAGATAACACCAGGCTGAGAGGTGCAGCTGATTTCCTGGAGGGAAGGGATGCCATCCAAAGGGTCCTTAACTGGCTTGAGGAGAGGGCCCACGCAAACCCAAAGACGACCAACAAAGCCCAGTGCAAGGTCCTGAACCTTTGGTGGGACAACCTCCCAGTGTCAATAAAAACTGGGTAATGAACTGATTTGGACTCATTATGTAACTCTTCCTGTGATCCACTAAAGCCAGATCCTTTTTTATAGTTCTGTAACAGTAACTATGTTGTTCAYAAGATGCATTCGAATTCCAAATTAGAGTTTTAGAGTTAATTTCGTCAAAAAACTGGTATACCATTAGTGGTCCATCAACATTAAACTGATAGACCCCACAACAAATATAGAAAGTGTAACCTGTCATATACAATTAAAATATTCAAATAATCCACAGATCAACATGCTTAATATCAGAAAACAAGCAATCCTCTAAATAAAATCARTATTCTCTGGCATTTAGATGAGCTTGCAGATAATACTGCGTTTGTTTTTTAGAAACAGTCACAACAGCAAATTTACCAAGACATTAAAAAACTCTTAGCAGAGGGTTACTTCTCTTGCAGAATAAATTTTAATTTTTTCATGTAATTATATAAGCTTGTTGCAAGGAAAGAAAAACTTAAATAACTGTACACATCTGTGGATGATAGAGCAGCCAATAATAATGAAATCTACAGAGAAAATAATTAATCCATTTTCATTTACACTAAAAGAAAATAATTCTTTWAAAATAATATTATTACAAATCTCCCTTCTAAAACATCTATATAGGAAAAAATTCTTCTCTAAAATCACAGTGATCATAACTTCTAATAGAAATATTAAGTAGAACCAAGTGTTGTCTAAAGTGCCATCATCCCATTTGGTTGAAAAGTCATTCTTGTGACTCTTGGAGTGAATTCTTAATGAATAAATATCATCAGTGTAGAGATGATCCATGTATTTGCAGGCTGTAAGAGAAGGTAGAACCAAGCACTGAAGGAGTTTAGGCTGTTACAAACCTGTGCTACTTCCAACAACTTTATTGATTCTAACCCCTGAAATCTGCTGTTTCCTCCTGAAAGATGGTGAAGTGAACCAAATAGCCCCAAAACACGTCTACTGCTGCCAGCAAAATCAGCTGGAAATTCTGCCTTCATGCACAATGGTCAATATTGTACACAGCAGAAGAAATGAAACCATGCTGYTTGCTTCTGTGAAGGTATTATTTTATTTTAATCCTCTTGTTCCAGATACCATGTAATTGCCTAGTGTGGTTATATTTGTGCTTCTTTTTCATCTGGGTACAATCCAAAGTTCAGAAGTGTAATGAAGAATCCTGCCTCACGTGTGTTTCTGTTAAATCAGATCAGAAGATTTTTAAAGCATGCTGGAACAGGGCTGTGCTTTGGATTTAGGGTGATCAAAAGTTTGATGCACACCAATATTTTGGTTGTTGCTGAGCAGAATTTGCACTAAGACGAAGGAATTTTCAGCTTCTCATGCTGCCCTGCCAGTGAGGAGTCTGGGRATGCATGAGGAACTGGAAAAGGATACAGCCAGGATATGACCCTGACTGACCAGAGGGGTATTCCCTGCCACATGGCATCATGCTGAACAACAAAACTGAATGGAGCTGGCTGAGGATGATGGCACTCTGCTCAATAACTGGTTGAGCATTAGTCAGTGGCTGGTGAAGAGTTGCATTTTTCATCACTTTTTTGCATACTCTTTTATCTTTATTATTTCACTTTTATCGCCATTATTTTTTCCTCTTTTATCATCATTGTTTCCCTTCATGTTCTGTGCTAATTAACTGTCTCTATCTCAACCCAAAATTTAACCTTCTTTCTGATTCTCTTCTCCATCCCACTGAAGGGGAGTGAGTGAATGGCTGGGTGATATTTAGCTGCCTGTCTGGTTAATCACAACACTAGTGAACTATTCTGCTTAAATGAATAATGTCATTGGAGCCAGCAAGACTTGGAGGGGGTTAAATTTAGCAAATCACGCATGTCTCTCTAGGGCTGGAGCCATAGTTTGTGCAACAGAACATTTCTAATGTTCCCCACAACCAGCATGGAAAATTGACTTGAACAAATCATTAGATGGCCACAGAAAAATTGCTTAAGGATGTGACCCTCACAGACCTGATTTCCTGTAGGCTGCAGAGGAACAGTAGGGCAAGAACTTAGAATAAAAGCTGTCTGTTCCTCTAGCCTTTGGAAAAAAAAGTTTGGGCAATTTTCTTTTGCTTGCATTTTTTACTGGAAAAGGTAGTACAGAAAGATAATTCTGCCAAAATATCTTCAGGCTTAAACACTTGAAACACTATTTTGGTGATTTTTATAAAGTCTAGGTACTACAGTAGGATACAGAGAGAGAAACTAGCTTGCAGCTAGTTTCCTGTACTCCTATTAGCAATTTGAAGACTGTTATGCAGAAAATACAACAGTGATGTCAATGTCCTTGTAATGTTCATAAAGGTGCTGTCTAGGTTCAGCTGCATTCTGATATTTGCACCCAGGAGCTATTTTTTTCCCCTTATTGTTATTTTTGCAATTCTAAAACATGAATCATAAAAAGAGCCTTTTGCAGAAGTGCGTTATTATTCACCAACAGCAGCTCCTTCCATTTGCCACAACATTCTCTCAAACCACCTATTGTTATGAGGGTACTGCTGTTGCTTAAATGCTAYTATATAAATAACATTAATCATATATGCCTGCAGTTAATTTTAATTACTCTGCTCTCTGCTTCTCTTCTCCTTTCCCCATCTTTCCTCCAGKAACTCAGCAGAGGAACTGAAGACCCTCTGTTTCTGTGCCCTTCCTGAAGACCAAAGGAGGAACAGAGCAATCCCTCTGTGAGCTCTGACAGCGGTTAAAGGGAAAAAAAAAAAGTGCTTTCAAGTAAGAGAAATGAGAACCCCTCATTAAAAAAAAGTGTTTTGAGACTCTATTGACAGCAGGAGCAATATTTAAAACAGTGTCTTAATTCATTAGAGCACCAAGGCTCGCAGGATAGCTGCTGCTGAGAGTGGCCACACACTACCCAGTTGTGACTGACTGGTGGRTTCAAAGGTTAGTGCTGAGGATGTGGGGAGAGGGATTGCTGATAAGCTGCACCATCATTGGGCCCCAATTCTCTAGGCTTAAAGTGGTCTCATTACTCATAGTTCCYGACATGTTTATATATTGAGAGTGCCCTCTGTAGCCAGGTGAGTGCCCTCCATGTGAGTTAATTCCATGCTGGGTAGATCTGCTGGATCTGGCACTCTTGGGAAGCCCAGGCACACAGACACTGATGGTGAGAATCTCTGTCTCTGCATCAAGGAGCCAAAATCTCTGAGCGAGTATTGCTTGTCTTTTATGATAACTTGTCTGATTAATGCTACACCTCTTTTTTTTTTTTTATTAAATTCAATGGTAAAGAGGCTCATTTTTTGTTCTTTGATTATTAAGTGAGAGTCAAATGCCTGGTTTGAGACACTGGTAGCTCATATTAAGGATTTCTGCCATGGGCCAGAAGCATTCCAAGCCTTGTGTGTGTATGCCAAGCATGTCTGAGTGTCCCTCCACAGGATAATGAGCCAATCACCCTAGGCTATTGACATGATATAGGATTTAAACTTTTACAACACCAGTGAGTGCCATCAAATCATTAACTAGAATTACAATATGACTGGTACTGTCCTTTCTCACATTCTTGATGCATCCTTAGTTCATTTGCACACTGAGCCACTTTCAGTATGTTGACCACTGTGACATCTGCCCAAGGGGTCAGAGTGAAATCAGGGATCAGTTCCTTGCAGAGCTTTGTTTCTTGAGGGAAGACAGCTTTGTGTGGATTGGACTGAGAACAAAGCCCTCTTTCTCTGTGCTTTGCTTCTTGTTGAATTGTGTGTCCCTGCAGGCTCATCTTTAATGCTGAAAGTTTGTTCTAAGTTCATTCTTTGCTTAGAGTGTTCRTAAAAAATTGGGGCTTGACAACTTTAGAAGGCATATGAATACAACCACGTACCTTAATTTTCWTTTTGAAGTCAGTTCAGACCTATGATTTTATACCATCTGAGGAAGGTGTCTGAGGAGTGGCCAACACATCCCAGTTTGAAGAAGATATTTATTCCTGCATGTCTTTRTCATGTGCAGATAGTGAATTCAGGCTGGTTATAGCTCTGATAACAGCTGTGTGACTCCTTGACTCCATTCTTGAAGGTAAGGAATGATGCCAGTTTTCTGGAAGAAAGGTCTCCCTCAAATGATCAAGGTCAATTTTAAAAGCTTGGCTTTTTTTTGAATAGAAGACATTATTAGCTGTTTTGGCGCTAAGAGAGGATTGGGCAACAGTAGTGCCTAGGAGAGCCAAAGTAATAAGATTTTTATTTTTCAAGCATAAAATTATTATTTATTTCTAAGATATAGAGGAGTCATAAATGTGGATGAGTTAACAGAGCGGAAGAAATGGAGTTGTTTTTTTCAAAGGTCAACTGTTCTCACACCCRTTTTTTCCATTTTGTAGTTAGTGTGAGAACCTGCTGTGCAAGGGCTCCATCTCAATTTCCTTCACCTACTGTACTTAGCAGATCGATGGCACTCCTGGCTTACCTGCATCCATTTCGTCAAGTGAGAATCAGGCATTTCTCCAACCAAAATGTTTTCTGAAACCTTTGAAGTGTCAATAAAGTGTTTGGCACAGAATCATCACAATGCTGATAACGTCTTCAGATAGTCTGATCTATCAGTACCTTATGCTGATATCTATATCTGGAAATTGAATTCAACCTGTTTGTATACATGCATATATGTATGTTTGTATTTATGTACCCCCTCCCCAAATAAGGAGAAAAGTCAGCTGGCCTCCACATTCCCCCCTCCAAATTCCCTGGTTGCAAACAGCCTTTTGAAAGCATTGGAAACCAGGCGCTGGAATCAAGGTGCTGCTCTCACAAACARTGGGCTGCAAGAAGCAAAATTGTCCTATAAAAATACACCTTGTTATTTTACAAACATTTTGTTCTATAGTTTCTATTGCAATTAAGGTCTAATATTGCTCAATTTTATATCAGTTTTTTTTATATAATTTGTTTTATGTTCAAACAAAACCATTGTGCACCTAAATAACTTAAGTATCGTAAAATTTCAAAGGTGCTGGAGTGGCCAAATGTGATCCTTAACTGTACCCTTATTTAATTAGTGCACTCTCAGTATTTCAAATTTTGGTTTAGCAAGAAACAACAATCTTAAGCTACAGTCAGAAATATACATTCTACTCTGAAAGGTATCCAGCCCAACCTGATTCTCCTTTAAGTGGGAGAAATGCAGAATGATTTAATGCATATAAACTTTCAGCTAGGTATGAATAAGTCACCAGCATGCCATGCACCACTCTCCCGTCTCTGTGTTCAGTGAAATATTTAACTTTTTCAACAAGACAGGTGATCTTCCCCTCATTGRCAGTCTCCAGCTCCTGAACAGCACTAATCCTCTGCAAGGGGTTTGGTATGAACGCTCCATCTCAGCTTTGTGTCTCGTCAGCCTATGTGGCAGTCTATGATTATWGAAGTAATGGCTATTAAAGTGGTGTCAAGGCATAAACAAGGAGAAAGGAGATAACCGGTTTGTATGCACACTAGTGTTTGATCTGTGCTGGGATAAATATTTTTGTTGGTACACTGAAGCCCTTAAGAGCTTCATCAGAAAATTAAATGCTCTTATGATAGGTTCATATCTTTGTCCAGATCTCTGTCCAGAGCTGGATGCTCTTAGAGATATGTCTGCCAGGGAAGTACTCAAGAACCTTAGTAGAGGATCAGACAGTGAGCAGCTCCAGCTGGTGCTGTGCCCCACCACCAACCAAAAGGGTCAAAAGGACCATGAAGCCCTGACTAGCACMGAGAAATGTGTGTGCAGTGTGTTTTTCCATCTCCCAGCAATGTGAGACTCTTAGGACTTGTGCAGCAGAGGTTGTGTCTGTGCTTTACAGTCCTACCCTGACCTGCCTGGCTTAGAAGGCCAGGTATGGTAGCTGTGGCTCTGCTGAAACCACAGTCTGAAGTGCCGACCTGAGTGAGTGTCTCACTGATTGCTGGTCGTTGCTGAACTCTCTGATGTTATTTGCAGTGAAATAGCAAGATTAGGGTTGGCTGTGTCTACACAAGCCACAAGTGCCATCATACCTTATGTGACGTTGTAGCAGGATTCAGAGACAGATGACTTTGAATAGCATTTTCTGAAGAAATACAGACGGAATTCCTGGATTCAATAACTTACTAAGTTATAGTCCTATTTATGACCATTTAAGGTCACTTTTAACCACCTCCTCACAGGTGCTTTCAGCAGAAATCTCCTGCAATTTGGGGAATGGGGGAAGGGCACAGACAGAATTAGGCTTTGTCATTCTTCCTATTTCTGCTCATCACTACAAAGGTACATCATCCAATGTGATACCACTTCACAGCAAATACCACCCTAGAATTAGCACAGTGCAGTTCTCTCAGATGCCCAGGTTAGAGGGACCAGTGGCCTTTCTGAGCCCAATCTCAGCTGGAGCATGGCAGGCACTGGCTGGCTGCTGGGCCAGGCTGCCCAGGAACACTCCACTGTCCTTACACCAGAAGGAGGAAGYGTCCAGGTGATGCCATGATGACATGGCACTGCTCTCCTGACTTTTTAATCAAAATGATGAAAGCTCTTAGCCTTGCTCTACAAAATGGAAACAAAGTCCTAAATATTGATATTTTTGGCAAAATGAAATTATTCTTTCAGAGCCTGGCCCAGGCAGGACTGTGCACTATGTTTTCTCCCTAAAGAATATAAAACTTTTCTAAAATTCACTTCCCTTTTTGCTGTTTTTATTCACCATGGAGTAGATTCATGAAGAGCTGCTGAGACCATAATGTTTTCAGTGAATAAAATAATTATCTGAAACATATCACTAAACTCTCTTCATGACAATTTTACAAGCACAAAAACATCAGAATAACCTGTCCCAGGGCAGTGCAATTTTGGTGCACAATTTGAAATATGATTTACATGCATTCAATTATATAAGTACAGCCTTGATATATATAGATCAAACTKAATATATTGATTTTCAGGAGAAAATATGATCAGTTTTGACTATGGAACATGTGGAACCAATGTTCTCCAGAAGTCACAGCTTAGTAACTCCACTATATTTACTTATTTTGGGAACTAACAGCCTCTCTCAGGATAATTGTGGTGTATTACTGTCAATTTTTCTGGCCAGTTTGGAAATCAAATCCTTGTATTTTTCACTAGAAATCTACATTAGCAATGCTCACACTGTTCATTTATTGCATCCAATTATAAATAAAGGGAGAATACCTTTGCTCTAGTAAGGGTTAGAAAATTAAATTCTTTAGAATTCATATTTTATTTATAATCTTTGAACAGAACATCAGCAAGAAAAGTGCAGTGCTATGCCTTACAATCAAAAATATGTTCTTCTTTTCCAGGGGCTGCCAGTAATCTATTACTGACTAAAAGCATATGAATTCCATGTTCATCTTGAAGACACAATATACAATATTTCACATCTACTGCACTTAGATTTCAACAATCAGCTTCTTTCAAAGACACCCTGACAACTCAAATGGTGAATTATTAAGTCAGGATAACAAGGACAACATTCACTTTCTTTGTGCAACTCCAGCTAGAGTAGAAGACTCTATTAATTATCAGACCAGAAATGGGCTGGGATTTGCTTTGTACATTGCTAAGCAATTTAACTGGAAGAGATGGGTTATGTATGGAAATAAATGACCTTTCTAAAAGCTTGTTTTTCCACCAATTGCTTGTGTTGAAGCCAATTGCAGAAGTCATTCAAAATGAGCTGTTTATTGCTTCCTAAATGCATTTACTGCATGCCAGATGTCCATTTCAAAACATTCTGCTGTGTGCCTTTTAACTGACCCTGCACTGAGATGCAACTGCCCATAGCCATTATCCTGGAAATGCTGCTCACTTAGCAGTGGGCTGCCAGCCCAGCAGGCACTGGGACAGACCTTCTTCAACACCACAGAGATTAGGAAGAGTAAAAGCAGCTCCTTAGAGGAGATGAGTCCATGTCCTGCTCAGACAGGGAATTGCATCCCAGAGTAAAGCAGACTGTCAGTGTTATCTCGTGAGCTGGCTGACGGTAACAGCGAACACGTGCCACCGCAAACTCCCGGCATGGGGCGCTTRCAGGCTTCCTGAAATTGCTTCCTCTCTTGTGCTGTAGAGTTACTTTTTAACTGAGCTGTGTTTTCTAGGGTGCCTGTTATGCTGAGTACTTCTGCTTTGGCTCCTTAAAATATTTTGCCATGTTCCTGGAGCTCATCCTCTTGCCTCACAGCAGCCACCAGTGGCAAGGCTTAAATACACTTACCCTCATTCAGTGCTTGCCTTTAGGTGTGTGCTCTCTGGGATATCACAGAGCCATAGAATAGTTTGGAAGAKGTTGGAAAAGACTCCTAAGATCCTTGAGCCCCGCTGCTGACGTAGCACTGCCAAGTCCAGCACTGAACGGTGTCTCCAAGTGCCACATCTGCATGTCTCAAACGACGGAGCACTGAGCTTGGCAGATGTTGGCCAGAGGAGCTGCCTGGAAGGGATGAACATCTTGGGCCCGGTTCCCCACTTACTCACATCAATGGACTCAGCAGAGCACTGATAGTACGAGCACRGCAAAATTTCTCCCTTTAGTGTTCCTCAGCAGTTTTGTAGATGAGAATACACCAAAACTTTTCTTATAATTTTCTTCTCAACTTACACCTTAAGAATACACTAAAACTGATCTTAAATTTTGCTTTAAAATATTCACCTGGTCCTTCAATAAGGCATGATTTATATATGGAGGTTAGGTGGTCAGTTTGGTTAGTTTCTTCACTATTCAACTTTTTTTTCTATTAGCAAATTCAAAAGAAGTTATTTTATTGCTCTCTCTTTCAGGCAGTTATACACTAACTGCCTCTGCTAACATCAGCGGGGATTTCTTATAGTAAATGTTCTTATTCCTTTAGTGACACACTAAAAGTGAGGCTTGGATAAAAATGAAAAATACGTGAAATTAAAATAAATTTTCAATCTAAATTAAGGTTAAAAGAAAAAAAGTTGGAGAAATTTTTTCACAGTACAATAACAAAGAAATTAAAGTCATAGTAATCTAAAGTTGTTTTGAGTGACTTTGAAATATAGAGCAATCAGGAAGAGAAATTACTTTTCCATATCTAATTTCAGTCCCAATTTAAAAAGGAGTATTTTTTTCCTATGACTGAGTGTTAGTACATAAGAAACCAATGTGAAATTGTGAAATAGAATGTCTTTACCAAATTACAGGAATTATAGCAAATGTGAAAAATAAAAAGAATCTATCATATTTTTTCTATAAAACTGAAAACCTTGATATTCAATCCGTTACGAAAACGATTTTGGTTTTGATGAGTGGGAATTTTCAAAAAAGATTTAAGTCCATCTGCAACTGGACTTGTTTAATTTCAAATCAGTCTTACTGCAAAGCAAGGAAGTTATCTCCTACTTGCTTAGGAGCACAGAGCTCTTATTGAGCATAGCAAGGCCACAGAGAGCTCATCAAGCTCATATTGTACTTATAATGTAACATTTGTTTTCACATTTCAATATATCATTATATTCTTTGCCATATYGCCCTTGCTTCTGACAAAAAGCAAGACAAAACAAAACAAAAAACAAACAATAAAATTAAAAAACAAAACAACTAAAAACCACAACAAGTTGAAATAAAGCAGATTAAAGTAATTAACTATGTCTAAGTTTTTCTTGTTTTTCTTCAATGTAAATTCAGTTAAATCCTGAATTTGAAATTAATCCTGGGCTAACTGCAAATACTTAATGCAGTTTCATTTGTAGTTACGTAGAATGAAGAATAAGAAAAGCAATCATAAAAGACACACAGAAGCGTGTCTATACGGAACACACAGAAGTGTGTGTCATGGAAGTTATTGCTATAGTACTGATTTTTCCATGAATATTAGCTATATGTCAGAGGTGGATTTTTTTATTTACTTAGAAATAAAAATATGACAYTCATCTGTGTAAATTAAATCTTAATTAATGGCAGGACATAGAGTCTATTTTTGCAATGATAAAAAAGTTTAAGTGAAATATTCAGAGTAAGTTTGCAGCTGAACTACATAATTTTAACTCCCAAATTCTGTTATTCTCAGTAAATGAACAAGAACACAATTCTTTTGGTAAATTAGCAGTGTTGGAAAGAAAGCAGTTACACCCACGGTGGCAAATCAGTTTCCCCAGACTGCTCAAAAGAACTGAAATTGTCAATCACTCAAATCAGGCTGCAAGGGCTTAACATTGTGCTGGCATACAAATAAGAGGAGCCGTCTKCAAGAGTAGATCTGTTATGCAGATTAATGAAAGTACAAGGAATGGTTTGAACTATCATTAAAGTGTAAGCTCTGGAAATTATATCAAAGGAACAGTGAAAAAAGCACATGGAGAAAAGGCAATTACTCCATGTAATTCAYGTTGATTTTACCATGGTGTCTGAGAGGAAAAAATTCTCAGAATGTCACCTGGATAAAGTGACAGGGAAAGATCCCAATGTCAAAGTGAAAATGCAACTGGAAATGTTCTTCTAGATAGTTGCTATCAGTAAACACTGACAGTGTTATGAGGCCTCAAAAGAGCTGTGTCCAGAGGCACCTTTAAGACTCYCAGTTCTGAGGCAAGCAGTGCTTGTTTTTACCTTCACACTGAAGATTTTGCAAAGTGACTAGTCTGAAAAATAAATGGGAATACATCTCTCTACATCTCAGAACTAGTCTGTAATCTCTTTGCATACTTAAACTACTGTTATTCCAGTTGAGACTGGAGGGTTTTACTACTTGATTGTCATTTTGGTCTCATGCAGTGTAACCTATTCTGAGGTCTGATCATCACTTCAGCTGTACACAGCTCTCCCATTTTCAGGCCAGATCTAGAGTTTGAAATCCTATGGAGCCTGACAGCAATTACCCCAGCACCTCTGGCATATCCATCATCTGGATGACTCCTCATGCTGGGAGCAATAGCAATTATAGCCAGAGAAGCAACAATCTCCTTAAAGCAATGTATTTGGAGCAGAAACATTTAGAAAAAAAWTTAAAAGTGTTGAAATAATAAAAATCTAACTTGTCAGCTAACTATGTTCCAGTGAGATGCTGGTAACACTGAGATCTTTAAGACCCTTGAAATCTCAGCTGGTATATTCTGTTCTTTCAACTCATGAATCTGTTCTCACTTCCACCATCTATGTTTGAGGCTTCTAAGGGTCACTTTCTTTTTATCATGTTCTTCTTTGCCAAGACAAAGTCACTGTTTTATTACGCTGACTTCTTGTAGCCCCCAGCTTTAGAAATGAGGCCAGTAATCCATTGGAAATCTGAAGTAAAAGCCTTACAGAAGATGTTTTTTGTAGCGTTTTTTTCTTGAGCATTTCTGTGGGAAATAATTTTCTTCCTTTTTTTTTTTGAAAAATCTCCACAGTACAATAGATGCTAATTTTACTTCAGAAGCAYGGTCATGTAAAGTGGGATTTTCCTCATCTAATTTTAGCTGCCTTCGAGTTAATTGGCTAATTTAATCAAACAGAAATTCCTTTTATTATGGACAGAAAGAAGTAGGTGTTATCAGAAGATAACATGTTCCTTACCTTTGGAATTTACCTAAGAATTGGACAGCTTAACTTTTAAGTACCTAAGGTGGTAGAGACCCACCCAGTCTCCTACCTGGAGTATTGATTAATTCTGTTCCTTTTTAATAGTCTTTTGCTTATTATTTACACATTTCATATTTTTAGACATTTCAGTAATAAAAAAAAGCAACAAAATGCAACTCACATTTGAGAGGAAATCTTTCAGGCCTGCTGGTACTTAAGTTTTTTTTATTATTAATCTTTTTTTTGTAATGGTGATGGTGGCAGTGGTGGACATTCAGATTGACATTTGTACCTTGTGATACCTGCGGGTCTCAGCCCTTCTGGGTGCCAAGCTTGTAGGACATGGTGGGGATGGCTTTAAACTGAAAGAGGGTAGATWTGGATTAAACATTAAGAAGAAATTCTTTACTGTGAGGATAGTGAGATGCTTGTACAGGTTGCCCAGACAAGCTGTTGATGCTCCATCCTTGGAAATGTTCAAGAGCAGGCTGGACAGGGCTCTGAGCAASCTGATCTAACAGGAGGTATTCCTGCTAGTGGCAGGGGTTTGAAATGAGATGAGCTTTAAGGTGCCTTCATACTGAAACAATTTTATGATTGATTCTATGATTCTATGATTTATTCAGTTGCATTTTACAGTGTGCAAGGCACATGCTGTCATTGGTTGCAAATCCTTTGCAAATTGGAAGATTGATTTCATGATACTTTATCAACTCTGATTTACAGAAACCTCAAACATTCAGRTAAGTCTTTTATTCAAGACATTCCTCAGGTTCTTAGTCTAGTAGCAATACATCTTCTGACACCAGCTRGTGCTTTTCTGATTTCTCCATCAGATAACAGGTCAGTAGGCTGCCACCCCATTCATTTGTTGAAAATTTGGAAAACTGGCAAATGCTGACAACTGCATTTGGTACTTGGGGTTATGATGTATTTTGAGAAGCTGAGACTGCAGAAGCCAAGAGTAAACCCCCCAAAAGAGGGTTTTTAATGCTCCTGCGTGTAACTTGAATGCACTGCACAGCTTTGTCACTTCATCATGAGCCTAAGATCTTACCTAAAGAAACAGGGTCAATTGGGTTTGTCTTCTGGGTTTTATTTCTCTTTCACCTACTTAAAAAGGATGAGCRTGCATGTGATGTATTAGAACAGCCAGTAAGTAGAAATGCTAAACAAAACTGCCACATTACTGCTATTGAAGTACAAGGAGGAACAAGCTGGAATTTCACTCCATATTCTAATTTCTGTGGAATCCAATTATGTTCCATCCAAAAYGCTTAACTAGATATCATCAATTGAAGCTGTTACCAACTGCTGGAGTTGGTGGTTGAATACACAAGGCATGGAGGTGGCTGGGGAAATGTACCAGGAGGTGGAATTTCCAGTATTGCTGTCAACCCTCGAGCTTTTTTCTTGTTGTTTTTTTTTTGTTGTTGGTGGGGTTTTTTGTTTTTGTTTTTGTTTTTGTTTTTGTTTAACTCAAGAGACTCTTATTCTGCTTTCTGTTTACTTCAAATTATAAGTCCAAAGTAACAGGCCCTGCAACATTTCTGTCTTTAATCCTCTATTGGTCTATGTATTCTACTCTGTGCATGTGAGGTGAGAATGTATAGGTATAGGAAGCCCAGAGCAGCTATTGCAAATCCTATTGCAAAATTCTTCATCACATAGTGTGCCCTTTGATTGCTTCTTTGCAGTATAATCAAGAAGTTACAGTGGTAATCTGGGAGCCCAACAAATCTTTTGAATATTTATCTGCTGAGGCTGCAGATCCTCATATCTGTCAACAAATTGATAAGAGATTGTGGGACTATTTTTCAGGGAACCATCTGGTTTCTGCTGTAGAATACTGAGCCTGTGTTTCCTTAAAGCAGCAGAAGCTATGCAAGCAGTGCTGCTCACAGGGAGATTGCTGTTAGCTCCCTGCACTTTGGCAGAAACTCACATCAGTTGGTTGGAGAAGGAAGAGGGAACAATGGAAATATAAGCGCGCAAAAAAAAAAAGGCTGTAGGAAAAATAAGCTCTAGGAATCAGGGGACTGAAAGAGAGAAATATAACTTTTCTGGTAAAGCAAGCACAAACAGCCAAAGATTTATTGATTGTAACCCATATTGCAATGGTCCCTGAGCTAGCACTTTAATAAAACCACGGAAAATGACAACCAAAAGGAGCCCCAGAAATCATAAATCTCAGTGTACGTGCAGAATGGTGTGGAGAAAATAATCAGCAAAAAGCAATCAACTCCATCTCAATTTGGAAGCACAGAAAGTGTCATTTGGGGAGGACTGAGGTGTAGAAAACCTTGGAGTGTTCAGTCTTGCCTATTTCAGATGGCAGCCAGTGCCAGATGCTTCAGAGAAAACATGTAGGAAATTCCACAGCAGTCACATGGGGGATAATCTGTCCCCATCTACTTGCCAGGAAGATCTCATGCTAATCTTTAAAATTTAAGATGTACTTACAACTTGAAACATCAGGTTTTATATTACTCCCAACATTCCATTTAAATGTTAACCAGTATTACTGGATAGTCACATTTTTTGAAACCTGCTAAACCTAATTTTTCTTGGAATGATGTGCTTATTATTTATATTTGATTTATTGTTCTTATTTCTGCAATGATCTGAGCTAACCAAATTTTTTTTCAAGCAGCCATTTCTCAGTGTTCAAAATACCAGTACAAGAATTATAAAAAGAAAGCACTCCCCTCATTTTTCAGGTTGCAGCCTACACAGCTTTTTCTTGCCTTCCTCAGTATTCTAGAAGAGAGTATTGATTTCAGGGATGTGGCTAAGTCTGTGCCTGGGGTAGGCTTTTTATGTAGGATTCAGTTTGCCTAACTTCTTCCAGCTTTTTGAAGATGTAGGATACACCTATGCTGGTAAATTAAAAAGCCTGGGTCATGAACTAAGTACTGGGACTTTAAGATTTATAGAGTTTAATTGGCAGAATGATCCTAGAAATATTTTCCTCTGACAGCTAACACTTTTTCAAACAGAGCCGTTGAAGAATTTGCATGATGGCAGAACCTAAGTGGGATAAAAAATTGCCATTGGTATTTTAAAGGAAGCTAGCCAGTTTTGGAGGGTAAGAGAGCTGACCGCAACTTGCACACAGGCTGTGCCCTCTCCATCAGCTTCAGTGACAGAAAGTTGTCCCAAACAAATCTAATAGAGTGTATGTAGGTAGCCTTGAGAACCCATCTTCCACAAGCAAGTACATCCTATTTAATCAGTAAAGGCAAGTGCTCTTGAACTCTCTCCTGAGAGGCTGTCTTGTATAAATTGTGCAACAGGTTTTTCTCTTGGGGATATCTGCTGAYCAGACACAGATCTCCATCTATTTTAGTCCTGGTGCTTTGTTAGCACCTGAAGCCACATTGCAGGTCTAATTAGGTGGTGTGGATCTAGTGCTTTATTGGCTAACTCAACTTCAGTATCAGGAAATCTACAGTCATATTTTCCTTTAATTTTCAATCACTCTGTATTGAAATGGATGGGGAAAATATAAAAAACTAAATCTGAGTTTGCAAGCTTTTATCTAAGTAAAAATGGAAGTGTGTTTTTAAATTAATTTCTTCTCTTAGAAGGAACAAACACCAGTGGGTTTCTGTTGTGGCTGTACGTAGAGGTGTCAGTCAGAATTCAAGTGCCTCTGAGCAAACATGTTYAATAAAAGGGCTCCTGTCCCGTTGAGTTTAACCTGGAAATGAACCAAATCATCAAAGAGGGAAGAATAAAACAAAGGCTGGRAAGTACAGTAATGCGCTTGAGATCAAGAAACTGACTAAAATGTACTTAAAACGAACAGATTTGGAGCAACAGAAGAATTTAATTAATCAGACTGTCAGAACTAACTGCCAGGTAAAATACATCTGCTGATAGATGTATAAGTGCTAGTAAAACACATCCTTCACTTCAGCAGCAGCAAAGGAAAGGCAGAGGAAGCTCTGGAGGAGCRCTGGCTGAGGTGTGCTCTTAGCTATGCAGCTCAGGCATTGCTGATTGCATATCCTGAGATGTGTGTCAGCACAGCCAGTGAGCAGCAAATGTTTAATTAATATTTAGGATGACACATACTCATATTCATGTTAATCCCAGGTACTTTGTAGTGGGAAACACAAGCTACAGTGTGTTTAATGGTTTTTTTGCCACTGCTGCAAAATACCACTACCATGTGCACAACCGTGCATGTGAAGCTTGAGCCACTGCATGAAATCCCATCCAGCTTCCATCTCTACTTTTGGTATGACCTGTTTTTCAGTTTCGTWGTTATGCTTTTTTTACACCTTACCTACAGGTCTGTTAGGATTTTGAAGACTGTGTTCCTCTTATKCTTAAACTTTGATGGCTGTTTTCACCTGAGGTTTTACTTTTGTTGTCTTTTGTTCTCTGAAATCTTCATGAATAGGTAGCCACCTGGCAAAGTTTTTTATTAACTAATCAAGGTTTTTAAAAAAAATAAACAGTGGTGTATCTGAAATCGAAAAGCAACATACTCTCGAGTGCATTTTTTTCTGTTTTAGGAAGCAGTGTTTTATAGCATGTTATTCTTGGACAGACTGTGAGGATTATTCTGCTGTAGTACTAMAATTAAGAGTCAATTAATCAAACACTGCTAATAGGTACTTTAAGATGCTTAAAAAAGGGAAAGAAAAGAGATCACAGGCTTATGCCTAAAGCAGAGGAAAATTTGTTTTAACTAGCAGTTAATGTATAGAGCGCCCTTATCTGAAAAATGCTAAGTAGTTGTTTGATTCTGAAAAAAACTTACCTTTTACTTTCTTATTCCTTTTTGTACAGATTTCATTGCTGAAATGAGGAATAAAGTTAGCTCTCAAAATTATCACTGTACATGGAATTGATGCGGATCATAAAACCACTGACTTCTGTTTCTTGCCCCCTAACCACTGCATTCTCAATATGCAATCAGCAATCAAGAAATTKAAATACTTCAAGGTTTAGCATTTGGAGATTCAGGTCTCCTTCTATCTTAGCAATCTTGCTACTAATCTGTGTAGCTGGGCTGGAGTTTGTCTGTCTTTTTTTTCTATAGCCCTGAGTTTTCCACTCCTGGTTCAGCAGCTCAGCTTCTGGATGAGACATGGTGGGTTCTCAGGTCTAGATTTGCACGCCCTTTATGGTTAGGAAAATATCYTGTAACAAGGGATAGCATATCTATATATAAATACACTCTTAACTGTTACCAAATGTTGGCTTTATGTAAAAAAAGTAGGTCACAATGAGAGTCACAAATTATGGTAATTGTCTGAAAAACATTAGTGTATGTTGTGTGTATTCCAGCTTATTATTTGAAAAAYATTAAACACCTGTAAAAAAGTAGGAGGTCATGATAATTACCCAAGATGAACATCAAGTCATGGAAAGTTTCTGCAAAAACTGTAATACTCATCATCTTCAAGAATGTTTCCCATAAGAATAATTTTGAAACTTGACTTCAGAAACATCAGTGTCAACATCTGTGTATCTTTAATAGAGTGAATATTCTGAAGCTATTAATGAGATCTGATTGCTGAATGTCAGAATTGGGATGGAAAGAAAGAGAGAGAAAAAGAAAGTAAAACTGAAGAAAGAATTGGAGCAGTGAAATTCTGTTCTGCAAGTCACTGTGCAATATCTAAGAAAACCTGAGTGGAATAAACTATGCATTGATYGATTGTAAATAAAATTAAATTCTGTTTGTCTAAGAAAACACCAGCATCAATGATTTGAAGTGAAAATTGCTTTTAACTGATACAAAAAAATATATAAAAACAATAAAAATAATTATATCATTAATATTTACTCATCCAGAATGCTTTTCTTCAGGGRAAGTATGGTATATCTGAAGTGAATGTGTAAAGGTATAAATGTCAGACAAAACTGATTGCAAAACCATTGTAGGGAAATGCTGTCTGAAACTGGGAGCACTCAGCTGCATTGAGGTTAGWGGTGTCACTATTTGTGTGCCTGCAGATTGGCAAGGGTAAAGGTGAACAGCCAAGGGGCTGAGCCACAGCACTGCAAGTGTTTATGGCTGGAGATATCAGAAATGTCCTTTTTCAGCTGGCAGCTGGCAGTTTCCTACATGGAGAGAAAAAATTTAGGAGTCTGTTAGATGGACTTCTGAAAATTTCTCTGCAGTGGTTTCTATCTCTATCGAATTGTTCCACTAGCTTGCCAGAAGTTACCATCCCTATCACAGTGGTGGCATAGGAGGATTTGAGTTCACATTTAGCAAGTCCTGTTTGTATTCTTTGTCCTTGTCCAGACTGACTTCTGCCCATGCAATGCAAGTTCAGATGTCAGCTTGGAAATCACTGTGGCTAGTGCCGCTACTCCTCAAAATCTGACATAAGGTCTGACACAAGGTGGAAAGGGCAGAAACACCTGAAACAAGTCCTCAAAGCTCACTTTCACTTTGCTTCAAGGCATTTTGCTTTCCTCTAAGCAATCTTCAGCCCTGGCAAGCATCAAGTRGACAGTTTCAGACCACTTCCTGAAGGGGAGGTGACAGCCCTGCTTGTAATGCAGTTGTCCTATCTCCTTATTACTTATTGAGACATTGCAGAAGAATGGTGCTTACCCAGTGATAATTGATTGCCTTAATTCACAAAGGCAAAAGTTACATAAGTAGGCAAAAGTTTGGAAAATGAATGAATGCACTAGAGGTTAATTTTCAAGCATTCTGAGKGCATCACTCAAAAGATGGTGACATTGATTTTTACTACAGATATTCCATTAGGAATAATTGGGTCAGGAAGACATTTWTGCATTTAATATACTTGTATGACTTTCAGTGATGAAACTGGGAGTTGGGTTCAGATTGAGTGTTATTGGAAGTGCCTCTCCACCAGGTCAACTTCTAAGAACAGTAAAATAAATATGACTTAATGCGCATTGCAGTAAATTTCACATCTTTTATTGACTCTAAAACTCTAATGATATCCAGGAAATCCAGACTTGAGAAAAACTGCTGTGATGTAACAAAAGCTTCTTCTATAAAAGTTATGGAACACATATGCATTARTGTTCCAAAAGTTTTTTTCATTATAACAAATATTCAGAATATATTTATATTCTCTAAGTAGATTTTAATGGACCTTTGAAATTCATTAGGGTGTTTTAGTCATCCTGCCAAATAAAAATTAATGTCTTCTGCCTAAGGAACCAAATCCCAGTTGTGGGTCAGATTGCAGTAGGAGTGTGGTGGATCTTTCAGCTATGTAAACCATCTGTGCCCTGAGTGCAGCGACACAAGAGACTATTGACCAGGTGCACAAAGGAGTGAGACATATTGCTTACCACAGAAACCTTGGGCWGCAATTTCCAGAATGATGTTGTGTCAAAAATGCCAGCAACAAAAGGTGGAAAGTGGAAGGCTTTCAGGGGGAGGTGGGAAACTGGTGAAAGGAATTCTCTGTATTTTCCCAGACAGTCCTATGGTGACCCCAGCATTATCTTCTGAAGTTATCCCTGAGATTCAAGACCCTGACACAGTTCTCACACATCTGGGCTTTGCCCTCAAGCAGGATAAAATGTTTTCCAATTTAATAAACAGAAGAAAAAGTAGTTCCTGAGTAAGTAGCAGCTGCCCATCAACATCTAGCAAACAAATCTTCAAAGTTTTCTCTTTTTGTAAACATTTTTAAGAAAAAAGAGAACATAAGAAAGTTTTGAAAATACTGGAATGTTTTCTATAAATGCTTTCATGAAAAAGACCTCAGTAAGATACTTTGTTTCAGCTTTTCACAAATATTGAAAACACTGTTTGCATTTTGAAACTAAAGAGCCTTAAAAGTAGAATCACGAATCATAGAATTGTTTAGTTTGGAAAAGAGCTCTAAGATCACTAAATCCAACCTCCACTAATCCAGCACCTCCAATTCCACCAATACACCATGTCCCCAAGTGTCACATCTACAAGTGTAAATATCCCCTGGGATGGTGACTCAGCCACTTCCCTGGGCTGCCTGTTCCAATAACTCCTTCAGTGAATAAATTTTTGTCTAATATCCAGTCTAAACTTCTCCTGGCACAACTTGAGGCCACTTCTCCTCRTCCTAACTCAAAGCCTATTCTTCTCATCCCAAAGTTATCTGAGCTTTGACTCCACTTTCACCCTGCCCCATTCAGTAACAGTCCCACACTTCCTTTGTTCCTCATTTTGTTACTAATACAGTGATAGAAGCTCTTGATGCCCTCAGTATCCCTTACAAGTCTTATCTTCAGCTGGGATTTTACTGTTCTGCCATCATTCCCACACAACCATGCCATATTTCTAAATTCTTCCTTTGTAGTCCACCTTTGCTGCATTTTTGCACTGAAGCATAGCTATGAGTTCCCTGTCAACAAAGTTCTTATCCTGCCAGGTCTACTTGACCTTCTGAGCCCTTTGATAAACATTCTTGCTGATGGAGAAGCCTTGTAGTCTGTCACTCCACTCTGACTGCAGAGATGGCTGGACCTAATTTCACCATTGCAAAGCAGGCTCATGTAGCTCAGTAAGTCACATCAAAACAGAATATTTGCCTATTAGACTTTAAATAATTCACTAAAGAAACAGTTATTCAATCTGATTTTTTTAATCTTATTTAATATACCTATGAAACTATTGCTACTAATACTACCGTATTATCAAATAACTAAAATTCTATTTTAGTTATTTGGGCCTAAATCTGGACAACCCTAGATAAAAATGTTCTCTTTTATACAGGAAGACTTCATAAAAGTACTGTTTCTGCTTGTTCCCAAGCATGAGTAGGAATGTGCATTTTGAGTCTGCTCCTCTTCCAAGTAAAGTTGATAACAGGATGTGTTGGCCTAAAACTTATCTTTCCACACACAGCCTGYTAATATCTGCTTCAGCTATTCCATCTAGTGGAATTTTACCTCTATTGTCCTCTCCCAGCTGAAATGTCATTAACCCTGTCAAGATCACTTCTTGTTCTTGTATCAGCGCTTCAAGGAGGGATTTCGCTTGTGCAATCCCATACATCCTGCTCAATCTGCAGGAGCTGTCCCCCACATCCTAAAATGAGCCCTTCCAAATTTTCTCTCTGTAAGGGAAAAAATTAGAAAAATTTTGAAGCATGTATCTGTTATTTTGATATTCATGTTCATTTGTCAGACTTGGTAACTTTTATCCTCACAAATGAAACTCTATTCAGGTAACAGCTGCACGGCAGCAGAGGTGATTACAGCCAGAAATTGCCTTCCTATTAGTGACTCTTATCTTTCTGCAGAACTTAAATATGCCATCCCAGGCTGCCAGCCTTCCAAATCTCTCTTGTCCTTGTGCCAAAACTCCTCTGTATTAGTAGGTATATACTTTCAAATGTAATGTCAAAGGAAGTGTAAAAATAGAAAATAAATTATCTAGTGTCATTTTATATAGGATATTAGGAAAAAATTCTTAAAAGAAAGTGTTTTCAAGTGTGGAACAGGCTGCTCAAGTAGTGATAGAGTCACCATTCCTGGAGGTATGTAACAGACATGTAGATGTGGCACTTAGGGATATGGTTTAGTGGTGGACTTGGCAGTCTTTGGTTAGTAGTTGCACTTGATGATCTTGAAGATATTTTTTCAACTAAAATAATTCCACAATTCTACAGTTTTAATATTTCTGGGTCAGCATCTTATCCAGAGTCCACATGAGCAGAATCCGCTTAGACCTGTCCTTTCATAGTCTCTGTCTCCTCAGTATCTCATCTCCTCTTCAGCTGTCAGTCTTTCAATGCTTTTGCTCTCATTTCACCCATATTTTGCACCATTTTCCCATCTTAATGTCAATCATCACTCTCTTTTTGTCTTTCTTAAGAGAGTCAGCTGTGTTCTTAATTCAGTGAACACAAACAGCTTCTGTCAATAACAAAATCCTGGGCTTGTGGTCTGCTCCTCAGGGCGGAGCCCACAGCCATGAGACATCAGTATTACAAATATCTGAAGGTTTTGGTAATAGTAAATTTCCAATATTGAACAATTTCTATTAAGTAGTTGTCTGGTGGTTTTTGTTTTTCTGGAACTGTGTTAACATATTATCCCCGTTAGCATCCAGGAGACAACTTGATTATTGCTAATTAACCACCTACAGAGCAGACGCTTAACCTGAACAGCACCTTTCAAAGGAGTATCCAGAGGCTGAATTTACCAGGCACCTTTATACGTATTAAGAACCTACATTTACCACTGAGCAGTAGCAAGTTATTTCAGAAATGCTCTAGGTGAGGGAGAATAGCTAGTGGAAATAGAATGTTAATTAGAGTCAGGAAGTTCAGGGCCAGATGTTTCATGGCAGGGAATCATGCTGTCTACATGGTAAGGTATGGGACCACTGCACTGTGAATCTGTTTGTGTAAATGAAGGATCCTGAGGCTTGCAGAGGTGTTCTTCTCTCCCAACAACTTTGTCAAATCTATTGTGCTTAGCTTTGAATTTTACCAAGTGCTTGGGCTCCATTCAGGTGGAATGGGAATGCTGCATAAGCATTTCTTCTTTTAGCCACTTCTTGGGGTTTTGATATTGAACCTGCCACCTGTTGTGCTCATTTTGGCGGGGGTAAATTTTTTTCCCAGTGGCTGGGACTGTATATATATGGGGCTGTGGTTTTTATTTGTGCTGAATACAGGGTTGATAATATAGAGAGGTTTTTATTATTTCTGAGCAGGGCTTACACAGGAGCCAAGGCCTTTTCTGTTTTCCGTACTCCCATCCTGGCAGAGAGCTTGGGGGTGCATGGGAAGYTGAGAGTAGATGCAGATAGGACAGGTGACCCAAATTGACCATTGGGATATCCCAAACCACATGACATCATGCTCAATATTTAAATTGGGGGAAAGAAGGAAGAAAGTATGTGTGGGAATTTTTAGAGTGATGGTGTTTTTCTTCCCAAGTCACTGTTACTTGTGATAGGGCCCTGCTCTCCTGAAGATGCCTGAACAGCTGCCTGTCCTTGGGAAGTAGTGATTCAATTCCTTTTGTTTTGTTTTCCTTCTGTGAGTGGCTTTTGTTTTCCCTATTAAACTGTCTTTGTCCCAATCAACGAACTTTCCAGCTTTTACTTTCTGATTCTCTCCCTGATCCCATGGGTGAGAGTGAGGGGATGGCTGCGTGGGTCATGTCTGGTGGCTGTTGTGAAACCATGGTACCTGTACAATATTGTGTTATTGGAAGAGCAGCTGGAATTAATATTGGGGAACATGACTACTAATGCCAAGGCCTAACCTTCWCTTTTTCTCCATTTACAGAGTGATCCTCATAATTAGGAAGATTTTTTTTTGTAGCCAAAGAATATCTGGTTCAATGTTGTCCTACAACACTGTTATACCTCACTCTTTTACCTGATTTCCAACTTTCTTACACCTGCTCTCTTTGTCAATAAGGATCATAATTCAGAAGACAGAATGCACAGTAACCCTGCAAACAGCTCTCCTCTTCAGTGCTCTTTTACAATAGAGAAGAATCTTTTTCCAACAACAAGGCTCAGTCTCTTGAGTTACATTTGCATGTATAATTTTTTGCTCCATTGCCCCTAATGTGCACTTACAAGGTATTATTTTTGAGCACAGCTATAACTGATTGGAACACAAACCACTGGGTTTATCACCTCTTGGACTTGGATTTGTGTCTTATCCTTAGACAAATGCATATGGAAAGCTTTGCTCACTGCATTGCATATTGCAGCTTGCTCCCCAAATGTGCAATACATAATTCAACAGAGTCTGGTGTAGTTGTCAGCTTTTCCTCAGAAAGAAACCAGCTGTTTAAAAGGCTGAAGGAATAAAACATTTTTGGAAGAGCTTCCCCTCATGGATTTCTACAGCTCCTCTCAGCTCATATTACTAAGACAGATACGATAACAAATTTACAGAAAAGAGCTGAAATCTGGACTTAAAGCCAAATGGGGGTTTCTGCCTCCAGTGACTTTCCTCACTCTCTGATTTATGGTTATGTGTGTGAAATTCAGTGAAAGAGAGCAGCTTTGTGTTTCTTGTGTTAATTTACACTTTCTGTGTCCGGAGCTCTCAAGGACCTTTGTGTGATGATGAGAGAATCCCCAAGACACAGACTTATGAAAGTAATTTCATACACCCATAACATCAAAACCTAGAAGGTATTTAGGATATGCCTTCACTCTCATACCAGGAGGGAGCCCCTAGCCCCTAGTGCAGTCAGAGCAGCTCATATGTGTCCTGCTCACTGACTTTACCTTCTGGAATGAACTCTTTCTTCATGTGGGGTATTCATGTCACAAGTCTTTGTTTGATRACTATAGCATAGTCCTTTTTTTTTGTCTCTCTGCACATAAGCCTTCACAGCTCTCATAATTTCTGCATTTGTGTCCTACCAGAGTTTTTGGTGGTGGGAGTGTCCCGTGTATGCATTCCATGCTGGCACATTCTGTGTTAGGACACTTCATGCCGCACATGCTGAAAGGCTTTCTTTAGTGCTCTTCAGTGCTAAAGTAAAATTTTTGCTTGTGGCTAAGAAAGTATAGCCAAAAGCATATTTCTTGAACCCTCATGGCCATCAAAACAGCTRCTAAACACAATGTAGACAAATTTGATGTATAAGATATAAAAATGCCTTTCTGAAATCTTCTTCACAAAGGCTAAAATACTGATAAAGTTCCTTACTCTCCAATTCCTCTTACATAGAAAATGAAGAAATATGAATTATGTTTCTCTTGTGTCTTCCTCTCATATTTCCCTACTATAAAATACCATGCTGATAAACTGTAAATTAGTTCTCCCAATTCTCACAGCTATTAAAAAAATAAATACATGAATTCACATCTCTCTTCCTTCACCCATGTGTGCAATAAACAATGATATCTCTTTAAAGCACCCATTACTTTTGTGAGACATAAATGAGTCTTTCTCATCTATACTATCTRTGGTGTTACAACGGAGTCAAGCAAGCAAAAGGAAAAGCTTCTGTAAGGCCAAGCAGTTAAATTCCTCATGTGAATAGCCAGAAACTTCCAGCAATTGTTACCCTCCCATAATTTTGTTACCTAGATATGATACACTGAGACAGTTTGTGTCCTCCATACTGTGTCTGTGAGAGACAAAAATATCCAAGGATCCAAACCTCTGATGGGCATGTAGAGGGCCAGTTTATCAACAGAAATATATCTATTTTAAAATWGATATATATGAGATAATTTAAGTGAGAAACCACTCTAATGTAGAAATACATATGTGATCATCCTGACCCTAATTTAAAGAAAGACCTTCTCCTGCTCATCAGTGTGCTGAAGAGGCACTTTTTGGACAGAAAAGAAGAGGAAAAAAGGAGTATATGCTTCTATCTTCTCTGTTCAGGACTGCATAATGGCAAAATTGATCTTTAGGATAAAGAGATGGTATCTTATTTGTGGGTAGCATTGGATCAAGAGAACTTTTGGGAAAGTAAGGACAGGGGAAAGATGGACTCATCATAAGAAAGGTTTGACCTCCTTCTGTAACATCCTAGTCAAGATGCAGAAAAAGCTAACAGGACTACCAACACCAAGTGCCAGTCCATTCCCTTCTGCTTCTTTTGAAATGAAATATCAAAAKAATGCTTCCTCTCTGCACAGCTTGTCTTCTGGCAGCTGACATGTGTGTCAACGATCATGTATCTTGTGGAGCAGATCCTCCAGAGAAATTTGGCTGGATGATGGTGGCCATGCTGCTGGGTAGCAATCAGCAGTGTCAGAAAATGGTAGCTAGGGTCAGGATCTCACCTTCAGATGTGTCTGTAAAAATACCAAGAGAATCAGCACCTAGACACACGCAGGGCATTGCACTGTTGTTCATCACCTTCCTCCCAGGAGCTTCTTTCCTGCCATCAGCAACAAAACCATAACTTTATTTATGGTTACCTGAATTAGATGTTTGCTTCACAGTCCCATGTGAATCCTCCCAGGCAACACAGGCAGGAAAGACTGTGATACAGCCTAAGCATTAAATGAGCTGTTGGCCAGCATCATGGTTTTTGTGTACCTGAGGGCAGAACTTCATGGTGAGTCATAAGTCAGAAAATTAAGAAATCTACAAGCTTAAGATTAGACAACAAAGTTGGAGGACAATAATGTTGCTAATCTACCTTGTGACTTTGAAGCACCAAAGGCAGAAAGTACCAATGATGTAGCTGCATTAACTCCTCTCTTCCCTGCTCCACATGAACTTGCAGAAAATCTAAACTGAAAGGCATTGTAGCATGGATGCGAACAATATCAGGACTTTTCATCTAGAAACAGTGGAAACACTTATAAAATTATTTGGTTTGGAAGGGACCTAGTTCCAACTCTCCTKTTGTAGGCAGAGATACCTCCCACTAGACCAGGTTTTTCAAAGACCCATCCAGCTTGGCCTTGAATAAGGCATCCACTGCTTCTCTGGGCAGTTACAGCCTTATCACTCTCACAGTAAAGAATTTCTTTCTTGTATTTAGGAATATCCTCTTTCAGTTTGAAGCCCTTGTCCTATCACTACATGTCCGTGGGTGCTGCAATGCTGAGTATAATATATGGCTTGTTTGTATTCTGTTTTTCACAACTATAAAAAAGACAAATACAATTGARCATGGCTGCAGTGATTGACTTTTTCATGTTTGTGCAATGTTTTGACTGAAGATACAAATTATCAAGGCAGAKAGACTCTGCAGAGACACCCCAATAAATTAAAGGTCTGGGAAATCAAAAAAGAACATGAAGTTTAATAAGGGCAAGTGCTGGATTCTGCACTTGCTACAGGGCAACCTTGGATATTCAGACAGACAGGGAAATGAGATTCTGGAAAGCAATGCCATGGAAAGGGACCTGGAGGCCCTGGTCAGTGGCAAACTGGGTATAAGCCAGCAGTGCCCTGGCAGGATCAGGGACAGCATGGYCAGCTGGGCAAAGGAGGAGATTGTCCTGCTCTGCTCTGCACTGGGGCAGCCTCACCTCCAGTGCTGGGGGCASYTCTGGGTGCCACAAYACAAGAAGGATGTAAAGCTGTTAGAGAGCTCAAAGGAGGGCAGCAAAGATGGTGAAGGGCCTTGAGGGGAAGTTGCGTGAGGAGTGACTGAAGTCACTTGGTCTGTTCAGCCTGGAGGAGACTGAGGAGAGACCCCACTGCAGTTTCAGTTTCCTCGTGAAGAGGGGGGACAGAAACTGATCTCTTTTCTGTGGTGACAGTGACAGGAATGGAATGGCCTGAAGTTGTGTCACAGAGGTTTAGGTTGGATATTAGAAAAAATTTCTTCACCCAGAGGATGRTTGGGCACTGGAACAGGCTCCCCAGGGAAGTCACAGTAGTCACAGTGGTCATAGCAGTGGACTGAGAAAGCTCCAGAAGCGTTTGGACAATGCTCTYGGGCACGTGGTGTGACTCTTGGGGATGCTGCTGTGCAGAGCCAGGATTCTGTGGACTGTGAGTCTATGCTTACTGTTGTTAAGATAGACTGGGATTCCTGTTGTTCTAACCTTTAACCACATCCACTTACAGTGATTACTTTTTATCAGTCTTTAAAAAAAAGCCGTTGTTAGGTATCGCTGCCATTTTCAATGTATCAGTAGTCAGACAGGCTTATCAATTACCTCAAAGTCAAACAGCTTAACAGCAAAAAACAGAAGTAGCAAGATTTAATTGAATCCATCCAATCAGGCCCTACCAGGAAAAGACATACAACTTTAATGCCTGCTGGGACTTCATTTCTGCTGSTGGATGGGTTGCTCCTGGAGGAATATATAAGGACAAATTTTGCTTTTCATTGCTTCATACAGTTCCATTGACTTTAATGAGACCGGAAAGATTACTTCAGAAGCAAATGTGGTTTTTATCTTTTTTCCATTAACAGGCCATACCACTTTAATAAAATACAGGGTGAAAGTTCTTTAGGAATAGCAAAGCACCTGGACATTCTCAAACTGTTGTCTCTGCCTGACTGATTTGTTAGCCATTATTTTCACTCAAGTAATGTAAATGATGATGGGTGGCTGTGGCACAGATCTGCTATGTCAATTATTAAATGCTTCATGTTAGAATTATCACTTTATGTTAAACAACAACTTAATAGTGTTTTTGCTGTATCTCTTTTACATCCATCAACATGATACTGCCAGCTTTCCCTCTTAAATTACATTTTTGAGACAATTTCCTATAGTTCTAGTTCCATGCTTGCTTACAGTGAACACAAATTTTTGTTCTCCTTTGTGCTGTGTACAAGGCATGAAACATCCACCACAGCTGTAAAGTAAAGAGCATCTTGTACATCTTACTGTTTTCTTGCTAACATTTCTTTTTCATTAAGGCCAGATTAAGCATGGATTCTGTGAAATAAAATTCAGTATCAGAGCATAGCTTATATATAAAGCTATTCTAAATCAAATGTACAGCAACAATATCATGTTAATACAGATGCACTGAGGAATTATTAATACTAAAAAGTGCAACATACATTTATARTGCAAAGTTTCTCTCTGTTTTTCTGAGTTTTCCCTCTCCTCTGCTTCCTACTTGGCTTTWAAAAAAAAGTGCCACAGTAGACTTTTCAGCATTCAGTTTGTAGAAACTCATAAAAGTGACGTGATTGAAATTCTCCAGACACGGCTTGGCTTCAAAATGTAAATAATGTTCTGACACTGATTTCCAGAAGCTGACTAAAATCATTAAATTTGCAGCTTAACTGCTAGGGGGGAGAGAAATTTAAGAGAAAAACTAAACAAAACAAAACAAAACAAAAAAAACCCACAAAAAAAAATGGGGGGAAAGGAAATATAATTCAAGAAGAGATGAACATTATTAGTCTCAGCAAGTTCAGTCTTTTAAAGCTTCTTCCCTAAAGGACAAGCTTAAGTTTGCCTGAGCATTTTCCCAACCATTTATGTTTGAATTTACCATGTCTTAGCAAGATTTTGCAGTCTGTTCARTCCAAGCTCAGGCTGAGATACCAATAAAAATAAATACTGGTGGGTAATATTGACTGGAGGTCAAAGTACCATGAAATAATAAGAGCAGATTTGTCATATTATTATTTCTTATATAATTATTATTTTTGCTTACACTTGCTATCCATTGGATTTAGAAAAATTATCCACTTACATGAGTGGCATACACAAAAGGAGGCTACATGGCTTCAAATATCTGACAGTTCTGAGGATTAAGAGAATAATTTAGTTTATTATGACTGTCTGAGTAGCTTGACCTAGCTGAGATGTGAAGGAGCGTGTGTTGGGTATCCTTTTTTTCCACTGGAATTGCTCTAAGTGGGCCAAGAGGGCAGAAAGTGTGTCTCAGTAAGAATATTCACCACCATTCTCTGGAGCAGGAGGAAAAGGAGAATAGTGACAAGTGAAAAATGGAAAAAAAAMCTCTAAACAAAGCAAAGCAAAACAAACCCTCCCACATACACAATTTTAAAAATAAACATGTATTTCATCTGTAATATATCTTCAAGCACTGATAAAWTTTTTTGTGACTGTTTTCAGGGTCAGCATGATTGTCTATAGGGTTGCCCATCTCTAAAGAAAAGGCAGGTCAACCTCATCCAAAAAATGTGCTGTATAACCCAGTTCATCTGTCCACACCTGTCCTTCAGTTAAAGTGTAGAGATGGGTGATGTGAGTGTTGAAAGTCTATTTTTGTTTTAAATATGACAGACTTTGTTCAAACACTACTGCAGGACTGATTGTAGGTATCTTAAGGTGTTCCTATCTTACTCTGGTGCTCTTGTGTTAGAAGCAAATGAACCTGGAAAAGTAGAAACCTCCAGTAAATTTTCTCCTTCCTTTTATCCTCTTTTGCATTTTTGATTGTTCCATGGAACTTAAATGAGCAGTGAGGCAGAGGCATGTGCAATGACATATGAAAAGTGTTTTCAAACATGGGGTAGTCTGACAGTCAGTGATATCTGAATGTACTGAACATAGTGCTTATCTCTGAGGTCCTGATTTTCTGTCACATATGATTTTGTTTTAGTATTTTCACAAGTGCTGGTGAATATCAGTCGCTTGCTTTCTTGCCTGGGAGCGTTCTGGATCCTGTTGTCACTGCTATGTAAAGAATATCCTCACCCATGGGAGAGCAGTGAACCCTGCACAGAGACATTACATTGCTAAACATACCTCTGTCTGTGTTTTTACCTCTGTTGCTTAAACTGGGAGGTAAATCTCTGGATATGGCTACACCCTCCCATTTGGTGAAGAAACAAAATCCTGAAGCCTAGCTTCTTGAATAGAACCATCTGGCCAATGATGAAACCTACAATATTGATGTTAGTGGCTGGATAAACCTTCTTAAAGTACCTTCAGGRTATATTATTTCTATGATGTGATTCACTTAGTCCTAAACTAGACACCAAAGTAGGTTAAATGAGTCGATGCTCTACAACTCATGGGGTTGKTTCTCCCCACAGCTTTAACAAGAGCCTTCTGCTATGACCTCATTCCTCTGCAAGAGTTCAGATTTAGGCTGATACAAATCCCACCAGATGTGCTTGCATCTCCCTTGTAGGAAGGCTGAACAAAGATTTCCAGAATCTCTGCCTGTCCTTTGGTAGGTCAATGGAAAATTGCTAAGAGGGAATTCAGACCAGCCTGTGGTGAGCGGGTGACAGAACTTCCATCAAACCACGTGCAGAAAAACCAGGGCACACACACAGGACAAGGACAAGGACAAGGACAAGGACAAGGACAAGGACAAGGACAAGGAGGTGTTGCTTTAAGTGCTGTCTGGGGAGTACACTGCACCTGAGCTCCTCTGTTGGCACTGTGAGCCAGCCCTGGGGGATTGGCCCCGGAGGTAGATACCATGAGGAGCTTCAACTGGTCCTTGCTCAGCAGTGGGGACCCAGGCATTGGTCCCAGATAAGGCTCTGCTCTTGTGTCGGCTCTTCCTAAGCAAGAGCAATGAGGACACTGAGCACAGCCAGCATTGCTGGGGACAAGAGTTCATACAGAGTCCCTTATCTTCCCAAAGAACTGTTTATGGCATAAAACTAACGGGTTTAGCAAAAGTGAAGAAGCAGATATCAGAGTGTAAACAAATAGTTTTAATTAATTTTTTTCTTGGGGGGATGAACTATAAGCAAAGTAGAAACTTTCATTCACAGTAGAAACTGGAACAAGGTCTATGTTTTTCTTTCTTGCAGTAGGTATGTTTTGAAATCAATTCTTTCTGAAGGCAAACATCACTGTAATTAAAGAAGAAAAAAAGGATTAAAAGTTGCCTCATAACTGATGTTGCTCATTTGCTTATTGTAAAGGAAGAGAAATAGAAGGGTCTTTCTCTAAATATCCTTCTCTTTCATAATTGATATTATTTTTATTCCTGCCATTGCTGTATTTGCATGTGTTCATCTCTTGTTGATATCATATCAATACAAAAGCAACAGCCTTCACCATGTGCTTCAGTCCCCAATAGCACTAAAAACAAACAAATCCTGAAACTTAAGATTATAGTGGGGAAAATGTACATATCAACTAAATGTGTTTATTGTGGGTGTACTAATTTTTCTCTTTTTAACAATATTTATTTGGAGTTTCTGCACTGGACCACCAGCATACTTCCTCTGTTTTACTGAATCTTTCTTTTCCCTTCCAAACATAATTCTTTTCAAGGATCCTCAAGCACCATTCCTCTGCAGTCTGAAATTCAGTATCTGAGTTATATCCTGGGGATTGCAGTGGTATTATATTGTCAACAGGGCTGCAGCTGTTACTATCATGTGCAACACGTGTTTAGTGTACAACTTTTTTCCTTCTCTCAGTTGTTTGGGTTTGGGTTTTTTATCTTTTGATGGGTTCTTGGGGGAAAAGGAAAAAAAAGAGAGGAATTAACTGTAATCCCCAAACCACTAGATGAGACTTTCAGATGAAAAATATTAAGTACTTCTGTTGAGCACTGAGTGGGCAAAGATCCACATTAAAAAAAAAAAAAAAAAAAGAGTGATGTCACCATTGCTCTACTGAGAAAATGTAAGAAAGACAGAAGGAGCCTGGGGATGAATTGTGAATATATCATTAAGGAGTCCAGCTGAAATGCTCAAACTGAGCAAGTTACAGCTCTCTCAACACCATTCCCCTTTGGCTTTGTCTCTTCCTGATTTCCAGTTCAGAATTGGGAGCATGAAACTTCTGCCCTTGCCATGTCACACACCAGCACTCCTGTAGAAAGGAGTTTGTGGGAACCTGATAATTTTCAAATGAGTACTAGCACAAATGGAAGTGTCTGTGAAGCCAAGAGAGGGCTCCATTGAAACACTAAGCGTGTGGAAAAAGGACCTAGAGGATGGCTTAAGATTAAAAAAGTGAAATTCTCAAACAGCAACACACTGCTATAGAAGCCTATCTTTGTTACAGAAAAGTAAATTTGATGTGTAGTCTACCAGCAGACTGGGAGTGGTTTCTTGAGAGATGTGAGAGGTAACTAAGGGGAAAAAAAAAAAAGGACATTATCAGAGAGCTTACATTTGTTTTTCAGTGATTCATGCTGAAAACCAAAATATTTAGTTGAAAAAGAGTGAAAATCACTGTGAATCAGTAAAGCAAAATATAGAACAGATTAAGTCCTTCTGTTGTGATTTCCTGAAATAATATCTGGTCAAATTTCCCTTTATTTTCTCATGTGTTTAGTTCTGATGGCAAGATATTTCTCTCAGGTATGGAGAAGACTTTAATGGAACTGCTCTGACACTGGAGAAAGAGACAAGAGAAACCCTATCATTTTGCAGAAATAGGATAATAAACTTGAAATCTGAAAATCATGTGACTGAACAATAATAAAACAGTAGTAGGCATGTGAATGAAACCCATGTTGACTTGTAAAAAAACAAACATTAACAAAAATAACATCTATCTTTCCAAATTCTGGTTTTATTTAAGCCAAGATAAAATCAGAATAATTGTTTTCTTGCAAGACATGGTGGATGTCAATCTAAGGGTACAAAGTCAGAGTCTATCTTCCTATATCAGCAAGAACAGAGGAAAAAAACTCAAAAACCAAAACAAAACATTGTGATAGCTGATCTCCTATTTAATTTCTCACTGTAAGGTAAAATGGCTGAAATTCCAGAAGGTAGGGTAAGAGCTCTGTCATGATCCTTGACTTTCTGAAAGCAACCAGACAATTACATTCCACTAAGGAGGCTGTGAGGAAGAAGCCTTTAATGAAAACCAAATTATTTTTTTAAAGGAGGCTTAAAATAGAGCKGTAGTTCTGAGACACTTAGAATTAYGACAAGACACTTAGAAGCAGAAGCAGTTATTTTCAATCTATCCAGATGGATGAGTGAAACTGCACAAATGTAGCTTTATTTTCAAGTAGCTAATCATAGATCTAATGCAGAAGTCCATTGCTCAGTTTGGATTCCCCAAGAACTCACTGCATCTGCTGTGCCTACCCCAGGCTCACCAATGCACTAAAGCAGAACAATCCCTAGAGACATGAAACATGTACTTATTTATTAAAACACACAAAACCCCCACAAACAAASCTGAAATAAATCAAAAAACCCATAYTATATCAACCATCCAGGTGCATGCAAAATTCATGTATGTAACTACAGGATTGCATTCTTGCTGCTGTCCTTCTCCACCATCTTGAAAACTCACCTGTATTTTATGGACTCTGCCTGTCTCAAATTTTTGCATTTCACACCAGTTTGCAATGTCTTTAGGAGAGAGAATATGATTTTTTKCTTTCCTGAGATGGGTTAGAAATCCCCAAAAATGGGACTCTGGGCTTTTGTGGTTAACAACAACATTAGTAATGATAACATACAAGATACAGGAACTGTCTTGGGACCTGTACTCTTTATCTAGTGTTTCCTTTTAAAAGAAAGCCTGGAATATTTAGGAATCATCAAACTCCCTAATGACGCATATTTACAAAAGCCACATAGAGGAATACTTTWCTGTAGTGAGTCAGTATTGCAATCAGTAAGTAATTATTATGCATTACACTTTCATTGGGGTTCTGGTGATGACAAAATTGGACAGCAGTGTTTTTTAAAACAGTGTACTCTATCTCCTTATGGCTCTGAATGCTGGAGTCAAGAAAATGAAGTTCTTGGCTCAGCAAACTGAACTGTACTAGACTCCATCCACTCTTCAGCTTTTCCAAAGAATTCTCCTGCCAAATGAGATAAAACTAGTATCTCTAAAACCACTAAAACCTCATCTTGTAATGTCTGTGTAGTAACAGATTCAAGCACTTAATTTTTTTCCTTCACGTTTTGTTTTCTACAGGCAAAGCAGTTTGACAGTAGAAATGGTTGAAACAATGGAAAATGAACATCAAGGATCCTACATTGAACCTGCCTTGAAGCCAAAAACTTAACTGATCTTTTCCATCTCTGATTCTTTGAAACTTAGCACTGTATGAGTACAAACTTTGGGTTTTTTCATTGCAATTAATATTAATATATTTTCTGTAATCTTAGTAAATAAAGGAGATATATCTTCCTTCAAAATGTGAGACCTCAAAGTATTGTTTGTATATTTACTGATATACCTAGCAAATAATCTTTTGAATTGGTTTAGGATAGAGCTTGTATGTAAAGACTTCAATGAATGGACTGGAAAATTACTAAAAAGAAAATGGGGGAACTGGTGGATTGGAACAAAACTGATACATATGTTACCTACGATGTTCTTTCTGCGTAAAAAATAGATGGAAATGAGWATCTCAGGATAGTGATATTTCATCAAACACTAAACAATTAAAGGATTCAAGAAAATGGCACTGACAATGCTGAGCCAGAATTAGAACCTGCCCACTCCAAGAAAGTTGGCTGTTGGCTGTTGTCAGTAGTGCTTGGGGAAAGTTCAATTCTGGCTCTTGCATTGAGGGGCCTGCTGTGAAACTGTGCTCCATAAATTTGGCTGATTTCTTCTTAAAAACACTTATTCTATGGGCTTTTATCACAACCTCTGCCAGTGAGTTCCACAATTTAACTATACACTTTAAAAAAAAAGTACTTTAATTTGTTTTCAACCTGCTGCCTAATAATTTCACTGACTGTACCTGTTTGTTTGACAATGCCAAAACTATTCATTTTGACAATTTTTTCATTGATATCATCTATTCTTAAAACCAGTAGAAAAGTTTTTTTCAGYGCAGGCAAGACAAGAAGCCTGCCTAAATTGGAAAAAGTGTTTTTTTCCCAACAGATAACAATTTGAGAGAGGTGAGACACAGGTACCTAGGCTAATAACCAGGGTAATATGGAAGGAATCTGGCAAGACATAAATACATGCCAGTTGCCATTTGGAATTCCTCRTCTTGTTACATTTTTCTTTAAGAGCTTAATCCTTGTTAGCTGACAAGAACAAGGTCCTTTAGTTTCAAGGACACTGTTCACTACATGCCATTGCTACAGGTTGGAGAGTTGCCTGATACCAGAAAATGCAATGATTGAACATCATGGTTTCACACCCAGTATGGGTCCAGCGTCAAGGAGAGAATTCAAATGTTTGACTGCCATAGCACATCTTGGAATTTTATATGATCTGTGGAAAGAAACCAGATAGGAGGGAGACAAAAGATAAATTTGTTAGTTGAGCAGCAGCATGCAATGARGTGTAGTGTAGACTTATGTCTGTACTGAGGTAGAAGAAATGTTTTTCCCCACTGCAGGTTAYTGTGATCCTGAATACAGTTRGACTGACTCGTGTTCCCTAGGATAYAGTAAGGATGAACCAGACTAATGAATGCGCTGCCTGACGCATGTAGAAAAGTAACAYATTATGGGAGTTTTCATATTACTCTTTTATTTTACAGTCCCAAAAACTGTGTGCATTGAAACGAACTGCTGAGTACAGCAAATGATGCTCAGAGAGCTGCTGTGTTTAAAACAGAGCTCTTGGATTTTGCTCTGTCTGCTTTTTATAACAATTTTTAAAGAACTTTTTTGCAACATTTGGTTATTTTTACTTTTTTTTTCTGTTTAGGACACTTTTCAAAGGACTTCACAGATGTTCACTGAGAGATTTCTATGTCTATTTTTGTCTCAGGAATATATAAATATCAGTGACATAAGTGCTTGGGCACMGACAGTCCAACTGAATTTCAACACTGCTTCTCACTTATTTGCATGAAAAAGGTTTACCACATGTAAAATTACCTGCTAAAAAGTGTTTAATCTGTGAAGATGCACACATGAAACCTTGGAGAAAAAAAATTTGCTCATCACTTTTGGGTACATGTCTTAGGACAGGATGATCCTTTAATGAGCCCYTTTCTCCTCACCAGCAGGGTGAACTCAGGTCACCACCTTCCACTGTAGCTAAACAGCTAAAGGTAGCTAAGGTCACTTCTGTCCTTTGCTCTAATTTCTCCCGGTTCTGATTTTCCTTACTAAGAACCCTTAAAAGATATTGAAACTCAACCAGTGAAACAAATAAAGAATTTGGTTAGCATACAAGTAGTGTGATAACTCTTTTAAAAATGTCTTTTATATAGTGTCTTTTTTTATTATAAGCTCTAAACCTTAGGAAGCAATCAACACACAAAGAGCTACATATTCTTTGTATTACACAAGGAGAAATTAAAAATGGACTTTCAGTTCTGTCCTTGTGTTGTGGAGCACATCTTAAAATCATGACATGCATGGATTCAAAATCCATAATCCCTTTTTTGGAATTCACACTTTAGGTTTTGAAAGGTCTGAGTGAGCTTTGACTCATAAAATAGTTGGCCTCTGCATGTCATGGTGGAGGACATTGTAGAAGACTTCAAGGAGAGTACTGACACTAGAGATTTATCTATAACAATTTCTATCYGCTTTCTTCATCACTGGAGGACTAACTTTCTTTCAGTAGTCCATGGAAAAGGTTAAATTRAAGTCTTAAAATGCTGAAACCATGTCTTCACTAAGTTTGTTTCTAACATGCTCTGTTTGGGTGTGGTTTACTTATTTTCAGAAAGAAATCTCTTGGGGATGTTGCAAGCACTGTGATGTCAATCTCTGCCCAAGAGAACTGTACCTCTGTAAAAAAATAAGAAAGGACAATTATCATGGAAACATTGCATCTGAATTTACTCTACTTACAAATCATAATTCTCAGAAATGCAGTATCCTGAAAGAAGCCTTTTCTTTAATGACAAGGCAATGTATCTTGAGAATAGCCTTATGTATTTTTCATCACAGATCTGAAACAGTTTCTCTCCTATTTCTTGTAATTCYACCTCTTGATTAGAAGGCAGAGCCAATTCCAGTGAAAGCAGAGTAGTCATGTGATCTGTGCAATTATTTACATTAGATCAATGTCAGTACAGGCATGGTCCCCTACCAGAAAAAATTTTGGTGTAGGGCTCCTGATCCTTCCCTTCTTGAGGAACTGAGGCTGCCACACAGACACCACCATGCAGCCACCTCCCCTGCATTGCCCATTCTTGGCAAATGCAGGGAAACTGCAGGTTGGAAATGTCTGGAAATGTGCACTGTGTGCTATTCAGAGCAGGATTTTAATCATCTTAACATTAAAAATGGATTTTTCAAAACAATTCCAGAAATAATTTTTTGTACACATTTTGTTCATTGCTTTGAAGACAGCARTATCATTGCTGCAAGCAGCCCTTCACCTGCAGTCACACAAGAAAAAGGYGGAGGGGGAGACAGAAAGAAGCTACATGAAGTGTAATAGTTACAGCCTCCAGCAGACTATCAACAGCTGCAAGGTTAATTACACATCTTACCAAAATATATTTTTTTWAAAAAATGAAAAGAAGGGAAAAGTCTATGCTTCAGAAATAAAAGATAAGAAATTCTTTAGAGTAATTATAGGCTGTTGAGGCCTTATGGTAATAATAAAGAAAAACATCTGACTGGATTTATGCTGGAGGAGACAGTGACAAGAGGAATACAGGTTGGAAAAAATAATTAAAATCAGCTATCTTGGGTAAGCTGTCATTCAGTCTCAGAAAGAAAAGAAATGCTAATAAAATATTAATAGGATCTTTTTAAGATTTTTAATAACATTCTTTTATACACAGGTAGCACTGCAGTTTTTGTCAGTCAAGAGCATCAAACACAGAAGTACCAGACAAACAAATGCATGAAAAATGGGAAGAAAAGAAAAGCTTTTGGGTAATAGGGTTTGACCTCAGAAATAAACCACCAAGACATTCAGGCAGGAGCTGTTTGGGGAGCATTTTGTGGAAAATCACTGACTCTGCTTTGCTTCTTAGAGGAAATTATAGCAAGGAGGAAAAGTTATTTCAGACTGACAGACACCAAATGTCAGCAATCATGATATAATCAGTGCAGGCTTTATTATATTTAAGTGGTTTGAAACTCGGCAGATTTCAGACAGCTTCAAAATCTAAAGGAAGAGTGTCTAAARGATGATCTTATGAATATTACATACACACGCTCTGTGTAGCATCACACATATTTTTATGTGATAAATTCTTTTGCAACTGTCTCTGCAGCTTCTTCTTCAGTGGCCCCTTAACACTGAGTGCCTTTCTTGAGCTGGCTTGCAACTCCTCTGCCCTCCCTTCTCTCAAGTCTTTACATAAAGCCATATCTTTACTGCTGACCCAGCCCCTCTTTGTAACGAGCTCCAGAGAAAATAGTCTTTGCCAGGCCAGAAAACCACTGATGTCACTGTGCTCAGACAAGTTCAAGGAAACTTCTCAACATTAAAGACATGCTGTGGGGGTTTTTTCTTCCTTGGAATGTAATTAGACCTTGCTAGAAAACTGTATTACCTTAGGGGTGGTTCTCAATCCAGTTGGATTTARGCAACAGCTAGGACAGGCTTAGAATCAGGCATTTTTCTCTGCACAGATGAAGCTGCTGAGGATGACACACGTCCTGGACACGTGACACAGGGTGRCTGCACCCTGTGTAATCTGCAGCTGCACCATATCTGTCACAGCTGTGGCAGCTACTGCACACCTCAGCACAGATGCCATTCATTTTAACTCTACACCTGCAGTGTGCCTGATCTCTTAAAACACCCTTTAACAACCTCTTTCCTTCCAAATCAGCACACTTCCAGCTCAGCCACAACTAATTAAACTGGCAAGTATTCTAAGGAAATGCAATGGGGAAACGGAGGGAAATAATTAAGGTCCTGCCCACAGAAATGTGTCGCATGGTTTGTGATTGTCACTAATGACAGGTGTGTATCTGTGCGTGGAAGGAGAATGGATATTTATTCATTACTGGAGTAAGCTGCCTTGGATATAATGGATGTTGATAATAGTGCCTATTTTAGGATTGTTTGACAGTTCTCATCAAGCGAAGAAAATTGTAAACCTCCAAAGCAGGTTGTCTCTTTGGAAAGGAGCAGGGTGAGGGAGGAATGAATGTCAGAARAGAATTTAGTTGTGTCTGAGAAAAAGGCTGAGGGGAAACACATTGTGTTCCTCATGCTGAAAATTTCTGGTGAGCATCTCTTATGCCACTGTTATTTATCGATTTGACAAAGAGGCCATCTTTGTAAAATAAAAGTGACCTTTACTGCAAATGTGAGAAGCCAATCAAATATTGGCAAATCCTAAAAGCTTGCAAAGCTCTCAGGTCAGTTAAGATTTGGAGCTAAATATTTCTGGAAATTATACCTTCCTTTAGCATATTTGGCCAGACTGCTTCAGTAGTGACCGAAACAGGTCCTGATGTGAACGTGGACACCCTGTGCACATATGTGGGCTATGCACCCATACCATTTCACATCTTCTGCTGAGAACAGGCTCACTACATGCATTCCACACTAAAAAGTGGAATATAGTCCCCTTCTAACCAAGAACTACATGTATGGCTGGATAGGTAAATGCCGATGAAAAAATTTTGTGTACATATTCACAYAGAGATCAGAGAGTCATGAGGGACAAATAGGTGAGAAAGTGGCTGTGGTGACACCACACTGCACATGACACAGAACAGAGAATATGAAGGTTCCTGAGGCCTCACAATAATTTTGCATTGCTGTGTCCTCTGTTCACGGGGTCTCATCTGTCAGGGACATATGCAATACCCTAAGAGGGAGCAAATCACCTGGGGAGCAGAAGTTTGGTGTGGCAATAAATCCTATCTAATCTCCTGGTTCCCAAGGCCTAAATTCGCAGCTGAGTCTGGAGGACATGCAGCAAATATGATGTTGARTCATTGTGCACTGAAGGATGAGAGAAAATTCTACGGAATTTGATAAAAAAATATATGAGTATTTGAACATTTTGATGCAATGTCCCCAGTTATTCTTACAGGTAAAAAATTACTGCTTGAAACACAGAACTTAATGAAAACATGTTAAGGAAGCTAAGCTCAGGTTGAAGGGCAATGTATTCAGGCGCAGGTAGCAGAGAGCACACTGGTGATCCAGCACAGCCTCCAGACCTCCAGCCCTGCATGGAGACAGCTCCTGGCACCTGAACTGCTTCAAGAGGCTCCTCCAGCTGTAGCACACACCACGCCAGTCCATTGGAAGTTGACACGTTGTTCTGCCTCAAAACATGGTGAAGGAATGGAGGAGCCATCTGTCTACGGAGAGCTGACTGTGGACTGGCCTTCAGCAGAGGGTTTTGGTGGCCTCTATTTCCCATGTGCAAAACAACCAATCTGCACACAGCAGACCTGTGTCTGCTGGTTAGAGGCAGCAAAAAGTACTGGTAAAGGGGAGGAGCAGATTCAGGAATTACTGAAAAAAGTACTGAAAAATTATGTGATCCTGAACTATCACGTGTCTTGGAAGTGAATAGTGACAGAAGACCACTTGAAATGCAGAGGGTCAAATGGGATGGCAGGCTGTGATTGCTTTGGTTTCTGAAAAACACGAAGTGCTGATGTTCTACTTCCAAACTGCCAGACTGAATGAAACCAGTTCAGTGTCATACTCTGAGTCTTTTCACAGATCCAGGCCATTTCCTCCTGATTCAGATATGGGTGTTAAAAAAGCAAACAAACAGACCAAGTAACAGATTCTGAGAGAAGCTTCTACCAGGGTTGGGATTTCTRATGCCTCTTATTGAACATTATTTACCTTTTGAAGCTCAGAAGATTAAGTGCTTTCCAGAAATAGTAGATTTTAAATAGCATTTKCTGTAATAGTCAATAATGATAAGCAAACAACTGACACAAGTCTTAGATAAGCATATGTGAGATTTTTTACATGACAGTTATAAAAGCAGTATTTATGACATTGGATAAGATGACATCCAGGAATAACCAGTACCAGAGACRAAGCTCTAGAATATTCTGGTCATTTTTTTTTGTAAATGTACCTCTATAATTTAGAATTCTACTCCACTTAATTGCTAGAGCTATTAAAAATTCAAATATTATTTCACAATTATTTACATTGATGTTTGAAAAGATCACAATAAAACATAGTATTAGTATGATTACCTAAGCAATTAAGAAAGATGATATATTGAAACCACCTTCTAAATAATGTACATATATCATCCACATATCTGCATCACACTGATTTTTCTGACATTTTGATTAATAAAATGTGCTGGACTCTGCAAAGAGGATTCATCTCCCCACATGGGAGATAGCTGTTTATGGATTAGGCATCTATACCTTAACKATTCAACTTTGACCACTTTTGAGACAATAAAAAGGAGCTAAGGGATGGCTGACCTTGTCCTTAAGCATTCATCTAGGGTGGTTAAAATATTAAACTWTTTCTTAAAATATTTCATAATATATTCTTAAAATATTTGTTTTTCTTTCACTAATTTACAGAGGACCTAAGAAATGTATCTGTTGRCACACCCATTGCATGAATACATCTGACAGTAACTGTCCGAAAATAGCAAATATTCTATTCCTACTTCAGTTCCCCATATATTTCCAGAACAAAGTGGAAAGCTCAGTGAAATTTCAGGGTTTTTTATGAGATTGAGTCTGTGAGATATATGAAAAAAAAAAAAGTTTTACTATGTGCAAAGTAATACAAAAATGTAATAATTGCTTTGTGAACCCCACAATGCAGTACTTGGCAGGCATTAAACCTGCAGCAATGAACTTGCTGGCTGAAAGTGGAAACCTGCTCCAAGTCAGAAGAGGCTCTAATCAAAATGGAWTGTGTCAAATATCAGTACTTCCTGGTGAATGAAGATGTTTGTGATGGCTGGAGGCTGCTTTACAAAAGAGAGACTCCTTTTTTACCAGTTTTGAAAAGTCTTACCTTCTATAATATAAAATATGGTTGTTGATTTTCTTACTTAGGAGAACCTATGACGTCAGCTGAGTAATTACTGAAAACAACTCTGGATCTGGGATTTCTGCAGGAAGTGGACAGTAAGCTCTGAAACTTCTGGACACAGGGAAACTCCAGAGCTCCAGATTGCACTCTGGTAAGCAATGTAAAGGCTCTTGTCTTCAATGTARGAGCAGAAAATTTCTCAGAGTGTTTAGTAGCCTCATGATAGAACACAAGGACTGCAGACTGAGCCCCCCATGACAGCAAGATATATTTAATTTCCTGAGAGATTCTCTTGAAATTTGTTGAAATGAAATTTTAAAAACACACTTACAGGTTCTTAACATTTTTTCTTATGCTTCTTTCTTAATAGTAATCTGAGAGGAACAATGAGGATAATGAAATCCAACAGACACAGCAAGTTGTCCTCACCATAAAAAACATTTCTGCATCAAATAAGCTATAAAGATGATTTTAAAAACTTCTTCTATGCTTTTATTTTTGTCCAAAATTGTAAAAGCTTTAAAAGAGATAAAGGAATTTTTAATCCGTAGTAGGGAAAATGAGACTCGACCCTAGTCAAGGTCAACAGCAGTGCCTCTGCTGATCCATGTTATTTGCTTCTACACTGATTTGCTGCCTTGATCCTCAGCTCATTTAGGCTGAAGAACTTTCTGGAGTGGCTTCTGGATGGGAATGGCTGGGCCTCATCCTGCTGCAAAGCCRGAGAGCAGATTCAGCCAAGTCCCAGCTCCAGTGCTTGAGTCAGTGATTGCACCTTCCAGGATGTTATCCAAGGTGATCCCAAGACTCAAGCCTGGCCGAGCACAGAAGATATTGCTGTTCTTGTGTGGAAGGAAATTCTTCTACTCAGATATATTTTTAAAATATCATTCAAATTGACAGATTAATCACCAACACAGTTATCTTCAGACTTCCACTGAACCCTCAATCAGAGCAGATATATAAGGAGAAATTCTGGTGTAACTAAATTCAATGGCATTTCTGTCCTTTTCTATGGGGGCAAGTTTTCAGCTGTGATCCAGGAAGGCATTAAAACAGCACAAGAAGTAGCATTATTCTTACAGCACAGAGGACTTGCACACATAAAATGTGTCAGAAAAGATGCCACCAATCTGTTTTATAGCTGCTTAGATACTACRAATGACTCTAACAGAATTTAGAAGGATGCATGTTCAAAATGTCAAAGTCAAGCTTTTATCCCTGTTMGTAATTATCTCATATGAGGCTCTTTCACACGGTGTAGAGTTTAAGTTTAAACAGAAGTGAGCATGTTTTATAGGTGTTATTTCATGTACATATTTGTAAGGCTTAACATGTTACAGTCATAACAAGCCATGCTTGAATTGCACTACTTCCCTAATTTTCCATCAGTCATTGCAAGTATTTACTGTCCTTACTCTAATTTGTGCCCTTTGTTTTCAAATGAGAAGATATTTACATATAGTGTGGCATTTAATTTCTTAAACAGACAATCAATGTAGGATTCCAAGCTGTGTATTCTGGATGTGGCTACAAAGCTGCAAAGCTTCAYGAATCAGGTAGAGAATCCTGAAAGCAAATTGGACAAAGGAAAATTTTACACAGACAAACCTGAAGGAAGATGTGAGAGAAGACATTTTTTCTAAGATTTACCTCCTCTACACTGATCTCTGGAAAACTGGAGACAGCAACCCAGGAGGAAAAGAAATTGAACTGGTCTTCAGAGTCAGGAGCTTTTCAATKCACTCCAGATGTTTCTGAGGCATGGTAGTGGTGGTATTTAACCCTRGTGGGCAGCTCAGTCCCACACAGCCTCCTACYGACTCCCCTAGGGTAGGATGAGGGAGAGAATCAGGAGGGTAAGAGYGAGAAATTATGGTTTAATAGGTAAAGAAAAAGCAAAGTAAAGGAGAAAAAGAAATTGACTACTCATCAGCAGGCCAGTATTCAGGCATCTCCAGGAAAGCAGGGGTTGTAATGTGCAATGGATACTTGGGACATAAATATCATAATTTCAAATGTCCTCCCTTCCTCCTTCTTCATCCAGCACTTACTGGTGAGCACTGTCATTTGTATAGAACATCCCTTGGGTCACTAACACATTTTGGGTTATTAACACATTTTGTTTTAATCACAATTCCAAAACATTGCACCATGGCCAAAGTTAATACAGATGCAGAGATCCTGTGACTTATCAGCTTTATTCCCCACTTCCCATAATACARTCTTTGAGGATGCATAATCCCATTTTTGTGAAGGTAAATGTGTGATCATAATATCCTGCCCAGTACACACCTGCATCAAGCTGTCTCCACCTAAGATGTAGGCACAAAGTATAAYGACAGTACCATACAATGCTGTGTGAGGAAGTTTGCAAGAAGATAATGTGGGAATCGCTTGTACTTTTGTCAGATTGTTTCACTCCATGAAAAGCAGAGTTAACCAGCCTGGCAATTGTGCAGTGCCTTGGAAATCACTGTATTTTRAGGACTTGAGCAAGCTCTTAAACCCCACAGAAGTCAATGCCATMACTACTGATGGTGAAGGATTCAGGTTTCTCCTTGAGGATCTGATCAGGAAAATAGTTTGTTCTGTTCCTTTATGAATGAAAGAACTAGAGGATTTCAGGATATTTTTTGTCTAAACCAAGAGACTTGCAAAGACATCTTCAGTGCTTTCTAACTGARGTTGATCTCAAGAGGAAGCTGTGTGGTAGATTGGTGTGTATGCATGTGAGTGTGAGTGCACTTTCATGTGGGAATTTTTTTCTGTATGCCAGAGCATATAATGCCACGTGTTTAGGAGAACAACATTGTACAAACTGAGAACAGATTAATAAGTTATCTTATTCATCATCAAAATAATACTAAAAAATTACCATATGCAGTTCTTTTACTTTAGAAAGCGTTAAAAACCTGCCGATACTTTAAAAAGACCTTGTTCATTCTCTTTTGCACCTCTTTTTGTTTTGKTTTTTTTTTACATTTTAATGTKTGATCAAGCTTTGTCTATCAATGCATTCCTGGGTGAGCCAGCACAATTGCTGCTGTGTGAGCACACAAATGCACAAGAGCTCTGTAGAGCATTCAGTTAAACTTTAGYGGGGAAAAAACCTGTTGAAATTGCTTTTGAGTTTTTCCATGTTACTTCCCAGTAACATGTTGCCTTCTAGTAACCCTATAGGTTGCCTTTCTGATGTTATTACTGCATATCACTRTTAAAACAGGCAGCAAAGAAAGATTATAGCAACTTTTGTACAGCTCTGATAAGGACAGACCTCACTAATCCAAAGTAAGGGCTGCCCCTGCTTATGTGGGGCCCTGTTGGTGATATATTCATGTTCTTTTTTTATTGCTTAWAGAAGTGTTCAAGATGGAAAACAAAACATTTTTAAATTATTGATCCAGCACTAGCTGTGCCAGTTCTGATTAACTCCAACATGTGTAGATTTTCATTACCAGCAAAATTCTTGGCACATGAGTATCATGGTGCTGCTCATGATGTTTCCACAGCTTGAACTCTCCAACACTTGTATTGATGACCAAGACTGACATTATGTCAGAGTAGATGGTAAAGAGCACAAATATTTTGCTGATGATCTCATCTGAAACATGCCAAATATAGCTGAGATTGAAGTACATGTAATTTGTAGATTGGAAAACTGCCAGCAGTAATGCCAGAAGAAGCGACTGTGTCTGTGGCGGTCCTCTCGGCAGCGATGTGAGAAATTTGTCAAGCAGAGAGGAAGTACCTTGAAGTTTCTTGCTCTACCCAGTGCATCTGCATGAGAAATCAATATTCACAGCAGAGAACAGGACAGCAGGGCAAAGCTTGGGAGAGGCAGGGTCCCACAACTCCTTCAACACTAGACCCTTTCAAGAGAGGCTCCTGCACTCAGCAGCCTCACATGGAAGGGGAAATACGGGAGCTGCCTCATTTCTTACAGCTATCTCTGTACCTGTGATACTGACTGCACAGCACATCTCCAATTTCTTCTTTGCCAGCACAAGGAATGTGTGAGGCACGAGCTGATTTGGGGAAAGAATAGGGCAGGACTATACCTACCATTGTCCCAGTTCCTATTGGAGGCCTAAATAATTTTCTGATCAGCTCAAGGATTGAAATATGTCCTGCCTATGGTATGCTTGTTTCAGTAACAAAGTTGTCTGAAAGGGTCTGTGAGATTAGACATTAGTTTTTAAAATGGAAACAATGTCAGAAAGATACCAACTTTTAAGTGGGTGAACCCTGCTCATAACAGTCGTCATTGGTACTCAGATCACATGATTTTTACTCATAAACTCTATAGGCATATCATTTTTTACAGAAAAAAGGTAAAGGCAGTAATTATTTATTAATTTCCTAAAGTTGCCAGTGTTTAATTCTGTCAGTGAATCTCTACTGCTCTGTGATGAGTTTATTGAAGGTTATATAGAATAGCTGAAGCGTTCCCACTCGCCCTCACCGAATGTATGACATGGTTCTGTCCAGAAGATGGCAAAGGAACCACTTTAGGTGCCTTTTTTATAAAGGCTCCAGGAGATGGAGTTTTAGATTTATTCTTATTTAAATAAGATTGCTATTTTCTTTTAAAATAACACTTCTTATTTTTGAAACTTCTCAAAGTGCCAGTCATGTCTATCACTTGTCTGTCCCTGCTCAGAGCTTAATGCAAAGTCTAGAAACTCTTTGTATGAAAATTTCATGCCTCCAGGTGCTCCATTGATTATTCATGAAGCTTTTGGAGCTGTCACCATGGGAGCCAATTGGCTACAACTTATTTAGCATATTAATGACCTATATGAGTTAGTGCATGAGGAGACATATCACGCCACCTGGAATGCAAGTGGCAAGCTGCTGCTGACTCAATCAGCTTTGCAATGGGAAGTAAGGAATTGGAAATTTACACAGAAGCAGCAAATCTCTTGCATGTCCAAATGCATTCTCTCAAATTAGCATGCATGGCTTCAATAGCTTGTTTTCATAATATGTTCCTTTTATCCTCTGTGCATTTGGCCTCRTTACAAAGCTCTCTCCTCCTGCCAGAGCACATGCTCCTGGAAAGGTTTAATAGGTGAGTCATGTGGTTTGTGAGACATTACATCAGAATGATTTAATACACCAAGGGCAGGGCTGTATGTCAGGTTCAGCTGCTGTTACTGCCGTTACAGTTTGTGTAGCAGGTAACTTGATGGTCTCCAGAAAGCAGCTAGATAATGATAACAATTAATTTTATGGCRGCGAGAGAGGGACTTCAGCTGAGCTAAGCACCTTTTTTATTTTCCTCCATTTGCTGCGGCGCTTTTACACCCAGTCAGCAGGTGAAGCGCTGCCTTAACATTTTGGCAAAATTAAAATGTTAAAGCTAAACAAGGAAATCACTGAGGGGGAGCYAGGACGCAGTGGTATAAAAAAAGCTCTGGCTGAACCAGAGGCAGCTCCATTAAATCCTCAGACAAGCGCTGTGAGCAGCACGCTCTGGCAGGGCCATACTGGACCCTGGGGGCGAGGAGCAGCCTCCACCTCCGGGCAGTGCAAAGCCAGCATGGCTGGGGGTGAGGAACCATCTCCTGGCACCAGCAGAAAGACTCAGCAGCCAGGCACTGCCTCTGCTGGTCACCACTGCTGTATATCACTTCCTGAGCAATCCTGCTACAGGCACGGAGAAAATAGCTGTGGGTCAGGGTCAGTCAGAATAGCACCATCTGACCTTTATGTGTTTGAGATACTGAAATGCATTACTAAAGATTTATTAAAATTATTTGAGGCCACCTTTGGGGACAAGAGATTTGTTATACAGGGTGCTGCGTGGCTTTGGCTGGCTGACAGGGATTTAGGGCTCCTATTCTCATTCTGCAGGACCCTGAGTCCCCGGGTGAGGGCAGGGTGACTAATGAGAGTGAAATAAATGCATAGCTGTGAAAAATCAGTCTCAGCAAAAGTGGCAAAACACTTAAGCACATGTTCAACTTATTTTCACTTCCTTCATACCTACTGAACGTTTTCTCTGATCTGGTACATTCATTGCTTAAAAATATTTCTTGATGCTTACAGTTAATTTATTTAGTAATTAAAACAAGCAAGAAGTGAGGCTGTTGCTCATGGGGATGTGTTACACACCCACATAATGTGTATTACTTGCTAAGAAAATGCATGACCTAATACCCACGTAGCTTCTTCCTTGTGACTCCAGCACAGTTATAATAATCCTTCTGCATTGAAAGACCAGTACAGAGAACCACAGACTAAAGTACAGCTACAGATGGGAGTAAACCCTAATGCAGAGCAGTTCAGACAGATAAAAATACATGTGGGAGAAAACTCCACCACCCATAGGACCTCTGTGCTGCCCCATCTGTGCTACTGTTGGCCAGACTAACAACATGGAGCACCATGTCTCTCTTGCTCTAAATTGTGTTGAACTTTTTCAGGACGTGGGAAGGGACCTGTTGCCCAAAAAGACATAATGTCTTCCTTATCCCATGTACTAGCAACAAAAGAGGCACTGGAGAGAAAAGCTTACTTCCAGAGATCTGTCAGATTCAGCTGGATACCTGTTTCCTAACTTAGGGGAGTAATACTTTTCCTGTAATGACGTGAGTTTCTGTGGTTAGTTCCCACTTTGATTCTAATTTTTAGATGCCCAAATTGGTCATAGGCGTAGGTTCCTCTTGGAAGCTGAGATTTTGAGACTTCAAATTTTGCTTATCCATAACTAGGCAACTACATACCTTTGAGCACAGTCACTAATTTGTTAAGCACAGAAAACCCTCAGAGAGGAGAAAGAATGCCAGACACCACGAAGGCTCTTGGGGTCTCATGCACCTAAATTTCCTCACACACATCTTTGTGAAATGAGAAAAAGATTAGAACAATTAAAATCTCTGTTCTGGGTTTTGAAAGTTTTATGCTGCTGTTCAGGATCCAGGATACCTGTTTTCCAGCTGCCTTGGCACAACACACTCGTTCTTGCTGCCCATATACACTGTGTTCTGCACTCACACAAATTTCATCCAAAACTCAGCAGAAACCCCAGTGCCAATAAGGCAATTGCCCATCTAACTGGCCACCATTTCTTCAAAACAATAGGGAGAGAGAGAAAGAGAGAGCACACAGAGGAAGAAGCTCAGGGGCAAAGAAGAGGCATAGCAACAACAAGAGCCCATAATTCATAAGTCTCATCCCTTTGTTTTACCAACCGACATCACCAGTACCCTGCCAAGTGGGAAACATTTTCTAGACATAATAGAAAACATCACTGCAATGAGCTATTAGTGACCCACCTAAAGGTTAACTGATAGAATGGAAGTGCAAAATTATTTGGGTGTTAGAAGGCATTTGGATTGGCAGTTTGAGCTGATGTAGTTGTTCATATTTTGTAGTTGCTTTAAAAGAATCAAGGCTGGTTTTCTTTGGTGTTCTTAATTGTTGTTTGAACTTAAGTAAAGATTGCATGTAATCCCATGCATATTGGTGAATCCACAGAATTTACTTTGTTCCAGTGTAATAAAAGCTTCCTTTTGACTGTTCAGACCTGTGGGGAGATGAGTAAAATTTATGTATTATGCAGAGAAGAAGCAATTTGTCTTTTTTTGGAGGTCTTTCATGCAGGGATTAACAATAGCTGCAGGTACTGCACAGAATCAGAGGCAATGCAATGATATAAGGATTTAAAACAACTGCATAGAATGGTCTATGATGGTACCGATAGCAGTATAGAGTTCAATATTGAAATATTAGCCTGGTAAATAACCCTTTATATCCAAATAAATTCTGATTGCCTATTCACAGCTTAGATTTCATGAGGCCTTCTTCATTACAAAATGAATAGCTGCTAATTTGTTGCATGTCTAAGTAAAGTTCCAGTAAATTATATTTAAAGGAGGAAGAAAAAAGGCCTTGTTATGAAACAGTCACCAGCTGGCCATACCATTGCAAGTGCTATTTTCTTCTCCTTTTTGAAATTCAAATTTTTTGTAAGACTTTTTTTTTAACTTAATTTTTTAACTTTATTTTTTTGTAACTATGAGCCTGTAGTGATGCATATTAAGATAAATGCATACTGCATTCTCATATACAGGGATTTGTATATTGAGGACATGGGGCTTAGGCTGACTATAACAGAAATAATCTTCCTGAATTTGTACAATATACTGTATAGAGGATCCTCGTTGTAAATATTGTTGCAATATCACCAGAAAAAGTAATAAAAGTTAAGATGGAAACGTTTAGAACCAAAACTTCCTGAAACCAAATATTACCCTGTAGAGAGGTCCTGTTGACTCTAAATGTTTTTGTCTTTAATTTTTTCTATCTAAATGCCCAAATTGTATCTTTGTGACTGATTCAACAGTACATAGAGCTGTCAAAAGGGGCTGCTTTCTCCCTGCTACCCTGTGCTGTAGCTCTCCTTGTCCTGCTCTTATGCTGGAAAGGTAAATTCCCACAACTCCTTTGTGCCATTTCTGCTATCTGTAAGATCTTTTATCCATTCAATTAATTAATTTAGCAGACAACAGCTCAATGCACATAATTGGGAGAAATTTTTTTCTGTGGCACTGAGCCATTCTTCTAATCACTAAACTATCCCTCAGAAAAATCACCTTGGCACCAAAATAAAAGCATCACAATCCTACCTCCTTAATCCATTTCAAATATAGTTCTGTCMCGTTACCAAGTGACAGAGTTGCCACATGCAGTATGTTTGCTATCAAACATGATGGTTTATTTACTTCTCTTAATATCTTCTTTCTGTTAGAGAGACAAAGCATCTGCAGCTGCTAAAGACACTTGGATCTCAACAGACTGTAGTGTTTCTTCAAGGTTCAATTCCCTGTATATTCTAGTAAATACGTGGTCTGAAGCCTGCAGACAGGGACAAGAGAAGCTCCTAGGTCTCAGATGAGCAAAGACATCTAGTAGAGAAGTGAACATGGGACTTGGATTCAGCTGAGGACACCACGTTCAAATGCTCAACTTCTCAGTCAAGGAGGCCCCTTGACTGTGCAATCTGTAGTGGATGTCCCATCTTGAAAGACCTGGAGCTCTTTTTACTAATACATTTTCCAGATGCAGAATTATGCCATTACTTTTCTTCTTCACATGACCTTTCTTGCAGTATGTATCCCCATGTTATTCTACAGGTACTGGAGGGATGGGAGGGAAAGATCTAGAGCAGTAGCCATGTTGCAAGTAATTTGTTTTAGCATTCAGCTGAGCCATCAAAGGTGGAAATTTCTTGTCAAGCCAGTGCAAAAATGCATCTGAAATGAAGGATCTCAAGAGGGTATTTTCTCAGCAGAGGTTCATATGAAGGCTGTAGAAGAAATGGGATGGTAGGCTGAACAAGGTGGTCATGGTGGTGGGATCAAACAGCACTTCCTTAAGCAAGATCAGAGAGGAGAGGGAGGAAAGCTCTTCCCCATCTGTGCATCATGTGGATCTGAGGAGGTCTGGTGGAGATATCTGTGGAAAGGGCAGGGCTGGAAATATGAAGGAATTTGGGGGGGGAATTTCTGGTCTGCCTCTGGAATGAGGAAAAGTCAGACATCAGCTGAGAACCTGGACTTGTTAATGAGATTATGTAGGGAATTGTGAGTTGTGGGATTGAAAACAATAAGTGAAACTCTGTGAATGTCTAAACTCACCCTTTGAACAGGGTGAGATGGAAGAGAAGAGTGTGCCAAGACCGTCATTTATGTGAGTGGAAGTTTTATAGTTTGCAATTTTGCTGACAGTGATAGAAAGCCTTGCATCAGCCTTGCCATACTAGGGCTCTTCTGTAATGAGTTTATCACCCATACCAGGTTTATCACTATAATGAGTTTATCACCCTTAATGAATTTATCACCCACACTGTTTGGTCAAAGCTTTCATAAAACCTGGTAAAGATACATCAAAGAGTATCAGTTTAATCCTTTTAAAACAATCACACACATTCATCTTCAGAGGAAAATTCGAACATGGTCAAAACATCTTTTCCCTAAGGAAATCTCCTGGCAATTATGGGAGGTGTCCTGTCAACCTGTACTCCTCCCCAATATCTCCTAACACCTTAAGCAAGAGGAATAAAATGCTCTTCAGGATAAATAATAATAGTAGATATTATGGGGAATTTTCTGACACAAAGAGGCAGAAACCTTAACTSCCCAGATCTCGCCTCTCTGCTTCTGATCTGTGCCAGCCCCATTTCATTCAGCAGTCTCACTGGTGCTGTCAAATGGCTTAACGATCATTGTCCCCCCTTGAGACAGTGTACTGAGAGCAACCAGGCTGCCAGTAGTCAGCCCTGATGGTCTCATGTTAAAATGTAACCCTCTTGTCTGTGACAGCAGATGATGCTTGATGGATGGACTCTGGCTGAGGTGCATGTTCCCATTCCACGGCATTTGCTTCTGTCCAGCTCTGGATCTTTGCACAGCCAAAGCAGCATGGAGGACTTTTAATTCAAGCAATAATGTCACCAGATCAAGTCTCAAGAGCTGCTGTTGAGGCTGTTACAGCTTGTAAAATTCAATCTTTATTTTACTACCTACTTCTATTTGTTAGGGTTTGGAAGCTTTATGAACACAGGTGGCCAAATTAATCAGTAATGTAACTCCTTGGATCCTTATTTGGCCCACAAACTTGTATACATTTAGATTTCTCAGCTGAACTTCTTTTGCTGAAGCCATTTTTACCTTAATGCAGGGCCTAAAAAAAAAACCTAGCTTCACCATTTCATCTACTATATTCTCTCCAGTGCCATTTTTTCTGAAAACAGTGGGTTTCAACAATTTACTCATTTTATTAGAAAAAAGACAATTAAAAGGCAGCACAATGTTCTTTTTATTATTTTTATTGCATAGCAAAAATCTAAACTGCAATGGCAACTGATTTTTCTGTTTCAAAGAACTACATACTCATAAGTCTCAAAAAAACTCCATTCATAATATAAAGTATTACAATATCAATTTATATGTCAGCCTTCTTGATCTGTTTTGTGTTCTGGTTGTTAGAAATTAATGGATCTATCTTTAATTATTCCAGGGCAGTATTTGAGTCAGGAACCAACACCCAATTGCAATTCCTTAATTGCAAGCTTTTTCTACAAGGTCTGTGGTGCCAAAACTTCTTGCTAGCTCTACCAAGGATGCTGCATTTTTTCAYATCTTTGCATTGTATGCTTTTAATAAAGAAAAATGCACTATAGGTGTAATTTCATAGAGGAAATTTGAAAAAACCTCCTAAAATACTTTGAAATTGCCCAGTGTGCAAGAATTCAGATTAAATTGGTTACCAAAATAGCTATTTTGTCGTTTGGGCACCCCCCCCTCCATATGCAATCATTTACATCTCACCAATCTATCATCAATTTTCAGCTGGCATTTTCTCTGCAAGTAATAAYCTGCAAGTGATGTTTGTAGCAGAATAAAGACAGCTGAAAAAAAGTTAAAAGGAAGAGCAAAAAATGAAAATAATAGATGGTAAAAATGAGAGAGAATAATATAATTACTTGTATTTCAACAGTATCATGTCTTCCCAGAATTCAAGCTGTGCATAATAGCTATAGTGGAAGGGCAAAACAGAGAAGCCCCAAGGAAATGGGATGCAGAGAGTATTTTTTAACCTTCCTGGGGAGCCTTACTCCACAAAGATTTAAAGCTTTTTAAACATCATGAGAACATGTTGGCTGGAAAGCAGTGCATTTCAAAATGAAAATGCATTAATGAATGTCTCTTGGAAAAGGACAATCTGAAATATCTTTCTCTGTGGGAGTAACTTGCAAGCTGATTATGTGGGCTGATAGATATTCCATTGGAGAATGTTCAGGGAATGTTAAGGTTGAATGGTTGAGCACACAGAAGKTAGGAAATGCCACATTGCAGGATTCAGGAGCATCCTTAACTCTGCCTCTGGTGTGTATGTGGTATAATGTATTCATTACATATAATCTCCCAGACACTGCTATAAATACACACTGTCATCCCTGATCTTAGATTTTACACATATCAGTGCATGCATTAAGTATGTGTACAGCTCTCCACCACAGCTTATTAAAACCTTGTATAAGACAAGTACATAATAAAATTTGTCTGAGCAAATAGTGCAGATTAAATATTACATTTATGATATAGAAAATGGAAGTCATTTGTTTCAATACATTATCCTGTGAGCTTGAAAGACTGAATGCTGCATGGATGCATGCAAATTAGCCATGTAGTTAGCTCCTTCATTTCCTGCAAAGCTCAGGAGGGCCGGCTTTGTTTCTGCTTGAAAATACACAGCACAGGTGCTGCAGCAGACCAAGGCTTTGGCCATCCCCAAATCAAGAAGGACAAATAATGGGAAGGGATCCCTGTGACCCCTCATGAACAATCAGCTGGCATGGTTTTCTCCCTGATCCACAGGGCTTTGTCTGTCCAGTGAGTGCAAGAGAAGGTTGTGGTTCAGTGTGGCCAAAGTCAGAGCAGGGGATGCATTGAAGAGCTGACAGCAGGGCAATCATGCACGAAAGCTACATGGCATTGAAAATGAAGGAGTAAAAGGAGATTGTGAAATTTAAATGGTATTCACAATGAAAACAAAGTACATAATTAGTAARGTTGAAGATCAGAGAACCCAGAGAGAGTGGAGGTTTCACAAAACCCTCAAAATGTATAAAACCCATGGGGTTTTTTTCCATTTAATTGACTCAAAATGCAATGAAAGCACGTTTCTGTAATTAAATAAATGTCTTGTGGTGTGCAGAAATAAATACCAAGGATTCTTAAATCATGGGCTTTGATTCTGGATAGAATGTGGGTTTTTTATGTGGGTCTTAAAGGATGTTTTTTTATATTGTTTTAATTTTAATGGGTACTTCACTTTGTTCTGAGCTTTACCTGTCTCTCCATTCAAATGAGGGTCTAGTTGATTTTATTCAAAAGTAATCCTGTCCTGCCCTTTTTCTTGCTGACACAATGAAGGATCAGTTTTTTCCTCCATCTCTGCTGATTCTCCTCTCTCAGAGAGCAGCCCTTCTGTACCAGCTCACTCCTCTCCTTGTCAGCTGGCTGCTGTATGGAACTTCCCTGGAAAAGGAGGGCTCAGGTCTTTGCTCCCACACAGTCTCTGCATGAGAGTGGGGATGTCTCCTTTTCACCAATGCCCACCATGAAGTGTGTAAATGCTGCCTGTGCTCAAGGGAGGCCTTGTGACTTTCTCCAGCAAAGCTGAAATCTAAGGAAGATGTGGCCCTTCTCTTGATACCCTACTTGTGACCCTACTTGATGAGATTTATCAGTACTCTCCTCACAAAAGTATCCTGCTTTTATTATGAGCTGCTTCCTTTCAGGTGTTTTCTTTCCTTCTAGCACCAGAAACAAAATATTTCCGCAAAATAATCTCCTAGAGCGTGTACTTTATTTTTTTCTTTTGTTCTTTAAATACTTTTATTTTCAAAGTGATTCCTGGACAAGTACCTGGTCTCTCTAGTTGAAAGGTCAGTTGGTGTACCAATCTTCTGTGTGAATCTGCTGTTATTTCACCTTCTGGAAACTTCAAGGAATATCAGCACATACTTCTGTGTTTAATGAAAAATGGTTGTACACAACAAATTAAATAAGTTTTATTTCGAGATGCAATTGTGTTTTTCTTTGCAGGACTTGCCAGCTCTGTGGTCAGTGCGATGGGAACCACTGCCTTCTCATCAGATTCTTCCTCCTACAGAAAAGCTAGAAACTATTTTCATTTATCCCAAATATTGGGGTTTTTTTATATTCAAAGTACACAAGGGCAATACTTGGTCTCACTTTCATCACTGAATGGGATTTCCAATGAATACATGCCACTCCACGTGGTGCACATGGAGCCCAGAGGGCTGCTCTCAAATTGCTCCATTTTGCACATCACTGTCCCCAAACATTGTGAAGACTAGTGCATCTTGAGAAAAACAAGATTTAGATTCAAATTGACTGATGGTGGAACTCTGGAAGAATTTAGTAAGGCCTTTAGCCTGTTCCCTTTGTGTTTCACTGTGTGGGGTGTCATTCATTTCAGCATCTACACTGGAGGTGTCTGGATTTCTGCKGGCCACCCCCATAGCTCCTGCAGTCAAGGGAGGGAGGCAAATTCTTGCAGAGCCTGATTCAGCTCAGTCTGAAAAGCAGAAAGATTCACTCCTGACTGATCATCTCACACAGCATAAAAAAAATGGATCAGGTACAAGTCACTATTATTCATAGAATGTGGACAACTTCAACAGTAATAGCTAAATTAGAAATAGTGAAATGCAAGCACCAAGTTAGCAGAAATGTCACTTTAACTTTTGCTTTAGAATATAATTCTAATCAAGTCAGTTTTTTCTTTTGTTTGTACAATCATGTTCTTGGAGATTTTAATTGCTCACTGGTTGACATTGTTCCAGTTTACATAAAAAACATGCTTGAGGACTAGATATAATGCAGTGTAAGACAGAGATGTTTTTTTATCTTTACTGCAGCATATCAGAACTAAAGATCTGCATACTTTTCAGTACATGAACCAGGAATATGCATTTTTTTCACAGTTTAAAAAAATCCAATTTTTCAAATTAATTTTAAGGAAAAATAATGGAACATCTTAAAGAAAGACATTTTCTTTAAGGTAAACCTTTGCTGTCTTAATTGTGTTCACAGTCATAATTTGCATTTGCTTTGCCCTTGTAGTTCTCATACATATGTTAAGTATCCATTAAGAGGCTTTCTGCCAGTAATGATCTTAGATCCCAAGAGTGGACTTCTTCATGGATTCATCTCCATACTTATTATAAAACTCTGTTTATAATTACTCACTTTACAGCCTCTTGTTGCACTTATTACAGGCATGTCCTTCCAACCTGTGCTCAAAAAGACACTCTTTTAGGTCAAGAAAGAGAAAAAATAGCTACAATACTTTCAATTAATTATTTTAATGATTTAATGCTTACTATAATGGGTTATTTTTGTGTGTTCCTTTTGCCTTTGATTAAAAAGATCTTTACCTCAAAATACAGCTCTATTTTATTAACCTCACTTCTCTAGTCACCTTTACTGTCTAGGAAGCATTCTTTATCCATGATTATAACTCTTATTCTGAAAAACAAGTATTTACCATCCCAACCCCAGACTGCATAAGTGATTGTAATTTCTAAGTTAAAACCGGAGATACTCCTCTTCAAACACACCTGAAAAGCAATTGTGTCATAGGCCTCATTCTTCCAATAGTAAGATGGAAAAAGGTTAGAGTTGACATCTAATGGAAGGTAGGAGAAAAGAAGCAACTACTTACAAAAGCTTGGTAGACAAAGCTAAGTTTAAAAAAAAAAAAGGACAACAAAACAAGTAATATGAAATTCTGGAATTTGTGTCAGACACGCAGCTTGTTTGTCTAGTATTTTAATTATACTTTATAATAGCAGAAGAAATGGCTAAAGAAAAAGCTGTGCAATGGTTACTGCTGCAAACTTTGACCAGTTTCCCCCCCATCCTGCTCCTTGAAACTCAAACTGAAACTCTTTGGGTGCCTTTGGCTTTGCTGTGCTCCAGGAAGATCTAGGCCTGCCAGCCTAGCAAAGCACATACTTGGCACACTTGTTGCCAAGGGAAAAAGAAATGTGGTAGGCTTTTCTAACGTCTAATTTACACCAGAGATGCTGGCCTCTGTCGCTGTTTCTTTGTTGTTTGATGACAAGTGTGGTGTGTGCACACATATACACATAGGGCAGACTGAAATAGCTCAGGATATATTTAGATCTGCTGGGGCGGGGTGATGGGGAAGGGAGGGCGGTGTGGGTAAGCCAAAACCAACACTAAAGCTCTTGTCTGAGCGTCTGTGTTGTTCAGATGACCTTTTATGAGTCTTAAGTGTCTTGTTAGTGATTCAAAGACATTTTTCTTTCTCAGCATGCTTAGTCTCAGTCTGAATATCACATTTTCCAAACATTCATAAAGATGCTCCTTCTGATAAAATTTCCATAGATGGTCTTTCTCAGATGATTTTCCACTATGTTTTCAGCCTCATTGTCAAGTGTCCTGTCACCGTCATATTTTCTGAAAAATCTCCTTGCCTGGGATTTCGCTCCTGGTAAGCTGAGAAGCCTCAGAGAAAAAGGAAAACAATATTATCTCATTTGCTTCTCCTGAGTTTTGCTGCTTTGGAACGTGTTTGGACATTGTTTACCAACAGGTGATTGTTTCATTGGTTTCTGGTGTGAGTGTTTTCATTCATCGGCCARTYGGGGCCAAGCTGTGTCAGGACTCTGGAAGGAGTCACAAGTTTTCAGTAGTATGTTTCTAGCCTTCTGTCGGTATCCTTTCTGTATTCTTAGTACAGTTTAGTTTAGTATTCTTTAATATAATATAGACCATAAAATAATAAATTGGCCTTCTAAGAACTTGGAGTCAGATTCATTCCTTCCTTCCAACGACAGGGGTCCAGAAAATACGACAGTATCCCATACATAAGCCAAAAGCTTGCCTTGWTTAAGTGGTTCCTCATGCTGAAGGTGGTATCTTGTACAGGTCTCCTGGCACGTGGAGGGGGAAAATCCACCTCTTACTCCTGATTGTCCACTATTTGGACTGATGAAATAATTTTTGGTAGTATAGCAAAATTTCTGGGAGACTGAGAGAAATGACAAATGGGTAAGGACTCTCTAGTATCACAATCACAATAATCAAGGAAAATAGAATTTATGGTAAATTTCAGTTGGCTTTGCAAAAAGCTGTACTCCAAAGTAATTTCTAAAATGGACATTTACAGTGGTTTAGGCCTAAGTAACCCATAATATGAAAAAAACCCCCATATTTACTTTTTTAAAAAATGAAGCATTTAGTGAGTTTTATGACCATTTCTAACCCAGAAATAATGAGGGATGAAGAGGTGATATTTGACAGTTTAATAGCCTGCATTGTGACAGCTGTGGAGCTGGGAGGGAAGGGGACAAGGCAGTATATGTACTCTATTTCTTATTTGGCTTGAGTTTATCTTTTTTTTTAGTCCTCCTGCATTTCTTTTGGCACAGTGTGCTTTGCAGATTGGAAGTGATAAATCTCCCTTGCCACTGGCTAATAGCACAGAGCTTTGGGCCCATTTACCTAGGAGGAGGAGGATAGATCACTTAATGTCCTTTGGTATTTCAGTACTTATAATGTGCTCTAATTTCCTATTTGGTGTGTCACACTCTAAATATTTACAATCAATGTAAATTTGTTCCTGTAGAAAAAGAATAAATAGCTGATTTCATATTTTTTTCAGTCTTTTTTTACTCAATGTACATGTTGATATGTAACTAACAATATAAATGTCTGAACCTCAAAATCATTGCTCATGCACTATCTTTTGGTTCAGCTTGTAATTTTCAAGCATTATATTTTTTATATGGTGTAACCTTGATTCTCACTTGAGATCTATTTGCTGCTGAAAGATGTGGAGATGGTCAGACAATGAGACAAATCTCTCTAATTCTCATGGTGCCATGGTCAATGCCATAAATGATGAAAGTTATTTAGGGGTTGTCCTAGATTTTGGTATTTCACTTCTATAGGATCTGCTCTGCCATATCGTACCCCCCAAGATATTGCATCATCTTCTGGTGAGACACAAAGACAGCTGATGCAGAGTCTGTTTGATTAACTTCATCCAATTGGTATTCACTTCAGTTTTCAGCTGAAAGTTTTGTGCCAGACACTTGAAAGGGAACATTTTCCTTTTCTTCTAGTATATTATTCATCATGTCACCAAGAAGAAGCATTATTGAAATTAGTAACACAGCACAATCTCTCACTTGTGGAGATGAATTTGTGACAGATGAAAGCAGCTGGCATATGTGCTGGGGCAGCCTTGGTTCCTTGGTATCTGGTGGGAGCTGAGCAGCCAAATCTATATCCAACATAAGTCCCTCTCCACAAGGTCAGTCATACCACTGACTATATGGATATTACCTCAAATGTACTTTTCCAGGTCTTTTCCAGCTCTTTGTTCATGTAACCCTAATTTTCTTTCTGAAAATTAAAATCTTACAAAGAAATATGAAACAACAAAACATAGGAAAAATGTCTACGTTTCCTCATGGAATAAATTGTTGGAAAAGGATGTCAGTGTGTCAAAAAATCTATATAAATATTTTTATCTCTTGTTAAAAAAATAAGTCTCAGAACAAAATGAGAACTGGATAGAAATAATGCATCTTTTTTCATTCCATCTTTTTGTCTTTTCATTTCACCCATGCAAGATTTTTTTCTAAATGGTTTTCTTTCTAATGGTAATATGCTTTTTGCAAGGCTTTTAGGACAGCCCCAGCTCTAAGCAGATGAAGCCAGTCAGAAGTGATTTGCTTAAAGTCAGAGATACTGTTTTTGAACTAGTGCCATCATCTATTTATAAAGTGATGTGGAAATGTCACAATAACCTTAAAGACTTTTTTTCTCTCAAATTCTGTATACATACATGTATGTATGTCTCTCTATACATATATAGAAGATGATTGAATAGGACTTTGTGAAAGTGGTCAGAAGGTACTATTTCCTCTCAAGTTTAACTTTTCAAGGTCTCTTTGTTTTCTCACAGGCAGAGATACAGCATTCCTTTCATCTGGACTGCAGATATATACATTTTCTCCTTTGAGCAGGAAAACAACAGAGAATCAATGAAAGTATCAAATTCCTTAAGGATCTCCTCCTGAAAATAGAAAGGTGCCTACTGTTGCTGAAGCAGTTTGCATAGGGAGAATTTTGCTTCAGTGGATTTTAAATGCAGGCCAGTGATTGATGTTCAGAGACTTTTGTTTTATAAATGCACATTTTGTGTTGAAATCACAGGACCAGGCCATAAAGATCTCATTCTCTCTGGTTCTGTAAGTGTTAAAAAGGAGATCAGAGGGACCATTATATGGAGTGTATTATAGGTACTTAACTGTGCAAACAACTCTGTCAAGGACTATTGGGAGCTTGTGGCCAATTTTCCAAGGGAAAAATTCAGTGACAGAAGACACCATATGTAAGTTAAGTATGAACTTGGTGATATGATCTCTTCATGTGTAGGCAAGAGGAAATTGAATTAGGTACCTATAAACATGATTCTAAAATGAAAAAAGGTCACAAAAGCCATTCAGATCTGTCATATTTTCTGTAAAACTCTTGTGATCGGAGGCAGTTCTGCTGTGAGCAAATTGAAAGGCAAAAAACAAAAAATCCTTTCACTAAATAAGTCCTTACAGAAATGACTGCTCCAAACACAAACAACGCTGCTGTTAAGGCTTCCCAGTGCTCAGTCTTTATCACAATGCAGAAAGAAGAAATTTTGAAAAAAAGACAGAGGACCTTGATGCCTTGATGACATTTGTCTCTTAAGTCTTTTCATGACTGTTACCGTGTTTTATTGGTTTTTTTTATTTTATCCCAGTTTTACTGGGATAGTTGTAAGAATCCCAGTTGAGCTCAAGCCTCAGTGTGCTGCACTCTAACCCAACACATAAAATGGGTGAAGACTGCTTGAAGATCCCACCTGCCTGAAGGAGCTGTTACTGGACTCTGGCTCAGATTTTTATGTGCTTTTGGTCTTCCAATAGTTCCGTGCACAATTATTTCGAATATGGCAAGAAAGTAAATAGTCAAGACAGGCAACCATGTTCTAAACAAATAGGACAAATAAGAAAARCATCAGAAGAGAAAGGAAAAAAACAGAGAAATAAAATGATTTTCCCAGTATCACAATAACGGGCAGAAGTAGAAGTAAAATCCCTTTCCTTTCTCTGTGAATCTGTTCAGAGCATCACCAGAGTCCTGGACAGATATAGCAGAAACTCCATATAGTACACATTCCTTTCTCTTTTTTATATATGTTTTTTTTAAAGGCATCTGTGCCTGGATGCCAGTGCTTGTCTGTCACTGGCACACAGTCAGTGAAGCGGCTCAAGAAGGGTTGCACACAGAAAGGTAAATGAAGGTGGCAGACAGTGCTCTGCACTTTGTCTTTTCTGTTGAAGTACAGAGATCCTGTAGGTCCCAAATGAAAGTTCTTTAAAGCAATGAGAACTTGTTTTAATTAAAATCTTGGATTTCAGGCTCATAAAAGGGAGTGTGGAGGAACTGAAAAGAGCAAGGACAACGTTAATCTATAATGCAACTTCATTGAAACCCCAAGAAATTTACTGAAGGTAAATTGGACCATAAACATTTGCATCTGGAAAAATTTGGTATCTTTCACTTTTTGCTTGAAAAAAAGCATTCAGTGAATTGTAAACCTTATTATTTTAAGTAGCCTGAAATAAGCAGTATCAGTAGTTTTCCCTTGCTAGTCTGCAGCTCTACTCAGTTTCTCAAAATCTTCAGAGATGCATTAGGTGTTTCTACTACTTCTTTTTTCTCTTATGGGAAAACAATTATGGTACAATTTCTTCTCATTCAGATTTTAAATCCTGATTTTCTAATTGCATGTCTCTACATGCAATCTGGCCTTCAAATAAAAGATACTATTTTGTGCATCACATTAAACTTTCTAAGTTACAGCAGATTGTTCAATTTTTAGTTTTTGAACTTGTAATTACAGCAATCAGCTTACTTGCTCTTCACCTCAATATATTATACTGCCCTAAGTGATGAATGTAATTTTAATCAAAAATCTTACAGAAATCTTCTGATCTAAGAGAATACTTCAGAAAACCTGTTGCCTCAAGAAACCTCTAGGAATTCAGACTTTCTTTTGGGACTACTTCAAACTAGGTTAAAGCTGAGATTGTAACTGGGTTTTTTTAGATCATGATGACATGAACCCTCAAAAACACTGGTACTGTCCCAATGGAAAAAAAAAGGAAATCGATATTAAGATCAATGTATGGCCATTCATTTCAGACTCTATATAAGGAGATCTAGATATAAATCAATGCAATTAAAACATAAATCAGGATTGGTTAATAATTAGTAAATCTGGTAATAGGGGTTTTCTCAGACGTCAGTTCTGAAGACAGCAGAAGGAAAAAGCACAATGAAACAGCCTCCAGCCATTACYCTCCAAACATTTGGGGATGGCTAGAAGGAGCTGTGCTATACTGAAGAGTTTAGTACTCAAAAAGATTAATTCAAAGAACGAAAAAAAAAGAAAACAAACAAACAAACTAATAAACACAGAAAACAAAACAAAAAAACCCACCAACCGAACAAACCAAAAAACTGCAAACTGCTTTAAAATTATATTCAAGGATAGAGAGTTTAGGGAGTAAGTTGGAGCATGGGAGGTTAGACCAAGTAAATAAGTGACTCGTCATGGCAAAGCTAGATCAGTATATAGAAGTAAGAGAAACAGTGGTGTGTTAAACTCCTCTGAAAACTTTGGACAATCCATGTTGTGGGTACAAATCATAAACTCTTTAAGCCATGCAGATTTGATGTGTCTTCCTCTCTTTTTTTTGCCTTTAAAATATCTACAAAGTTAAATGTATCAGTGTTTTAAAACAAGGTGGAAGTTGCAGTGAGGACTATATTTTCTGCTGACACAATTTGACTGAAACCAGATTAGTTATACCAATAGATGTGGGCTCTGAAAATGAGGGAACACCAAAGTTAGGCTGAATGTCAGGCATTGTGACAGTATTTTTGCAATGCAGAAAGCACACTTATTTTCATTCTCAAACAGCTTGAGTGAGCTGTTGAGGAATTTGAGAGGGTTCCCTCTACAGTGCTTTCCAGCTCCCAGGATAGCCAGAGAATATCTCATGATAATGCAAGTCACCAGTTTGCATGTGCTCAAGTGACTACAACAGGAAAGGATGAAAATAGATGCAGGCTATCTAAGAAGAATGCACTGAGAAAATAATCTCTTGTTTTTCTACAGGCATATACATATGTGCCCATCACTATCTGACTGCAGCTAGTTCATATCTCCATTTCATGAACTAGTATCATTGCCTTTAAGTCAGTAACCTTAAGATCAGAAAAATCCACATGTTGCAGATACATAAAGGCTGTAATAACAGCTTTTTAGTAATGGGAAACTGGTACAAATATAAAGATGATTAAAACAAATTTTTAGGGATTTAGACAGTGATCACTGTTATTTATGGGAACCAGTACAAGCTTTACTTCCTCCCGTTGYTTTATTCCATTCTTTGTGTTTGATATTTGGAGATTTTTTTCTTTTTTTATTTTTTGACATGCTCATCCCTGAGAAAAAATACCACCATTAAAAGCTACAACAACAAGAGTTTTACTGTTGTTGCATTCAGTTTTTATTGTATATAACTGTTGTCTTGTACTATGTCCACCCTGCTACCCAAAACTTTGCCTGCACTCACAGTTGAGGGGCAAAACTTTCAATACCAGAAGCTCCCTTGTAGAGCTTCAGACAGCATAACCCTCTTGAACTTCCTCTGTCAGTGGGATCATGGAGTGCAAATCTGAAGCAAAAATGCCCATTTTCAAGCACAGGCTCCTGCTGTGCTGTGCACTTCACCTACACCCAGGAATTGATGCTCCCTGTCCCAAGGAAAATACAAAGGATGCAGGCAGGAGAAAACCTGAATTCTACTACAAAAGCACTCCACTGAGAAAGTGAAAAGCAATTCCTCCATGGTGTGCATGATGGAGAAAGAATAAATGCATATTCTGGAAATACTAAGGGCTGGGAAGGGCCTTATCATTTGACTGGTGGTGAAAGTCTAATCCTATTGCTGAGAATGGAAAGTAGGATAGAAATTGGATGTGAAGGACCCTGCAAGCTCAGACAGCTGCCCATGATTTACATGATAAAGGTGTGTCAGGAGACTTTACCTCTAGGGTTTGTGCAGAACTGTCTCACTGTTCCATTTTAAGAGGAACTGTGCTTTGTGTCTGTGGGGAAAAAACAAAAAAAGAAAAAAAAATAACCAGGACTCAGATATCATGGTTGCACTGACTTTCCTCATTTTAGCTGTTTTTATTAATTTCTTATGCCAGCTGCAAATCTTTTATAAAGTCTATCACAAGAAATATTAGAATTTTCCTGGAAAACCCAACCCCAAGAATTTCCACTGTTAATTAAAATGTCATATTTCTAACAATTAATTAAACAATTTCTAGAGAGAATATAGAGGAGAGCAGATCTCTTGTGACTAATTTTTTAACAGCAGTTTAAACCACCTAGGGCAAAATCAGGTGAGTTTCTCAGTGGAGAACACCTGGGTTATATAGTATAGCAAGTAAAACTTTTGTCCTCTGTGAAAATTCTCATTTATAAGGATGTGTCAAGACCTTCTTTATGATTCTTTCTCAGAATTTCTCCCCGGTCTAGTGTCAAATTAGTTTTCTTCATTCATGATCATCTCTGATGTTATCCTTCATCTCTGTGAGCCTGAACATAATTAGAAGAATTGATTCTTTCATGTCCTTCAATAATATATGTAATTTAATTGCATTCCCACTTGACTTCGTTTTTATTTTGAATTTATATTTACAGCAGCTAGCTAGCAGTATGTTTCTCATCTTTGTTCTTTTGATACCCAGACACCTACTGCAAACAGATAAATGTTAGATCTCTGTGAAATAGCCCACAGCAGAAATCAGTAGCTAACACAGTAGTAGAAGTATAGGTTTTTTCAAGAGCACAATAATGTGGCTTCATTTTTTGTGTTTGGTGCTCAAGAAAAATCTTCCATGTTTTTATATTCTCAATTCCTTTAGCAGTCTGTGTAATTAAGGGAATCAGTATTAGTAATTAGCAATTAGCATTCTGAAATTCACAAAATTCATACATTTGAATCCTAAACCAAACATATGTTCCTTCTGCACTGGGAGTTTTCCAGTCTAAATAGCAATTTCATTCTCTCTGAAGAATTGAAAAGATATTGTTCTCACTTCCAGATGAGGTGTAACTCAAACTCGGTGTTTGGCAAGATACAGTCCCCAGTCTCTCCTATCACCAATGTGTCCAGGTACTTTCCAGGTGCATTCTTGGTCTGATTGGGATTTTTGCATGTTGGGAACCTGGACAATTTCTTTGTATGTTCATCCCTGAAATACCTATATTCATAGTTTCTTGCTCCTCCTGACAGCTGGTTTAGCATTTTGTAACTAATTATAATTTTCATTCATTTTTCATATCAAATATTTCAAAATTATTTTTATATTCCCAAGGCAAAAATGAGATAGCAAGAACAGAATGAAAGGACAAGCATATTTCTTTTGAAGTTTTARTTTTGATGTATTTTGCTGTACAAACAAGACTTCAACAGGCAGTTTAGCATGGCAATCTGAGAATCTGACCTTGCTATAAAATTCCTTGGGTAAAAAAACCAACCAATCAATCAATTAATCAAAAAACCCAGGGTTTCTATTTCCACAAGTTCTTTCCATTGGAAGGCTATTGGGAGTTCTGCCTATGGAACATCAAATAAAAGCCGTCGATTTGGCAGTCGTTACTTGACAGTTTTGGGGAAGTCTTAGGGAATTTTTACAACAGTAGATTCTTGACATCTAGCATTTTATACACAGTTTCCTAGAAAGACAAAAGAGAGAAACAGAGAGGTACACTCTAAATGTAACAAGGTAAATATAATTTACTTTCCTTGATAGTCAAAGGAGAGTGAGAGGCCACTCTTGAAGTGCTTCTTGCAGAAAATCATCATAATTTGGACTCACTCTTTGGAACAGCTTTTCTATTCACAACTTAGAAAATATTGGAAACTGGCCTCCTTTTTAAAGTGTAATTAATAATTAAACTGCTGTGGTGAGAAATCCCACATTTTGCTCCTCCCTGTTTTTTAGTGGGTTTTCATTTTTATAAAAACATACGTTTTGCTCAGATACTCTAAATTATAATTTAAAGGGAAGACACATGAATTCTTCTGGTTTGAATTTCATTACACATTGCAATCCATATTAGTATAAATATTTTTATTCTATTTTGTTCTTGTAACCAATGACAGAAAATCCCAGTATAATAGCTGTAGTCTTGATTCTTAACTGGTTCTCAGTGTCTTAAGCCAGGAGATTTTTTCACCCTAAATTTAATAAAGTTTCACTGGTGCTGAGCCAATATTAAATATATCATAAGCAAATTAGTGGTCTGTCAAAATAATAGAGATAAAATTATCCCCTTTTTTTCACCAATGAACAAACCAGATGGGCCCCAAAAAAATCCTATATCAGCATCTCCGCTAGTCACTGAGAATAACCATATTAGTGAAATTTTGTCAAAACATCCAGTTTAAGATGTCTCCTAGGCATAGCTGATGAGTTGTGACTGAACTGTTTGTTTCACTCTTGAGGACAGCATTTATAATTCCCTTTTACCGTCACTTTATCCTAATTGTATCATATTATCACATTTATCACATTTTATCATCATTTTTCAGTCATCATTTTGCATGGGTTATAAATGCTCTCAGCCCAAGTCACAGCTCACACAGATCCCAGTGGTCTCTAAGAGGTTTCAATGTGGAAGCCTGAAACATGCCCAGATCCTTTCTGATCTTGGGCCAGAACCAGGGAGGAGTGAGAAATGGGCAGCCACACCARGGACCTTCACTTCTTCCTGGACAGATTAGAACATGAGGAGATGAGATTTAATCCTGAGATGGATTTGGGGTTGGGAAGAGTCCATACCAAGGGGAAAGGGCTTGGAAGAGTATTTGATATTCTATATTATTTAATAAAGCTGGGCAAATGTGTTCCTACCTATAACATAAAGTGTTTCAAAATTAGAGGGGAAATAAAAGTATGTGAATGAATTGTTTGAAAAAAATAAACCAGATGAAATGAAACTATTTTTCATCCTCTTTAATTAGTTAAAATAAATATATTTTTACTCTTTTGATTGTCTAATTCTTCTAGAACAAAGATAAATCTAGACACAGTACATAGTTTTGTCTTGAAACCTTTCATTTTAATGTGTAGGATTTAAATAATTTAAAAACTTTGTTTATAAAATTTGAATTTGCAAGTATTAAAACTGCCAAATTTTGCCTTCAATCATCCACTAAAGTGTCTTTCTCCAGCAGGAAAACATGCAAATAAAATTTCTGAATTTCACACAAGCRCCAGAGAAGCTATCAGCTAAGAAAAAGTACCAGACAGGAAACTGCCCACGTCTCAACCCCTGTCCAGCTTCAAGGAAAACTCCCCTGACTGTCCTGAGACCTCCTCTGCCTGCAGGAGATTGTTCTGCAGGGCACAGAGGGAGGTGCTATGAGAGGGCACATTTTCCCAGGACATTGGGGAGTGATGTTACACCACCCTCTGAAGGGTTCAGTACATGGCTCATAGCCCAGCTGAGGACAAGGGGGACCAGAGAGACCAAGGAGCTCCTCCCTTGTCCTCATCCTGCAGTCACCAGGCACATTGGAATGCTCACAGACTCTTTGGCATCCAGGCTTGGGGGCAGCTGGAGGCTCCTCACCTCTCTGCTGCCCCTTTGTGCCTCAGCAGAGCCCAGGATTTGCCTTTTTAAATGCTGCATACTGAACAATAGCCACGAGTCTGTACATGTGGTCTCACCCATAATCTCTGCATTCTCCCTTTACGCTTGCTTTGCTGAGGCTCACCTTCATTTGCACAGAGTAAGACATTCGTAATTTCAATTCCATAAAAGAAATAGAACACAGCAGAAAGTCCATTTCCATGAGATAACTGCATTTTTCCACTAAATTGAATTGTTTTGTTTTCAGATTTAAACCTTGCACGCTGGCACAAACTAAAATACTAAGATAAAAGTTGGTCTCTAAGAGATAAGTGTTATTCTTATTGATTATATAATTATCTAGAAATACATCACCACAAAGTCCTCAAGGTTTAATCTATGCCACATCAGAGCTTTATTACTATTGCAGTCACTCTGTGGTACAGGCRGACTGAGTAAGCATTTAATCAGAAAATGATATCTAGTTTCACAGCAGGATGGGTTTGTGAGTGTGCATGTAAGCGTGAAAGTTTTTTCACTTGACTTGAGGGGGCCAAACGTTGCTCTTGGATATGTGCATGCTGCTCCTACTAACATCTGCATTTTTGCATATATATAACATTTCTCTCAAGGGCTCCAAAGGGAATGGTTTTCAAGCCCTAAATGCCYAAATTATTATGTATATTATAAGCAGTTATTTTAAAATACTAACTTTCTAAGCCTCAAAGCCATCTACTGTATGAGTTGTTGAAACAATAAGGGTTTAGAAAAAAAAATCTTAAAAAAGAGAAGTGTAACTGAGAATTTGGGTACTTTGCTCAAGATCTTACCCAATCTAAGATCGAAACTCACACCTGATACTTGTTTTTCTGTAGAAGGAACCATTCTGGAATGGCCAGACCTGACTAACTCCCTAAAGGATTTCTCTTATTTTAAAGAAATCCTAATTTATTCAGAGTTTGCTTACTTTATTTTAGATTTAATTGCAAAATATGCCCTTGTTCTAAAKTAAGTGCATCAGTTCACAGTGTTGCAAGAAAAGCTATTCCTCTTTAAAGTACTATGCCAGAGTCTGAAATTATTTCTCTCTATAGATATACTGGTAATGAAATCAGCAGAATTGTTATGAATTTGGATGACATTGTAGCAGCCAYGTGGCCCCAGAGTTACTTTAACTTCTTGCTCCATCAAAATCTACTGCCATTTATTTATTTCTATGTCCATTAACATTTCCAATTAAAACCTCRATGCTACACATGTAAATGATCCTGCTCCACATGGAATTTACCTACCCGTGGATGGAGGTCTCAGTGCAGATGGCCTGGGTTTGCAGCACACCCACAGAGGGGTCTGAGCCCTGTGCACAGGGGCTTCACCTTCCTGCAGGTCAGTGGCCCTGCTGATGCCTTGGGAAGGCTGACCTAGAGCAGAGACTAGACAGAGCTAAAGAATAAAGTAGGGATTTATTAGGAKGCCYCAATGGATACACCCTGGGCAGCACAAGAGCCCAGCTGGGGCTACACTGCAGGTGAACCCAAAATGGTCACAAAATACACAACTGGTCTCAAGGTCTYTCACTTTTCTAAGTTCTGGTCCACTAGCATACTGGAGCTAATTGTCCAATTACAGCTTTAGCCCATGAAGTCCCATCCTTTTTGTTTTTCTCTCTTCAGTTCACCATTTTTTATGCTCYTGGGTCTGATTTGGATCGGTTGTCCWTGGTCCCCAGCTAGRGAAGGAATTGTTTTGTCTCCCTACTCTGTAAGAGAGCTCACCATCCCCTAATATGAAGCTCCGAAGTACACACTAAAGCAGTACAGAATCTGAAAAATAGAAAAGCWAAAGCCTGAGGCATCACTACCACATTTGGGATGAGCCATAATGTGAGCAGTAGGTGAAGGTGACAGTGAAGTCACTGGACCCTGTGCCCTGGGAGCAGCCTTCAAAGTGACAAGTGACCAGTCAGTGACTCTCTGAGCTGGCACCTGACACCTCCCAGGCCCATGGCTGGAGAGAAGACCTATTCCAAGAAAAGGCAGAATTGACAGATCTAAGCCTAAACAAGAAAATTTTCTTTTAGACTGTGTAAAACGGTTACAATTTCCTATCATCTAKAGCTAATAATGTTTTAATGGAGGGGAAGGCAAGGTATCTGCTTTGCTGGGATTGCAGGGTAAAACATGAAAACAGGCAGGMAGTGATAGGGAGAGACACAGAAGTAGGATATTTAGGTTTTGAAGGGATTGATAGTTTTGATTTTTYCTGTTGTGAGTGGAAGCTAATTACAAGTCCTTTCTCCTCCCATGGTTATTATCGTCAGTCCATCAGTAGTTACCATCTTTCTGTCAAGACCTCAAGCAATTTCTAGAGAAATGTGAAGAAAAACCAGCTGTTAAATCAGTTGCTATCAGTTCTAGTTTTAGGTTTTGGACTGCAGAACTTTTTTTTCTAAACACGAGCAGCCATGCATGTAGATGATTCCTTCACACAGGACTCAGTCCTGTGACTCCTTTTGCTCCTTTAGGATAAAGCTGGGCTGCCAGCAACCTACTCTTTACTTGATTCGGAGCAAGYAGTTAATAGGTAGGTAAATAATACACCACTTCCAGAAAACTGGAAGTGTTTTACGGGCCATCACAGCAAGTGCCTCAAATGCAGTGATGGGATTGACTGAAGGGGAACTTCCCGGAGATTTCATCAACTCCAGAATAGATGACAGGACTATCCAGTGTAGCCAGAGCAGCCTAGCTTGACTCATYCAAGGGATGATGTGAACTGAGGAGTGCAATGCTGGAGAAAGTGTATCCATTCTGGTTCTGTGATGGAGAAAGGCTTGCAGAAAATAGGCGGGTTCATAAAAGCCTCTCTTCATTGTAACTTTTGTCTTGAGAAAAGGAAGAATTATGAATCAGAGCTGAAGCTTGTAGAGTAGAGGTTCTTGTATAAATTAATAGAGCTTAGTTTGTTTTATTATCATTTTCTACCCAAATATGAAAATTTTCTGTTTTTAATTTGGTTGGAGAAGCATTTGAAGAGGTCATTTTGGGTMTTTACTATTTTGTAGTGTCTTTCTGATGTGTGCTGTCAAAAAATAATCACTTTAACTTTATAAGGAAAGAGAGGGGTTTTTTAATGCTGTACCCAACATGAAATGCAGTGAAATGATGCTGCACTTAGTGAAGTTGTCAGTAAGGAAAATAGTATCATTGATACAAGAGCAAAGCCAAGAACTGGAGTAAATGAGGATTAGTGCCACTCTCCAATCAGCAAAAAACAAACATGAAGAAATCCAGTYGTACAGTCAGGAAAAAAAAAGACAAATATTGAGTCCACATATAGAGGTATCCCTGGAGATAAATAAGAGAAAACAACAGCAAAAATCTCTAATGGAAATAAAAAGGGAAAGAGGAAAAATGCATGCTACTGCTACAAGCACTGGAAGAAAAGAGATGAGTATTTAATGCTGTTTTGCTGTTTGTCAACACTTACCAGAAAGGAAGGCACAAAAGAGGAAAGATCTTTCAGTTGCAGCTGAATAAGGGTGCCATACATATGTCATGTCACAGACCAGGATTTCACCATTAGGAAAAGGAATATTTGGATGTTTTTGACCTACAGCTGGAGCTAAAGGAAAATAGAAAACTGAGCAGAAATGGGCAGATAAATATTGTGATGAGACAYCATAATCCCTGGCCTGCAAAATAGCTCCTTTGACACCACTGGATCAGCAGCCAAGCATCGGTAAAAAAACTCCAAACTGAGCATTTGAGCTGTCTCCAAACAATCCAAAATGCTCTGAGAAAACACTCAGTACAAGGAACTACTACTTTTAACTGAACTTTATATTTTAGTATCTGCCTGCTTTAAAGGCCTACTTGCTTTATCCATGTCCAAAGTAATTTTTGATTCATGATGTCAGGATGAACARGATGGGCCATTTAACCCTGCTAACGTTTGTGATACCTTTGGTCAGGTGCTGTTTGGTTTGGACCAAAAAAGGTCTGTAGTGACCTAAATAGGACACTAAAAGGACATTCAAGCATCAAGGTGGTAGTGCAAAGTTATTTAGAATGCAGAGTTAGTGTGTCCTGGAAGTTAAATGATGTCTTTGGGCTCCTAATCAGGCAGCAGCCAAATTTCACCATGGGCAACTCCCAGTGTTGCCTATCTGGTGCCTGTACTTCCACACAGTAGGGGTTGTTCACAAAAGTCATGGGCAGTCCTCTCCCAGCTCTCACAGGCTGCCTGCCCCAGAGCAGAGGTAAAAACTTTGTTTTGTGCCATGAAACATCAGGGCCAAATTGTCCTCTGCAAAACAACCCAGGCACCCAGAAGCCTCAGCAACTTGTGCAGAAATAAAGAGCAGCATTCATTTTGTATGTATCCTTTAGGATCCAAATATGTTGTACTTATCACTGATCCCTTTTCTGAAAGAAGACCTAGAAAATTATTGTAAAAGTACTACTTGATTAAAAAATGTTTACTTTACATTTTCCRTGGGATGAAAACAACAGGTGCCTTAATTTCATAGGTGACTTTTCTTTGAAGCCATACCACTACTACCTACCACTTCCATAAAAGCAGTGATAAAGCCTGAAAGGTTCAGAGATTCCAGAGCATACATGTGAAAAAGCAAACTGTAAATGAGGCACCATTCTGAAGCTTCACTGTCCAGACACTAAGGCCTGAGTGCTAGAAAGGAAGCCTCAGAGCAACACTGATGCRAAGTCATCAGCCCAAAACATTTGCTAGGGCAAGTGTGACCTGGGAAAATTTTAGGCAGAAAGGAGCTGCCAAGCATGGTATTTGAGACAGAGCAGCTCCATCAGTTCCCCTTCAGAGGAGAGGGGCAGTGTGGGACTTGCCATCAGACAGCATTAGGGAAAAGCCTCTGCTGGCTGCACCTGAGTGAGTTCAATTCCAGTCTGCGAAGCTCCGGTGCTGCAAGAGGAGGATGAGAAAGCAGCTGAAAAAGTGACTGCAAGTGACAAATATACAAAGCAGAGACCTATCAGAGCAGAGTATTAGGTACAAACAAACCTCCWCCACATGCCACCCTCTGGCTGCWTCACTTATGGGAGGTTTGGGGTAAWGAGCTGGGTTGCTTCAAGGTTTCTGAGAGTGCATGTTAAAGGGATTAGCCCCTGAATTATTTTTTGTGCCACATGTTTTGCTTTTTGTTTTGTCCAACAGATTAACAGAAGTATCCCAAAAAATTGTGTCATATCATAGAAGAAAATGCAAAAAATTTCAAATATGAACAGTCTGTATATTTTACGTAGAAATCTGTGTTTTCCTCCAGTGTCTCAGGGATATTGGGGTGAAGAGAGCTGTCCTCTTCAAAATCCACCTGAATCTTAACAACACTGCAAAATATCGTGTTTGCACACTTTATATTCAGTATATTAGTACCTGAAATTCAAGCTGCAATTCAGTTTTTTAAAGTCTGATGCAGTCGAGATGTAAAATTAATTACCTCATAAAAATACAGTCACAATGTTACCCTTCAGTCCAGGTTTGGGACAGCAGTTACATGGCATTCACCCATTCTCTTTGCATTTATGGYATCTCCACTCTAGAGAAGGCACTGCAAGAAAGTGCTTAAAAAAAAAAAAATTGCACTGCAGTGTGTTGGAAAGAACTTAAAATTGGGGAAAAATAATGAATAGATTTTGTGCTCTGTTTCTTCATCTTCCAACACAAGTAGAGGTTATTTTATTATAAGATAAAATACTCTTTACAATAAAATTTTAAGATACTAATGTAAATTTGGATAAAGAAAAACAAGAGGTGTATAAATAAATGTTCCATTAAAGAATRAAATATGTATACCCATTTTACTACATTCTGTAACAGGTTCCAGCCACATGGTAACATTGCCCTAAGCCATCCCTGCTGTTGTAYAAGCAGAGAAATTTTCCAGGTAATCCTATAAAATGTAGCTACTCTACTTGGTTGAAAATGCTGTATATTTTCTCTGAATTGTTGGAATAGACCAAAAAGTAGGTATCTTTCAATCTTTTAAGTATTCTTATGACTCTTTTTTTGGTATTTTATTTTTTTAAAGTATTTTTTTGGGAAATTTTTTTTTTCAATTTTTCGTCTATGTACTTTATTGTTGCTTGAGTAAGAGAATGCAAAAACAACTACAGAAAGKTTTTTATACTTCCAATTAATTTTTGTTTAAAAATAACTGTTCAGCTATAATAAAATTTTTTTCAAAGTGTTTTTTCTTTCAAAAATTAAATCCAGACATTTCTATTTTCTACAAAACAARCCATTTCATACAAAAACCTTGCATTTTTTCACCTTTTGGTGGAAAAAAGTTCTAATCAGTGCACCCAAAGTACATTGCTTGCACTGCGTATTTACAACACAAATGAAAGCTGTTTAAATCTTGAACACAGGATATCTCAAGRACATGTGATCCATGTAATCATTCCCAAATAGTGCAATGACAGTTGTCATTCTGAAACAAGCTGAAAGATCCCCTAGAAAAAACTCCAAAAAAAGAACCTCCGGTAGCCTTTCCTTGGTCACAAGGAGCATATGTGAATTTATTCTGAGATATTGTGAAAAAAATCCTTAAGAGCACCAGGTATTATAGAAAAAAAAATCTTTGTAACTTGACATTAATAGCATGGACTGTGTTTTATGCAACCTGTCTACTGAGAATACATAGAAAATCAGAATTTGGAAAATGGTTGAAATAACCACAGGAGCAGTTATTAGAGAAGTACTCATGAAGATTCATTTTACATACGTGGATATTTGATAAGACATTGTTTTGATGATGTCTGGTCAGACTTCATTGTTCTAGCATATGACAATTCCAACAGAGCATAATCAAGGAGCAAAAATCAGATTTTCAATGGACCATCACAAGAGACTGACAGGGAGGATTCTTGATCACCAGCAGTGGCAATCACAAGCTTTACTTCTCAGCAATCTCCATTTTGCTTTCTGTGTGTTTTCCTTCTAAATTCATGTGATGTTTCATGTTTAGTGGTACATTAATGTGGAAAGGTTTCATATTAGCTTTCTTTCCTCATGATTGTTTTTCTTTTCCAATAGTATTTCATTCTGTGTCTTCCAGTCCAGCTTTTAACTTTACTCCCATCTGCCTAGTAATGTTTAAATTTCTTCTCCAGTGCCATCACTGCTCATAATTACTTTCACAAGGGCCAAGACATAGAAYGTACATTAATGCCAGCACTGTATTTCTATTCGCAGGTCATATGGATACTGGAAAGGTGATTTCCAYGTTTACCAACTGCTGGCTCATACATTGTGCTTTTATCCTTGACCTATCTATATTAACAATGGAATAATCTTTGTTTTATTTTACTACTCTATTCCTCTTTCAGAATATGAGATAATTGGTTGTTTTCTTCTGGTGGGAATGACAAAGGGAAAAGATATTATCTGGCCTTCTAGGCATTTCTGCTTTTTTTTTCTTTTTGCATACTTAAATTAACCTTTTTGCCTTGGAATTTATCATTACCTTTTCTGTAAAATGTAACATTTATGCAATGCATTATGCATTTTGCCTGGTCTCACCTGAATATGCTCCTTATCAACCCTGCCTGTGCCTGCTCAGGAGCAGTCCAGAAGTTCTCACTCTGAGTAGCTGATCCCAATCCTGCAGTGAGTCCTTTGACTCCTTTGGCTGCTCATGGATKTATCTCCCCAGCACCAGCCACCTAATCCCATGCTGGCTGTGCATTTCTTTGGGACCAATCCACCAGTGAAAGCTCAGCTGCACSTGTGCTGCTGCCTCAGGTGGGAGGATCTGATCCGAGGGATGGCTTCSTGCAAATGGGCTTCATGTGTTCAAAACCTCACAGCCAGCCTGGCAGCAGATAAAATGAACTTGCCCAGGGGTGGCTTAGCAGTGCTCTTGACAAGGTGGCAGGGTTGAATTTTAAGTGCCCATCCACCCACTACAATTCTGACTTCATTCCTAAATTCAAGTCTTGGAGTGCAATTATCCCCGGAGCCACTGAAGAAAAATATGGGGAAAACATTTTTCTTTTAAACTGCAGCTTTAAGGATGGAAAGCATTTTCAGTGTATGGAAATGTCTTTTAACCTAGCTCTGCTGGGTATAAAATGAACTTTATTTTGAGTGACAGTCTGCTATTTTCTTCTCAGAATCTTCAGTCTAACTCTATTTCATGGTGTGTCGACTCTCTATATGATTACTCCAATATTCAGGTGCAGAGAAGTAAATGTTTCATGAAAGTGATGTCCCTGTCAGTAGTGTGCATATCATCTGGCCCCCTGAGCTGTCAGTGAACAGATTGTAGAATTACCATTAGAATACAGGAGCCCATAGCTGCAGGCAGTAAATGGAGAGCCGGTAAGCATATGTCACCAGCGTGATATTTTAGCTTCGTATGAATTTGTAAAGTGGAAATAAGCCAGCAGTACCACAGCAACTGCTAACTGTTCTGACTATCCATGTTTCCACATTACACCATATGTTCAGAAAATTTGCAGCAAAAAGGAATAAAAACTGCTTTCCACTTTTGTGAAATATAACTTTGTGAGATGGGGTTTAAAATTTCATTGGTCTAATGCTTTAGAGATGTGTTTACCCCAATTAAATTTACTTTTTAAGATATCACAGAATTTCTGTGGATGTCTACCTAGGAAATTATGTTTAGCTGCCAGCAGGATAAAAACAAGGCACATCTGGTTTGATCCTCTAGGGAGGAAGGTGTTAGATACGTTTGGATTTCAAAGTCAAATTATGTTTTTAATCGTATTCAAGTTGCGGTTGGATAGCAGTCCATCCATGCAAGCAAAAACAGAGTTCAGTGTTGGCTATCACTTTTTGTTATTAACCTTGGAAAATTTTGTCATTCAGATTCGCCACAAATGTTTTGAATCAAAAAGAAAGGCCCTGGGTCAGTGAAGATGTACTTTTGCCTTAAATGTCAACTCTTTGTTCTCATATGTTCATTTGACAAATTACAGGAAGAGACAGTAATTCCAGTAGGTCTTAAACCACCTTGAAGAAAAGAGAAACTAGTTACATTGCTTTCCATAGCACATATTATACTTTATTATACTTATATTATATTTTCTCAGTAGTAACATTTATATTGAAGAAAACCAAGGCTTCGCTTTCTAACTCACAACACCTTGTACAAAATAGCAATTGACAAAAGTGTTGGTATTTGGACACATATTGAGTCTGAATTATGTTCTATAGATACCTGTGTCTGTCTGGCTWTTCTGGGATAGGAAATGGGAGGCACACCACGTTGGGAGGACATTATGCTTTCAAGAGATGCAAGACACTTAGAACTCAAAACCAGATGGTGTAAATTTGGGATATAATGGTCAACTAGATCAGGGCCCTGTTTCTTTGATGAATAAAGCAAATGATGGTCCCTTTACCCAGGARCTTACCTGGGGCCATAGCATGGCATTATTATTAGATGGTGAGAAATGATTTTTTTGCCCTGTACTTTGACATAGAACATTAGCTTTTGGTSACCCATTCCCAGTTGCAATATTCAATTATTGATCATCCATTGTCTTGTAGAGGCTAACAGGMAAAATTGTAATTATTGATAATGATTCAACCAATTAATAAATAGATGGCTATTTTCTCAGTTGGAATGTGATAAATAATAGTGACATCAGAGACATTTGAGTCTTGATAGCTAACAAGGTCATAGTTTCTGGGACACAAAACATACACAAAGATGTATTTAATTATTTTCTTAATGAGAAAAAGAAACAGACCACCCAGTCAAGATTCATGACCTTCTGRGCATCTTTGAAGAGTCATTTATGTGATAAAGCATTTGGGCAAGTTCAGATTTTATTTCTTGAAGGTCAAAAAGAAAACATAGCTAGCTGAGTTARTTTATTCTCTCTGTGGGATTATTGCTATGCTGTTTGCTGGCCATCATTCGGAATTGTAAATCTAATTAATTTTATGTGTACCTATAACTTTTCTATGAGTGTCCTTATACTGCTTAGCTATACATAAATACAATAATAATAATGTATAAAAATAAAGCAAGACTAGGAAGAGATTACAAAATAAGACACTCTGAAAGACTAAAATGATGAATTGGCRAACAAAACCAAATCCTCAATCACTGGGTGTCCTGTGAGGTGATAGTCTCACTGAAATCTGAATTTTCTCTTTTTTATTTTTCTTTTTTTTTAACCTTCTTTATGTGTGTGCTTGTGTGTGCATTCTGGTCCATGATCTATAACTGCACCAAATCTGAAGGTTCTAGTCAGTGGCATTGTGAAAAATCACCAATGTGCTTGCAGCATACTTGCTTGCTTTCAGCAATTTTCTTGGCTACAATCAGATAAAGAGATTTGATGACCTTTATTCACCTTAATTTTTCCAAACTGAAGGCTTGCTGCATCTTAGTATAGATAGAAAGGAATTGGTTCACACACTATACCTGACAAATGGATAGTTCAGATTTGAGGAAAATAGCTGAAAGGTCAGTTTTTACTGTCAAGGTAGTTTGCCTTTCTCGACTCATAATGATTGCATAAATGAACATACCAGATCTCTTAACTTGAAGCAGGGAGACTAATCACCATGAAACACACTTGACAAGCAGCTCTATTGTATTGATAATAAATAATGTTTRTTTGTGGTTTTGTTCATTGCTGCAGTTTCAAAGCAAGCACCTGCAAATTTGATTATAATCTCAAGAACATAGCTGTGCTTTGTTTGTTCTTCTTGAACAAATCAGAGCAAATTTGTGGCGTTGGTTTTAGTTAAAGGGCATTAGTCCTAGAATTCTCATGCTGTAGGACAGGAAAACCTTCCATTCAAAAAGGTTTGTAATACAAGAGGAGATTAGTGCTTTCCACCCTACCTTTTCTATTAAACTTAATGACCAACTTATTAGTGCATCAGATGGCATGAAGGAAAATCTGTAAAATCTACATTTTGAATCAATATATTCCATAATTATCACATTCATATATAACATGGTTGTACAAAGATTTGTAAGATCTTTTTTACATCTAGTTAACTGTGTGTATATAGATATATATTTTTTGGTAAAAAATCACAAAGTTTTTAATTGTGCTCTAGTGTTTCAGGTATCCACCATACAGGCATTCCACAAAACCCTGTCTGCTGCTGGACAATTGGTTTTAAGCCATCAGTTGCCATCAGTACCAAAAGTGACAATAACAAGCCAGCCTCAAAGGCCCTTTTTTTCACACAACTCCAGTTTAAAGTATGACCTCTCTGATATCATGCTTCTCTCTGTATACAAATTTGTATGGAAAGAGGATAGAAATCTCTCATATACTTTAAGTCAACATGACAATATACACTTGTAGCTTTATGTTGTCTTTTTTGAYATATTTTTAGATCTTTTCATTGACATTGAGAATAAAATTAGTATTTGGTTAAAGCTGATTGAGTTCAAACTTCAACTATTCTGAGTAGGAACATAATGTAATTTATCTCATTGGTTTTACATGGAATTATTTTCTTGCAGAAATATCTTGAAAAACAAAGATATTTGAGGAACTTGATGTGATAATAGTTTTTTCTTTTTCTTTTCTTTTTTTTTTTCCACTTAGAGACTCAACTAGCAGAATCTTTCATTTTGACCATTTTAAAATAAAAATTGTGATTTTATTCATTTTGGAATCATAGAATAGTTTGGTCTGCAAGGGAATTTTGAAGATCATTTAGTTCAACTCCCTGCCACAGGGGCTCATCCCTGCACTCAGGATTTCATCCAGCATGGCCTTGAATATTTCCAGAGATGGGGCATCCACAGCYTCTCTGGGCAACCTGTCTGGGCAACCTGTTCCAGTGCCTCACCCTCTCAGAGTAAAGAATTTCTTTCTTTTGTCCAAGCTAACCCTGCTGTCTTTTAATGTGAATATRCACTGTCCCTTATCCTGTCACTACAGGCCACAGTAAAAAGTCCTTCATTTTTCTTACGAGCACCCTTTATATACTGAAAGGCTGCAATGAAGCCTCTTCCCCWCTCTGAGCAAACCCAACTCTCTCAACCTTTCTTCACAGTGAAGGTGTTTCAGCCTTCTGGCCAATTTAGTAGCCCTTCTATGGACCTGTTGTAACAGGCTCAGGTCATTCTTCTGCATACTCTTTTTTTGTATATAGAATTGCAACCGATTCTTTTTTTTTTTTAATTCCAGTAAATAATCCCCCAAACCCCATCTATCTACCTAAGTCTAAAAGTGGGAAAAGTAAGTGAGAATAAAACCATCTTGAAGTAGCCCAACAACCTTGTACTGGAGCAGCAAGGTGGGGAGCAGGGGGCAGTAGGGAGTCTCTGAGGAGGATAGAAAGAGCTGAAGGAAGATTTGCTACAGATGACATCTGCCTGAAAGGGGGAAGGCACCCCATCTTTCACAGTCAAACTCTTTCACAGGCCGTGTCCATCTGAATAAGGGTCTTTCCATCAGCTATGGTGGAACAGAAGAATAAAACAGAATCTGATCATTTAAATCCAAGTGCCAACAGGAACATGTCATATTCCCTACCGTGTCTGCAAAGTGTTGAGATGTTCATGAAATCTTATCTCAGATGCCATTCCAATATCACCAAGGATTGCAGTACACCAGTTCTTGCAGTTCTCAGACTCCTGGAAGCCTAGAACAGCCAAAGAATAAAAGAGTAGACATTATATTTCCTCACTATCAAAAGGAAAGAAAAAACCCCAAAACACTGAAAAAAGTAGACTATGCTGGGCACTGCAAAAAAAGTAGACTATACTGGGCAAGGTGAGTCATTAATTTATTTTCCCCCTTTTTTTTTCTTTTTTAAGTTAGGTATTTCTGTGAAGCAAATTTTTTTTTAACCTGTACTGCTTTTAAATTACAGCATCACAAATAAAAACTTTGCAAAACATTTGTCTCTGTTTGTGTTTGTATACATTATGAAGCAATATTTTAAAAAAGAAATCTATAGAAGGTTTGCTACCCAGACTGAGGCCTCATTTGCCACATTCTATCTGAGATCTAACCTATAGATGTGTAACAAATCCTGAAAATTATGTTTGCTCTGGAAATGCTGACGGAACTTTTGCCATAATTACAGCATGTTACTATAAATACRTGTCTGTGTAGCATACACATGTATGGACCCACATACATATGCTGTCTGCAGGGTTTATTAGTCATAAGGCATTTCATGTTTGATGATTTTTCAGAAGTAGAGATGCTGCAGCCGTGTCCTGAACACATTTGAACAACAGAGACAAYAATACAATTACTACTACATGTATTGTGACAGATTCACACAACTGTCACTTTTGATGATGTATTGATAMAACACAATGCAAGAACAAGCAACTAAGTAATGTATATTGCAAAAGATAAGCCTGCAATAGCAGGAATTGTGCTTTATTTAAAGAAGAAAAAGACAAACATGCAGATGACAGAACTATCTCAATTACATGTTTTCTAGCATCTCACATAACTCTCTCCAAAGCAGGTTATAAYCACATTTATGCTTTCTAGAAAAAAAATTTTAAAAAAAGGAACAACAACCCACTTCCCAACCACCCCCCCTCCCCAAAGTTATTTAGAAAGAAAGGAGCATCCACTCAGGTGCCCCAGCACACATTACTCCTGCTCTGTGTGAGAAGGAGGCAAGAGCTCCATTACAGTGTGACATCCCTTCGGGGCATTGTCGCTGTTGTCAATCAAAACAAGTTTTTCACGAACACATTTACTAAGAGAACCTTGTCTTTTTGCAAGGGGCYACTGTCAAGACTTGTTAAGAATAAACAAGGCAAGACCATTCTGGTTTACATTTGACACCAGAAGGATGCACATTTAGCTGCTTCTCCAGCTCAGCCTCTCCAGTGGGCAGAATCTTGSAATATGCTGAAGCAGAAAAGCCTGATATGTAAAGACAGGCTTGGAGTGAGTCAGTGAAATACAAAGAGAGCATACAGGATAAGGAAACCACAATTAGTGTGGGGAGGCCAGCAAGGGAACTTATCTGTTAAGTTTTCTGAAACACTAATTGCAGTTTCTTTCATCAAGATGAAGACATCTCAAAAGATAAACTACATAATTCTATATGTGCAAAACCCTAGTAATTCCTGCTCGCTAATATTCAGCTTACTGGTCTTATTCTGCAGCTCTGGAAGGGCAGAACTTATTCTAAATCACCAGAATTGTTTTTATCTTGAGTTTTAGTAATAATCAGTGCTTAGTCTTAAAGACTAAATCCTCAGAGTCATGAGTTCCTAAGATAATCCCATGCTTTATTACAGTAAAAAGCAGGATTTTTGTTGTTATGGTCAAAACTTAGCCTTACAGTTTCCCCGGGGTTCCTAAATAGAAAGGCAAGTAAAAAGAGCCAGAAAGCTTTATTCCATTTTAAACACAACAATGAGTTTCTCTTCTTTTTGTACAGGCAAGCAAAGTATAACTCAGACAGCAAAATCAGAAGGGAAAAACAGTAGAAGGTCATGGGAAAAAAAATTGAAATTGAAGTMATTTTTTTCTAACTATCCTACCTTTAGGAAGATAAAAGATATGAGAATGACGTTGTTGTTGCAAGAAATGCCTGAAGCATGGAGCAGCTGAGCAAGACTTTTGATAACTCCAGGCAAAATGAGACTACAGAAATATCAACTAATCAATTTCTTACTGAATCAGGTTGGTGCCTTAGGTCACAGCATGGTTATTTATAAGGTTTGACCTCTGGATTTCATTCTTACTACCTATGCAGATACCTAAAGGTTTTCCCCTCTCCTTGATGTAACAGCTCTATCTCATGGAAAAATGCAGGAAAACCTAGCCTCATATATGTAGAAGACATATATATGCAGAATATAAAAAATTCATTCTTACATATATGTTCTTCTAAATCCTTATTCCTAACTTTACAAAAGAGATCACATCATCAATAACTACTACATCTCACTTTCAGAGAAATCATCACTTACAGATATTTTCCATACTTTTTTTTAAGTGTATTTACACTGGAAATATTCCTATACTTTACTTAATGGCATTTGTATTTGTGTATAAAGGCAGAAAACTGTATTTACTTAAATCTGCATCAATCTTTAATCAGTATAACAAGGCACTATCACACTATTGTAGTTAAACCAATTATTATTGATTCTGCAGTTCTTGCAAAATACCATCACATTTTTGTATCACATCACTAGAATTAGTACATAGATATTACATTTGATGGTTATAGCAAACATTTCTATCACATCTGTTCTATGAAGACCCTTACAGTAAAAGATAGAAGCATTCTGAAGTCTTGTTATCTTCCATTTGTTTTACAAGGTCTTATAACATRACTACATAAGAAATGAGAACTACTAGAATATTTTTGCTTTGCCTTGYTGTTTTCTGTCATTTTATCCAGAAATTTGAAAATCTGAATAAAGACTGARCACATAATCAGMACTGGAAACAATACGTGTAACTTTRTAGACATTCSATATTCCATAATTGAATTTAGGATTGTCTCTGGGAAAAAATAGTCCAGTTTGCAGGAGGCATGCTTGRGGGAGACAGAGCTAGAGAAATGCCTCCAAACAGCAAGGACAGCTGAACTGTTCAAGGGAAAAAGGGCCAACATAATAATAGCCATTAACAGAGAGCAAGTACACCACTGATTGAGCTGAAGTGGCAATGCTGACATGATCCTGCACTGGAGAAAGCAATACAAAAATATGGGAAGAATTAGAGGTAGGAGAATTGTTTATAACCTAATCCTRTAAYATTTTTGAAAGGCATTCCATAAAAMASAGCACATATCCGTGCTGTTAAAYGAAAAAGTGCCAGGCAGTGAAGTTCAGCATTGGATGAGACCGTCAGCCTTGTGCAGTGCATAATTGCTAGCATATTCCCTGGCTGGGTTTTTGCCTTTCCCAGTTAAGATTCTCCAAGACAATAACTGGGCATAGTTCAGGGGATAACTTGTGCCAGGACCATTCCCAAAAGGCCACATGGAGAAGAATGTGGTGGTTTGGGTGTCCCCCACCCTATACTTAACTTTGCAGCAGTCAGTGCCRTACCCTCAAACACTCCTCTTGCTGCAAGACACTTCATGCAGCACATTCCCACAGCTTCATGCTATAAAAACTTTACTATGGTAGGTAACAGTCTTCATGTCCTTTCACAACCTACAAGCAAAAAAATAAATTAATAATAATAATAATAATAATAATAATAATAATAATAATAATAATAATATATTTTTAAATTTAAGATCTTTCAATATATATTTTAAAACTTTAAAATTTTAATTATATATTTATAAATTTTATAACAATATATTTATAATTTTTAATAATACATTTTGAAACTTACAGGGGTCAGAGGATGCCCATAGCACCCTTGGGCCCTAAGACTATGACAGTAGTCTGTGGCCTTGTTTTATTTATTAGTATTCACAGATCAAAGAAATTTTCACTGATATCTATGATGCATGCTACCAGATACCAGAARCTCTCAATACACATACAGTACTGAAAATACCACCACACATTTTGGTTTTCGCATTTGTGTGATTACATCAGTAGCCAATTCAATAAGACAAATCAGCAATATTTGATGGGAGAAATTTGATAAAATATCAATTAAATGCAAAATGACATTCTGAGTGCCACAGGCTTTTAATAAGAAACYCACAAAGTTCAAGTCATTATCACCCGAGGTCCCTGGCAGCTGACAGATATAAGACCAGCTCTTCAAGACAGCCTGGTAATAAAATCAATACACAGACTCACTGTGGTGGCTGTATGTTCACCTAGGGCTATATGGCCTGCTGTGTTATGATGCATAATATTTCCAATTTCAGTAGCCACTGGCAGATAAAAGAACAATGTGGCTAACAAAAAATTCAGTGCTCTTTGATTCCCCAGTTAAATGAAGAAGAAAGCTTTTCCTTGCTGCTTCAGTTAGGTAGAAGGAAGGTAACACTCATAACAAGAACTCATAGAGAGCAAGGGCACGCGCTGACATTGCTGGATATATTGCACATTTCTTTAACCRCTCAGCTACAGCATCTCATTTCACTGCACCACAGTACCAAGCAATTTACTGCACAAGAAATGCAGGAGAACTAGCACTGTGGGTCTTTGGCATTGTACAGAGCATGCTAATGTGCAAAAAGAAAATAGTGCTCTTGAGGATATGTTGACATTTCCTAACTTTAAGTATACATTTCCTGACTTGTACACTGGAAATTTACATAAACTATCTGGAATACCCTGGGTCCTGAGACAGCACTCTACAACAAGGCTAAATGCTACCCTTTGGCATCACCAGAGATTAGAAGATAACTTCACCTGCCACTTCTGMAACTGCAGGAGCATCATTCTATTATCTTTGACAGAATATATTAYGGCAGTAATTAATACTGCAGCAGAATTAACACATTTTTTTGGGCATTTCCAGAATATCAAAACAATAGAGAATTATCTAATAACAGCWAGGAAATTTATGTTCATTTGTATTGGGTTTGCATAGCAAGACTTTTGAGAGGGGCTACAGGGGTKGCTTCTATCAGAAACTGATCAGAAACTTCCACTGTGTTCACCAGAGCCAATGGCATCTGGCTCCAAGGCAGGGCCACCTCTGGCCAAGGCTGAGCCCACCAGTGACAGTGGTGGCACCTCTGGGGTAATAGCATCCTGGTTTCAGCCAAGGACAAGGTTAATTGTTTGCAATAGCTGARAAGAAACGTGGCTGAGGGGGCATGGCCAGATACTGATTTTATTCAATACTATCTCACTTCATTGCCAGGGATGGGTAAAGAGACTCTCTCCCTTCCAAGAAGAGCATCCTTTTCCAGGGGGAGAAAGAGGGGGAAGAGCTGGTCAGCATTTGCTGCCAGCTTTCCATGTAAATAATTTCTTTGCCTCATACCTTTTGCTAGTAATATTTTTGTTGTTACTGTTTGTCCTCTTATCTCATTGTTGTTTCCATTTAATAGTTCTTATTTCAAGCTATGATTTTCTACTTTTCTCCAATTCTGAACTCTGTCCTCCCACAGCAGGAAGGAGGAGGGGAAGGGGGAGCAAGTAGTGGTGTGGTTTCAGCAGGATTAYTAAATTGGAGAATACCAGTCCTAAACCACAATGCATAATTGAGAAGAGAGGGAAAAAAAAGTGCACAACAGCAGCAGAGAGAAAAGTGAAAATATATGAGAGGAACAGCCCTACAGACAGCAAGGTCAGTGCAGAAGGAGGGGGAGGAGGTTCTCCAAACACTGCAGCAGAGACACCCCTGCAGCCCGTGGCACAGACCATGGTGGGGCAGCTGTGCCTCTGCAGCCCATGGAGCTCCACAGTGGAGCAGAGATCCACCCACAGCCTGTGCAGAACCTCAAASTGGAGCAGGGGGATGCCCAGAGGAATCTGYGACCCCATGGGAAGCCCATGCTGGAGAAGGCTTCTGGAAGCCCTGTGGCCTTGTGGAGAGTGGAGCCCACTCTCGAGTAGGCAGGGCCCCATGATGGACCCCATGAGGGACCCATGCTGAAGCAGGCTGTTCCAAGGAGCGCACCCCATGGAAGGGGCCTGTGCTGGAGCTGCTCACAGAGAACTGCACCCTGTGGGAAGGACTTCTGTTGGAGAAGTTTGTGCAGGACTGTCTTCCATGGGAGCGACCCAACAAGAGGACGGAGSAGCAGAACTATAATGTGATGAACTTAGCAGAGTTCCCATCCTCTTTCTCCTGTGCCACTGGGGAAGAGGAGGTAGAGAAACCAGAAATAAAGATTAGCCTGGAAAGAGGGGAGAGTTTTGGGGAAGGCATTTTCAAATTTTGTTTAATTTCTCATTATACTACTTTGATTTTTTTGTTACAAAATTAATTTTCCCCAAGAAGAGTCTGTTTTGCCTGTGAGAGTCACTGGTGGTCTCACCCTATCCTCATCTCAATGTGAGCCTCTCCATTTTTCTTCTCTCTTGCCTAGATGAGGAAGGCAGTGATAGAGCAGCTTTGGTGGACRGCTGTCCTACAGCAAGGGATAACTCTGCAGGATGTGAACAAGAATGTCTACTGCTTACAGACTTTCCTGTCTCTATTGCTTGGGACTTTTGGCTTGATCTCCCTGAACTTCTGCAGCTCTGTCTTCTGTTCTGTTGCTTGTCTCCTCCTGCTCTTTCTTCTGCTTTTGGGCAGCTGCTGCATTTATCCTTCCTCCAAGCTATTTTCCTTTTCCTTCTTTTCCCATCCCTATCTCTGCAACATTTCTCACGTGCCCAAGGGCACTGTGGGTGCTGCTTTTGGGAAGTGTTCAGAAATGCTGTGTGACTGCAGGGCAAGGATGACTCAGGAACAATGCTGGCACACAGGAGTAARTGCATGCTCAAGGCCAGTAGAAACCTCTGAAGATGTAGCTGTCATCTTCAGGATATCTTTAAAGACCATGAACAAGCCAAAATATTTTAGTTGCTTCTGATTTAGGCATACTGGAGCAGACAGCACACAGCACACCAAGACAACATAAGACATTGTTCTCATGCTGTTAACAGCTTTTAGTCAACAGTGAAGGCAAGGCTTCCAGCATCAAAGGGTTCTCCACGAAAAGACTATGAGAAGTGTTTTAACATTGGAGTGCAGGACAGAGCCAGTCTCACTGTGAAAATGGGGACTGTACCCTCTCTCCTTGACGTGAGTCATGTGATGGGAGTGCAACCTGTTCCTCAGAGCTGAAATTCAGGATGGGCAGGAGCWCCCAAGACGGTGCTCCAGCCCTACCACTTCACACTGCCTCCAGGTCCTACTTCTTGAGATGCCTGACCCTGCTTCAGTTTTGGGAATCAAGCCTCTGTCATATCTGTCACCTTCCTCTATTCCAAGGAACCACTCCTTTACAGGCTGTGTTAATGTGGCTGCCATAGCCCCCTGAGAGAATACAACRTAGAAGCTAATGTAGGTGAAAAAGACTGCTAACATTTTCCTAACACTACTTCCTCCATTTTCCCTTCTCATAAAAAGCCCGGCACTCTAGTTACATGTTTGCATAACTGTGTTCAAAAATAACTGAAATACTTTAGAAAACATTTTCCATCTTAAGGCAAAGCATGGAAATTTTTCATGTAAGTTCTTAAAAGTTTCAGGAAATTATATAGGGATGTATAATGGAAAGTTTCTGGTTGTTATAATCTACAATATACATATATATCACAGAATCACAGCATGGTTGAAGTTGGAAGGACTCCTAGAGGACATCTGGTTCAACCCTCCTGCTTAAGCAGGACCGTCTGAAGCCAATTGTCCTGAACTGCATCTTGAAGCCATCTTGATGGCTTTTGAGTATCTCAAAGGACAGAGACTCCACAAGCTCCCTRGGCAGCCTGTGCCCACGCTGGGTCACCCTCACAGTAGCAACTTGTTTGCTGATGTTTACACAGAGGCTTCTGTGTTTCAGTTTGGACCCACTGCCTCTGGTCCTGCCAGTTAAAGAGGTTGTAATGGCCTGTGGTGAATGAAGCATAGGGATGCTAATTTATGGATTTGTTCTAGTGCCTAACCAAACTCTGTGGCACAGGACGGTTCCTGGAAGAATCATTTGTGAGAAAGAAAGACACAAGTCCTGCAGTTCAAGATGAAACATCCTGAAACATGTCAACCACTCATGGGTTCCATATTTGCATTAGATGTCTTTAATTCCAAAGCTGTGAAATATTACATCTATTCAATTCAACAAGCGTTTTTCTTCCAGAATTAACACCTCTACTCACACATCTCAGCATGAATTACCACAAAGAATTTTGAAATTATGTAGTGGGTAAGACCTGCAGCTTTTAATTCCCTTTAACCTTTACTGAGTTGCTGTTCTTTAAATTGCTCCTACAGCTATTTAATTTCCCTCCCCAGCATTACCAGTCATTTTTGTTCGGTTATTACTATTTTTATTTGTTTTGTCTTGCTTGAATGGAGGAAGATAATAGCTGTGTCTCAGWGATAGAGCACTAACTCTGGGCACCAGCCCTGGTGCTGCTGCAGCCATGTCAGAGGGAGCAGAGTCTTGGTCTGCTTGGGATRGGCACTAAAAGACCTGCACCAGCCCAGTACAGCCATGGAGGACCCAGGTGAAAGAAGCCTGAAAGGAGAAAGCAAKGAGGACTGGGGAGAGTAGGAAAGCAAGGTCTGCCTGTGGCAATGGAGGAAGGCTGCTCCTTCCTTGCTTCTCTTGTACACTGCAGAAAGACGCTCAGACAGGGATGTGACCAGACCATAGCATGCTCCTGCCTTCTCTCTCCTGTGCCACTCAGTCAGAGAGTTGTCAGTCCTCTACAAGACAAATGGGCACCCTGTCATCATCTTATGGGGATCTGGAAGCTTCCCATAATCATGGGAAGAAGCTCGATTCTCCCTRCCTGGACAAGGATTGGGCACCCAGATGAGCTCCTAACAGCGTAGGGGCATGTCACASTGGGCAGGATGATTGTGGAGGCCCCTGTTAGAGTGAGGCTCGTGACATGATTGGCCCAGGAGGAGGCTCTTGTAACTGACAGGGAAATATGGGCTGGATAGTCCTGGTGTGAGGCTGGGAAAGCCTCAGACTTCCAGGGTGGAAAGGGTTTCTCATATTGACAGAGGATGGCTGCTCCATATGTTGACTCTGCTCTCTTTGACAGCCACACCCAGAGAGAGCCACAACCAGATTGTGGCACTCATCAGTCCCCTCCCTCCTCCACCRCTCAGCTGGAGAGCACTGCAGAGAACTTGTGCTAGAACATCAACCTAAGCTTCAGGAAACACACAYATCTTCATTCTGTGCCACATCACGGTCCTGTGGGTGGCTAGAGGGTCCCCACAGCTGTGGATGAAGGGAGCTCCACACCACCCACCATCTCTGTGCCCTGTCATGGTCCCAGAAGCAGCTGGAAGAGCACCAGAGTTATGGACACAGGCAGCTCCACACTACCCCACTTTCCCTTCTGAAACTTCTATGTGCCTAACCTCCTTACAAACATGCAAGAAAAAACCAGAACTCACCTTGTGAAAAAGACACGTCCTGAACTTCATCAACATTTTTTGTCTTAATAAAAAATTGTGAGGAGAGCATCTATGCACTGCATACTAGGGCTGAAATATCTGCCTTAGCTATTTCCTGTTGATTTCCTAGATGTTTGTTCTCACAGAGAGAGCAACAGCAATTTATTAATATCCAGTGTTCCGCCCTGAGGACATATTTACACTTCCCAGGAGAGAGTGCATATATATGTATAAATGTATTTGTGTGTATATATAGATATTCATTTACATATATTTGTTAGGTGCCTATTATGCACATAAAGGGAAAGTCACCATATGGAAACGTCAGATTTTGAAGGCAACTCACCTAACAACTCTGAAATGACTGTCCCTGCAGCCTTAAGTCTCCCTGCTGTGTATGTGGATCCATTAGCTGAAAGTATGCACAGAACAAGAAAGAATCCATGGTCTGTGGCAGTGGAGATCAGTTGTGCCTGTTTACTGAAAGAGAAGATTTCTTTTTCTTTTACTGTTTAATTTTTACCTTATTGATTTTTTGCTTTTTCTATTTGATGAATATTGATTGTACTTGTGCAGTGTTGCACTCACACTAGCACTTTATTTCTCCCTTGTTTATTCATTGTGGTAATTTACTTGGGGTATGAAAACTGCTGAGTAGCAYGGAATTACAGTATCACACAAGTTGGAAGGCACCTCTGGAGATCACCCAGTCCCTCCCSAAAGGAGGGTCAAACACAGCAGATTGAGTGTTCTATCAGCATATCAGCACTGTCTGCTGATACACCAGAGGGTCGTGTTGCTACCCAGAGGGACCCCAACAGGCTGGAGAAATGGGCTGACAGAAACCTCCTGAAATTCAACTAGGAGAAGTCCTGCACCWGAGAAAAGACAACCCCATGCTCCAGTATGTGCCTTGGGCCATCCAGTTAGAAAGCAGATGTGCAGATCTGGGGGTCCTGGTGGACACCAGATTGGACACGAGCCAGCAACCTGGCCTTGCAGCAAAAAAGAGCAATGGTATCCTRGGCTGCACTAGGGAAAGCCTTGCCAGTAGGTCGAGGTGATTCTGCACTTTTATTCAGCTTTGGTGAGCCACACCTGGAGTACTGTGTCCAGTTTGGTGTTCCTCAGTACGACAAGGAGCCTAGTGTATTGTCACTTCATCAGATTAACAGGGTGGTTAACATCCCCTATGAGGACCAGAGCCTACAACCTTGAGGCTTCTTCCAGTTGTTTGGAGAAGGTTCTCAGCAGTCATCAGGTGTCTGCAGGTAGAGCTCTGCACATTGCTGCTGCTCTCACACCTAATGGGCAAATCTTCCTCCTCTCCATCCCAACCTATCCTTAAGAGCCTTTACCCTTCCATCACAGCRCTCCATCTGTGTCAACCATCCCACCATTTGTCTGTGCAGCTAAACCACAGGCCTGCATGCTCCCCATGCAGGGGCCTTTAGAGCCCAGCCTTTCTTGTGCTGCCTCCCCAAAGGGCATGAGAGCTTCCCTGTGYGCCACCCTCTCAGCGTTGATGCGCCTGTGCTGCAGGCAGGCTGTTTCATTGTTTCCAAGTTGTTTCTTCCCCACATCACCCTGCATGCTTTGCTTAAAATTCAAAAACCATAGAACGGTTTGGATTAGAAGAGCCCTTTAAGATCATCTAATTCCAACCCCACTATGGGTAGGGATGCCACCCACTAGACCAAGTTGTTCAAAGTCCCATTCACTCCGACCTTGAACGCCAGGGATGGGGTAAAAARCCAGTCCACAACCCCTGCATCTCTCTGCTGACCTTCTCTTTCTTCTCTTCACCCCCTCTCCTCTGCATTCCCARTGTAAATCTCTACACTCCAGCTTGCCCAGCTTGAACAGCGATGGTTCTGCTGCCCCATCCAGGTGGATCCTGTCCCTTTCTGCCAGCCTGCCATCCCCATAGACCATCCACAGTCTCCGYAGCCGAATCCCCGCCTTCGACACCGTGTGTGCGAGCCGCAGGCTCCCCGCAGCCCCCGAGCCCTCCGTGTTCGCCGCGCGGCCACGCCGGGATCCCGCTCCGGGAGGCGGCGGGAGGGGCCGGGCTGTGGGGCCGGGATGCGGGCTCGGGATACGGGGTCACGATACAGGACGAGGATGCGGGATCGGGATACAGGGTCGGGATGCGAGATCGGGATGCGGACCGGGATGCGAGGCCGGCATGCGGGGCCGGGATGTGGGAGCGGGATGCGGGGCCGGGATGCGGGACCGGGATGCGGGGCCGCCGGCTCCCTCTCCTGGCCCCGCGGCGGCACGACGGGGCATTACCGCGGGCCGGGACCTGCGCTGCCGAAAGGCAAGAAACGCTCAAGAAACGCTCAAGAGTCTGGGGTTTTACATTTTCGTTATTTTTTTTTATCCGAGGCATCCGTATTCTCCATTAAACCCCGGCTTCCCATGGCGGTGTCTCCCCAAAACAGAGCGCCTTTTCTTTGCACRCGTTAATTCGGCATAGATAGAGTTAGCGCTGAATGTCTCCTGATTCCTGAAGGGGAAAAAGAAAAAATAAAAAAAGAAACCTGCTGAGCTTGGCATTCTGAGCAAGTGGAAAAATTGGGTTCAGAACCTCTCATGAGGAAGAAACAAATAATTCCTTGTCCTGTGTTTTCTTGATATGTGCACTAAACACCAATCTCTAATGGGAATGGGAACAGCTCCTGCATTTAATGAGTCTGTACTCAGCTTCCTTGCAAAGCTGGCCTGAGATTAAGCTCCTGTTTCTGGATTACAAGTAGGGAGAAGCAATATTCAGTTTTAGGAAATTGTCAGAGGTTCAGAAAGGGTTGGCAACTCCAGGGAAAAAAAAAAAAACCAAAACATGTGACTAAAACAAATCACTTTTATTTTTTTTTATCAAATCACTAAAAATATGGAGAGAATCCAGTGTGATAGCAGTTTGCATACTCTCAAAAAAAGTCAGTAACATATTCTCACACAGCTCCAGTGTGACTGTGTGTGGCTGAGCAGCAGGCAGGTGGACATTATTTGGTGCATTGACCCCATGAGCTTTACAAAACTTACGCAAACAAGAAAAAAAGAATGAATTTATGACAAAAGATTAAGGGTTTGTCCATAGGGGAAATTCAAGAGAGATTCACTCCTTTAAGTGGATTATCAAAACCTCATTAAGCTTCTTTGAGAATCCCCTTATTTAGTAATAAATTGTCCTTATTCTTACACTAAGAGTGAGTTTTAACACTTTAAATTTACACCTTCAGTGCATTTGGATTGATTTTCCTCACTGTCCCTGTTAAGAAAGATCCCAAGCAATTGGATTTTAGGCAGTTTGCAACAGCACAAAAGACTTCAAGATCATCCTCTCAATCCARGACTGAGGTCATTACTGTCACTGTGGTGAGGAGCCTTTCCTGTACTGTCTGCATTGTAATATCAGATCCTGTCTAGAGGTGCAGACTCAAAARCAAGATTTCTCTTGTCTGTATGAGCCCTTAGACCTTCACATGAAAAGTAAGGTGACAGGACAAGAAGAAACGGCCTCAAGTGGTGCCAGGGAAAGTTTAGATTGGATATTGGGAAAAATTTCTTCACAGAAAGGGTGCTCAGGCATTGGAACAGTTCTGGTGGAATCACCATCCCTGAAAGTGTTCAAAAACACGTGGATGTGGCACTCGAGGATATGGTTTGGTGCATATGATAGTGCTGGCTTAATGGTTAGACTGATATTAGAKGTCTTTTCTAACCTCAGTGATTCTATGCCTGTTGAAGTTAGCCACTGTTCAGAACTTCCTTGGAAATATAGGAGAATGCTGGTATGGAAGTCTACAGGAACTCTCCCTCTTTAGGGYTGCACTAACTGCCTGCATCCCCACTGCAGTCACTGGAGCCTCCATGGAGGTTCAGCCCCTGGAGCTCAGTCCAGCTGGCTGAACTTGGGATGTCTCACAAGACAATTCATTTTGAGACTTATTCAATATATCCACATGAGGACAGCAGATAAGATGGACACATTCTGAATGGAAAAAAACCACAAGGGGCCCCCAGGTGGAACTAGATACTAATGATTAGGTAAGTAAAATGTACCCTAAGTCTTTTATGCTAGAAATAGCTGATTGTTGTTTTGCTTTTATTGACCACAATGTGAAGTCAGACATGTTCTGTGCYTCCAAACAAATACATTTACAGGCCTTAATTTTGAACTTAATCAAAGTTCAAATTAGCATGTTTGGTCCTGTTTATTTGGGGTGGGTTTTTTTTTGTTTTTCGTTGGTTGGTTGTTCATTTGGTTAGGGTTTTTTTTGGTGAACACAGATAAATTTCATGTAGCATGGTTTTAGGCACCCAATACCCTTGGACATGTGTGACCAAGAAAGGGTATGATAATCTCAGTCATGAGGAAGAATCTTATGAATTTTGTGTCTGCAGAGCTAAACAATTTGTAACCCTATTCTGAACACGAACTAATTTTAGGTACTAACACKCCAGAGTAGATGGAATTGGAGTGGGCTGGATCTTCTCTGGTATATCTGTCTTTCAGGCTGGCACATAAGAGATAGGAATGCTTATGACAATCTCCACTGACTTGTTTTACTCTTGCTGGAGTTTTGTGGGTGAATAGAGGTTTCTTAGCACCAAAATAAACTTCTGAATGGTTTTTTATTGGCCTGTTGCTCAGACACACTCTTACATCCTACATGAGCAAATTCCTGTGTGGACAATATCTGCGAGTTAAAAAAAGCTACATGCYATTTCTTAAAGGACCCTCTTGACAGAATTCAGTTCATCCCTCTGTCTGTCCTGGATTGCCAGGACCCCTGCCAGGGGGCTCAGAGACCCTGGCACAGATCCCAAGATGCCTGTGGTTTTGATTATGACCCGTGGAGCAAATTACCAACCTTATATCAAGACCTGCAATCCACGAAAGTATAAGTAGAATAATAATTTGTTTGTAACAGGGTGAAAAATAGATTTTTGGGGTTTTTAGAATAGGGGCTCAGGGGACAAGATGGAGGAATCTGGGCGTGTCCAGCCTTTCTCCTTTTTGGCCTCCATCTTCTGCTGTGATRTTGGCACTTTTAGATTGGTTTAGAGTAGAAGCTCACTGTCTAACATAGGTGATAGGTATTGGAAAGTAATTGTAAACATTGTATACGTAGTTTTTAGTATAAAAAGATAACACCGCCCAGGGGCAGGCAGAGTGCCTCTGACTGTCTTGCAGAGCGACCTCGGACCTCGGCAGGTCAAGAGAAAGAATTTTATAGATAAGATACAATAAACAACCTTGAGACCCAGAAATGAAGAGCTCTGACTCCTTCTTCGACAGCCGGGCTGGGAAAAGAGACTTTCTAACGTATCTCGGGGTCACTCTGACCAGCTAAAGTCCCGAGACCCTCTCTTCCTGATAGGTCTTTTCAGATAACACACCTTTTTCTTCGGGGACAAAACCCAATAGCGACCCATATCCCCTGATAGTGTTGGCAACGGTGCAAAACTAGCGGAAGACGCTGGGGGACTTTCCTCTTGCGACTTCCACCGACGCCTTGGTTTTGTGCCGAGCTGCAAAAGGCAGATGTGCTGCTGCTGCTGCTCTGCCCCGGGGAGGGGAGGAAGAGGAGCGGCGAGCAGGAGCGGCTCCGTGCGCGGCCCCGCGGGCGCGGCGGGGGCGGCAGGGGGCGCGCACCGCGCGGGCTCGGGGCTGCGCCAGGGGCGATCCCAGCGGGATGCGGGACAAAGCCGGCAGCCGTGCCCAGCCCCGGCATTGCGAGCCTTGGCCGCCGTCCCAGCCGCCTTTCCGCGCGGGCAGACTCGCACTGGAGCTGCCGGAGCTGCCGAGCGGAGCTGGCGTGGATCAGGTTTCAAAATTAGGATCTAATTTTAAATGAGATGTCAAAACCCGGGACTGACAAACAGTGGGGAAGGCTGTAAAGAGGCAGGGCACAGGTAATCTCTGTGAACAGCTCGGCAGCCATGCTGACAGCTGGGAGCGGAGCCCCGGAGCGCTCGGGCTGTCCCCTGACCTCRGGCTGGCTGCTCAGGGCTTCTGCCTTCAGGTGCCGAGCCCCGCCCGCAATGATGCTGAATAGCTCCACAGGATCAGGGGAAGCCAGGAATGTCACTCCTTCCTCGTGAAGCACTCGGTAACCTCTGGGAGCCATTTTCCTTCCTCACTTTCCCTGTGTATGAAGAACCCACCCCATGGAATAAATAAAACCAGGACTGCAAAGTGTTGCAGTACTCCCTCCTGGGATAATGCACCTCGGTAGCATTGCTGCGCTTGACTGGGGCGCTCGTGTTTTCATTCCTTGCTCTCTTTGGAACATTACAGACTCTTGAGGAAGTCTCCAAGCCAGAGGCAGAGAAGCCTGGGGGTGCAAAAGGGAAGAAAAGTGGCTAAAACAGCCAGGCAGCCGCCGTCTTGGAAATACAAAAAAGTATTTGTAAAAGCACTGAATTAAAATAAGCAGTGTCCAGTATGTTTTATGTGATTAAATAGTCTGGATAAATTCAGGCGCTAGGCAGATGTAACATCACCAGCTCCTATGAAGCCAAATCATCTGCTGTTTAGAAACTCAGTTTAGAGTTTAACTCAGTTTAGAGTTTAGAAACGCAACCTTCAGCTGGGCAGCTATGCAGCAATAAAAGGAAAATTCATTTGTCAAAGTTGAACCAAGGACTTATCTTTGCTCACCTTTTTCATGTTTCTTGTTTTCCTCTCTTGTGGGTTGTTTAGTTTTCTTTCATTTTTGGGAGGTTTTTTTTGGGGAGGGTGGAGAGGCTGGGTTGTTTTTTTTTGTTGTTATTTTTTTTTACATGTAGAGTTAGAAAAACTATGACAGCAGGGCCAGTCTGCTTTATCTGGCTGCTTGGAGAATGGTTGCCTGATTGCTTTGAGTCCTACAGCAGGGAAGGCAATAATGTAGTGCAATGGCAATTTTGATGGGGAAACATCTCTCATCATCTGTGTAATTTTTCCATAGTCAATGCTTTTAATTTTAAAAAGATGTTTTCTGTCTTGACTGAAGAAGATGCAGACATTGTAGAAGATACTAAAAAGATGCAGGTAATTAATTTCGTCTGTAACCTCAGCACGTTTCAAATTACTTGTGTGAGTGTACCTTTCCTCACTTCATCCCCTCCTAGACATGGGACCAAACCCCAGATTTCCCTCCCACATGATTTCCCGCAGTACTCTCAACTCTATTTTGGTTCACTTTCTGCCACCAGATTATTTGGCTATTTCTGATCCATTTCAACTGGTTTTTTTTCTTGTTTCTTTGTGTATGATGAGCATTTTCACCACACTGGATTCCTGAAGTGGTAGTTGACTTTCAGATCATTCCATATGTCAGGGAATAGAAATCTGGGCTCAGACTGCAATACAAGGACTTTTTTATGTCGTCAGATTTTCCCATTATCTTCATCTGTAACGTTGCGGCATCAACACCACAAGTGTGACCAGCTCACAGGTTTTAAGATCACACATGTTAGAGTGACTTGCTGAATTAGGGATTAGAGAAAGCATTTGATATTTCATAGATCATTAGACTACCTAGAGGTAGAAGCTAATAGCAAATAGTTAAAAAGAAAATATAATCGATTATGCTTTCATTAAAGAGAGAAAGAAAACCAAAGATGATCTTATCAGTGCCAGTCAACACTGGAGACTGAAATCTTGAGCAACTCTGAAGTGAGGAATTTGTTTTCAATCCTTTCCTCATAGCAGTATTATAGAGACTGAAATCCAGGTCCCTGATTAACCCCTGAGTAAAGAATAACCTTCACCTAGAGAGCTCTGCTTTCAAAAGGATTGGCCCCTGTAACTAGAGCCTGTTCAATTATTCTTCTTCAAAGAGAGCAGGCACCCAAGAATGTCAGCTTCATAGAAGGAGCTATAATTTTGAAGCAACTTCCTGTTTGTCAAATTATTTTTTTATCTCGGTGTTGTAAATGGGAGGAAATGTCACAAAGATTTTTTTCCTTTTTTTTTCTGTTCCATGTTACATTTTAGCATTGCAGAAGCTTACAAATGGAGTGTGTTTTCTGTCACTGTTTATAGATTGAAAGTGTGCAGACTATCTATACATGTGTAGCTACCAAATACATGATGAATTCAGATGCAAGATAGCATATTACAGTGTTCTTGTTCAAAAGCAAATAATGATTTCCACTTGAAAAAAAAAAGAAAACCCCCCAAAAAAAACCCCAAAAAAAAGGAACCTGAAAATCACACACTAGCTACTATTCAGTAGAAAGAGACACATAGCTGAAGCTGGGTTTAGGCATGAAGTGTATCCCTGGAAGAAGTCAGGCTGTCAAAATCTCTCATTCTTGGCAAGATACCAGAAGGGGAGTATTTTCACAAAGATGAAAAGAGTGTTAAATGCTAACATGCTTCCAGATTGGATACGCATTCCTTCTTATACATATTTTTGTTATGAAACAAATGCATTTTGGTAAAATTAGGGATGTGTTTCTGCCTCTACTGTATATTTTGCGTGATAAAATGGCAATGATTTCCCATCTAATTTAAAACAGTTTAAAATAACTGGTAACATCTAGTAGCTTTCTATTCTTCCAACCTTTATTCTCTCTTCTGTGTATTTTAATGCAGAGCAGGGACTTGGCAGGGGTTATTTTCTTTTCGTTACTTTTCTGTTTTAGAATAAGAAGACACAAGTTTTGACCTTCTCCCTTCTGTTCATGACTTCCTCACCATCACTATGCTTTTCTGTTCAGTGTCTCAAAGAGCATAGCAGAAAGAAAGGTTTGGATATAAGCCCTGGTGCTTTGTGGTCTGAGATTCAGTTCTTGAAGGACAATAAAAATCTTTATTAAATGATACACTGGTTCCTTTCAAACATTCCTCCAGTATTTAGAAGCCAGGAGATACGTGTACTGTTTTCTTTGTCACAGCCCTTGTATTTCACTGTGTATTTCAGAAATCTCTGATTTGGGGGGCCAAAATTAATGTTTACCTATGATCTCAAAACAAAACAAAAGCAACAATAACAACAACAACGACAAAAAGAAGAAAATAAAAGAAAAAAGAAAAGAAGACAARGAGAAAAACAATTCTATAATCTTCTCCCAAAATATGTGTTCTGTGTAACTTCAGGACAAATGAGTAAGTGAACATATGTACGTGGACAGACACTTTCACAAATATCCCTATAAACCTAGATCAAGCTATTTGGGTGTACAGAAACTGTGTAGAATGGGCAGGCGTAATCTCAGAGGCTGAAAAGCTGCAGCCTGGTAGCATTCAGCATACTCAGGTAGTACTGGGTACATGTAACATGCAGATATCAGGTGCAACTCTCATTAGCAGGCTGGACCTTTGTCTTGTCCTCTAAGCTAATTTTTTTCCTTTTTAACATAGAAAATTTTTCAAATGCTTATGCTTTCCAGGAAAACAAGTTCTTTTATTTAGCCTATCTTTTCCTAATCCCCTTTTTTCCCTTTATGGTTATTGCCATTTTAAATTAAGTATTCTTCACAAAAGAGTTTCAATGAAACAATCAAGCTTTCACAGATCACAAATATTAGGCTACAGAAATAGGTAAAACATGGTTTGAAAAAAAATACACTAAAGAAATTAAAATAATGTGAAGTATTACCCTCCTGTATCTCTCTGGAAAAAAATATATGTTTGTTTTAAACACATTCCAACACTCAATTCCCAATCTGGGAAGGCAAACCCAGCCTCTACTTTGTGTAAGCTTCAACTCCAAGCAAAGCTTCCACCAAAGCAATTGTAGCTGACATCCCCTCAGGATCACTCCTAGCATGTGCAGCCTGCGAGTTTCCTTGGAAACTGCCATGCAGCAAGCATGAGATTATGGCACATGACTGCTAAGCTGTATAGCTTTACCCAGGAAAATAAAGGAATGCAAGAATGGGGACCAGGACTGCAATCCGCCTCCCAAGTAACTGCTGATTTTCAACCTGAGGCTTCTAGTGGCTGATGGATTACTTCTACACAGCCAGACAAGATAAGCAACTAAAGCAAATCTCTTTATTATGAGCTTGTATTTATTCCATTACAGCCTGTTTTCCTGCTGGGAGGGGGCAAAGCTGAAAAGCAACCTGAAAATCACCACATCTGCAAAGACATTCTGCACTAAGTCAGCTTAGGAGGGCCTATGACATTTTCCTTAGGCTGAGCTAACCTGGATAGGATACCTCATATGGACCCTTTTTAATAGAGCCATTCCCTCTCCAAATTTCTATGATTATACAGTGTTAAAGGTGAGACTTTGGGAATGACCACAGTGGCTCAGCCAAGTAACTACCAAACTCATCAGCCTGTACCTGACATAGTCAATAATAAATAAACTGAACAAGAATATAAGCACAAGGAAAACAYACAATTTTTTATATTTAGGCACCCTTGACAGATTTGCCTGCAATGGACTTAGCCATTCCTGACCACTAATAAACCTCTAGTCCCACCCTTATCCTGTGGCAAGCAGTCCTGCAGCATACATCAACACTTGGTGAGGAAGTTTTTCCTTTGGTTTATCATGAATTGCAGCCCTGCTGGTTTCCCTTTGATGACTCTTAACTCTTGCATCAGAAAGACAGTGACCAATTGCTACCTATTCACCTTCTCAATTCAACTAATGATTTTACAGCTTCTCTGTCAGATTCCCCTCCAGTCATCCCAGTTTGCCAGAGAGGAGAGCACTAGACTCATTGTTTTACAGAGTGCTTTTACATGCACTTTGTCTATGGTGATGTCAGCTTGGAACATGCATTTTCTTGTAGCTTTATTAGGCAAGACTGATTAGCTGGATCCTCAAATATGTAATTTAGCCTATGAGCTTTGTAGCCTCCATATGAATTTGACCTAGGATATACAGGTCACAGGGAAGCTTAATGATTTGGGTATTTAGATGATCTGTGGGAGCCAGCTTTGCTACTGCCATCCCTTCACGGCAGTGGTTATTATACTTGGCCTCAAATTCATTCATATTAACTTATATTGACTTCAAAGGTTCTGATTTAAATCCCACCTCCTGGGACTGATATCTTTCTGGGAATCTGCTGTGCCCCCCCCAGACCCTGCCAAGAGCCTGTGGCCCTGGAGCTGCCAGAGCACCCACCAGAGCCATCTGGCGTCTGCCCGCCATCCTCGGGGCACTGCTCACTGAAGGACAGCTGCCCAAAACAAATGGTGACCTCTGTCATCTGGACCATCAATTGTTACAACATCTGGCAACTGGCTTTCTTATGAGAACTGACATTTGCTTGCTTTGGACTGAGGATTTTTAGATCCATGGGCCAGAGTAGAAAATGGAACAGATCCCAGTTTTGTTGTTTTTGGTTGTTTTTTTTTTTTTTTTTTTTTTTTGTTGTTTTTTTTTTTTTTTTTTTTTTTTTTTTTTTTTTTTTTTTTTTTTTTCAAATGGCTTGCAGTCATTTGGAATAGCAGGATAAAGAACTCAAAGCAAATAATCATTGTGAAAGAATCCTTTTGACAATTTTTTACTGGTCTCATCCCATTCCTGCCTTGAGATGCTACCTTCCTGCAGCTCCAACAACTCTAAATTCTGTTAGAGACTCTCTCCTATACCTTAGAGGTGCATTTAGTGAAACACAGTGACTGCTTTTTTGTAGCTGTCTCCACTGAATGTAGGTGCCTGGCCACATGAGTCTGTATCCAGCTTTACATCTGCACCCGTGTGTACAACGCAGCAAGCTGCTCTGACTCCCTATGCTCACTCTCTTTTCTCATAACTTTTCTTCAGAAGACAAATACAACAAAGATAGATGTTGATGTACATCTGAATTTAAAACATTTTAATGTGCTATAAATTTTCTTTGGTCTTTTGCTGCAATCATAAAGCAATTTGAAAAAAAAAAGAGTAATATCCTCAAAATCTTGGCAAAGCTAATAGTGAACTCTGGAAAATTACATTCAGGTATTGTATACAATTTATTGTGTTACTTCAGTCCCACAGATGGCTGCAAATAAAATAAATGTTTAAAATAAAATATTTATTTTGAGCTACAAACACTGTTTTTAGAAGATTCCTTCCCTAAACTCTAGGCAGATTTGACATAAAACAGAAAAAAGAAAGGCAAATAACTATAAAATAAGTAACTAAAATAAACTTTAGGAAAAAAACTTTCAAAATGAAGGAATAAATCTTACTAACCACAAATTAAAAGAAAACCAAATGAAATACAAATATGAGAAACATGTAGGAATAAAGAAATGTAAAGGTTATTAAAATATATAAGAATAAATTTATAATTTAAAATCTACTAACTACGTTAACTAATGCAGACTTTTAGATCTAATTGAACTAATCAGCATGATAGTAATGCACAGTGGCTGCACTGATTTATCAAAACACCAAACATTCAGATAGTTAATTCCAGAGGAAGAAGAAAAAACATCTAAGCGCAAATACTTATATTTCTGTGTGTTGAGGTTTCATCTGGGCTCCCTGTAAAAAATGGAGTCGGAAAAACAATACTGTCGAGCTACAGAGCCCCATTTCAAGCACCTCGCTGCAGCAGTCACTGGCGGAGTCTGAAATGGAGTTAGGCTTGTTTAGCATGCCTGCAGGGTCACACCGGCTGACCCGATCCCCTCTGGTTTCACTTAAAACTCAGATTTTCTCCATGAAGATAACATGTTCCTGTGATATTTAGTTACCTGGTCTCCAGAAAGATCTCATTTTTCATGGTGTAATTTTTAACCTTTGTTTAAGATGTCTTTTTTTTAACATAAACTCTTTAAACCTGATATATTTCCTTAAAAAATATGTGCTTGCAAGGAAGATGTTTGGCTMTTAAAATATCTTAACAAATCAAAGTTCACTGCAATTTTAGCTTGGTAGGTTATAAAGGAATGTTAAGTCTATCATTAAGTGTTTTTTCTTTAATTTCTTTTGATATTGTCTAGCACTAACATGAATATTCATATAGATAAACTGATTCTGTATGTGCTTATACTGAGAGCTTTTGTACTGAAATAAATTATGACCTAGCAGTTCCGTGGCTTTTTTTTAATTCAGAAAAATGTGGWATTTATGATATACATGAAAATTTAAAAAAAATTAGATAGATTAAACTGTGACAGAAATTTTCATGAAAAATGCCAAAAAACAGCTCAACCACCTTCTGAGTGTGAAATGCTTCAAAAATATTGTTTGTATACTGAAGAATTTTTGAGGGAACTGGAAACTTATCTGACCAGAGCTTCCCTGGCATAAACTAGTTTCRGTTGAGGTGTAGGTTGGCACTTGGAGAGGACCTGGCTGAGCACATTTGGTTGAGGACTTGCTGCTGTTTGTCTGACAGCCACAAAGGCACGCTGGATCCAATATCTGTGCAAGTGCTTTCTGCTTATCGGAACGGCAAGTCCCAGACCACCTCCCTGCCCAAGTGCCCCCTTGAGAGGCCAGATTGGCATTTAAGGAATGTGAGGATTAGTGATGTAAACTGCAGCAAATCCGAAGTTTAAAGAGGGCAGAATCTACTTAAATGTGTCACYGGGAGTTTGGAATTGCATTTTCCTATTTTGCCTTCTCCAGTGTTGTCTTTTTAAACCTCCTGACTAGTACTTTAAAAACTCTGATTGCTGTCCCAGTCGCAAGAGCAGCCTCCCACTTCCCTGCTCCTTACCATCCCCATATTATCCATCCTTCCRTGCTCTATCTGTCAATCTTCTCATTTACTTTTATTGTTAAGGGGGAGATAGAGGGCTATGATGTGTTGTTGATGTTGTAAGGCAGCTGCTTCGGGCAGTGGGCCTTTACCTGAAAAACCACAAACAATTCAGAGCATCACTGCCTGCACAAACATAAAACCTTTTCACCGAGGAACTCCCCAAATCCCTCCCCCCACCCCTCATCTGTAGAATCCCTCCCTGAGAAAACCACAATTAATAAAACCAGTGCAGCTACCCATCACCTCTGAGACCATGATTTAACATGTGGATTTTGCAGGTGGGAAGTCAATTYAAGAAGTTTCATTCCCTTTTTTCCTACTTACCTGCTCATTCCTTTCTCTGCTACACCACCTCTGGTGGGAAAATTTATCAGTCCTTCAGCAAGGATAATGGGTTCATTGGTATTGCTGCTGACAGCTGGAGTGATGCAGGCTAATAAACAAAGAAAAGCAATATGTGAAGAAGGGTGGGAGAGTGTCTATTAGCTTAGATCATTCCACTCAACCAATTTTTAGTATGGTCATCCAGAGAGTTGAATTGCCACATCTGAGTACCAACACAGGTGGGGTAGACTGCTTTTAAACTGGCTTTGCAACTTGAAAAATTATAATGTGGTATCTCAGCCTGGTTTCTTGGGTGTGTGGAGTAATATACATTCAGGAATCACGTTACACCTGACTAAAGGCAACCAAATCTGTTGCATAACTACTGCTTTTGGAAACATAAGATAACAGATTCTGATAGAACCTGCATGGAGATGTTGAGACTTGTGCAAGGGCTGATTCCTCACTTTCTGTTCTCAGGAGCATTGAGGCATGGCAGATTTTATATTCTACTTACAAAGGCAGTTCTGTTCCTCCCCATCTGAAAACAGGTGTCAGAAAAAAGGAAAAAAAWTAGACAGGAGCAAAAAGGATAACCAAAAGAGTATAAAGCTTCCATGGAGGTGAGAAGAAAATGAACTAGGTGAGAACATTGTGGAAAGAGAAAAATTCTAGAGGGGTAGGAGAGGTGCTCAAGAAATTTTGAGTGTTGTTAAGATGGTACATAAAAATGGTTTGCTCACCATTTCATCCCAGTAAAAAAATAGTGGCTCACCAAAATGAGTGAGATGTAAGCTGAATATAAACAACAAAAAAAAAAAAGTACATTTTCTCACTGTATGTAACCAAGGTGGGAAACTTGCTGCTGCTTGCTGGATGTTTTTGGTCCTCAAAGCTCTCTTAGATTCAGGGAGAAAATGAACAAAGAAGATAAATCTAGGAATGCAAACACCTAGAAAGCAAACTTGGCACAGGAGGCCTCTGAGGTTCAGCTGGTGGAATGTGTTTGGGGAAATATCAGTGCATGCCTCCACCTTCCTCTGTACTGCCCCAGGCAGCCACCTCGTCACTGCCAGAGGTGGAGTAGCAGGCAGGATGGGTTTGGACCTCGTTCAGAGCACCTGTTCTGATGTTCTGCAGCCCTACGAAACTGTCTGAATTGGGAGGCGCCCCTCTGTTGCTACATGTTGTTATGCTCCTACATGGACAAGGCAGCATCTCCATTGTATCTACAAGAGAGTAGTGTGGACCTGCATCCACATCCCGAGCTAGGGAGCAATGAGGGGTGTTTCCCTGTCCCTGGAGCCAGCACAGGTGGGAACCAGTGAATCTGGGAGTCTGGTCCTCCTCCTTCCCTGTACAGGAAGAACTTTTAGGGAGTAAGATAACAGTCAAGGACTCTGTTCTGTAACTGATTGGAAGCTAAGGGAAATTGATATTTTTTAGGAGATACTACACGCACAGGTTAATCCATCCAAACAGTAGTTTTGATGTGGTTGGTTCCAGCTATAACCTCTCAAGTGCTTGACCACTGTGTGTTTGTAAAATACAGATCCTTTTAGAGCTTATTTGAGTTTCTCACAAAGAGCATTTTGTGACCTAGAAATTGATATATTTAATAGATATGAAAAGACACTAAATGCCATAGTCTATCAACACTGGTAAAGCAATGAAGAAAAGGATACATGCTGGTGTTTGGCTAAACCTTCTGTTTGAAATCCTACAAAAAGGAAGTACTAGAAGAAAAGGCTTATGTTCATTTGTATTTTCCTTTTAAAAATAATCTTGTCATGTTTAATGTTGCACTATCACATAGTTCTTATTTTGCATAAATACATGATGATTATAGCTGTATAACCCCGGCAATGTACTGTCCTCATGAGGCAGCCTGAAATAGAAGAGAAATGCAGATTATACTACACAACTGCTCTTTTGGGAACAATATTTTATTATGTTTTATTTCCTTTCCATAAAACTCAAAGAAAATGAAAGTAATTTGGSTTCCACAAAACCAATGATAAGCTGTTGGAGAAAATTCCTAAATCATACTCAGGCACGGTCCTACAAATAGGTGAAGGCAAAGGTGAGTAAGAAGATCAGGCTATACTCACAAACACCTTGAATCTGACCATCTGAACCCGGTCATTGGACATTTCAAGCAGGAACTTATTTTAAAATTAATAACTGTATGAAAATTGTGGGGCCAAATCTCAGACACAGGAAATAACTTTATGCTGTAGCTTACTATTGGGTGGAAAATGGCACATAGAGGAACAGAAGTACTAAAAATGCAGGGTCCAGTTGTTCATTAGTTTATACAGCCTGAGAATGTGGCCCAGGGWGTGTCTCAGGCTGGCCATTAGGGCCACTGTAAGAGCCATTAGGCCTAGCCTGTGATGTCAGTGATAAGCTCAGCTTTCATTTAATAAGACAAAATAGAGGCCTTTTTCATGGTGGAGATAGAATCTCAGGCTGCTTGCCTCCCACTGAAGGAAAACAAAACTAAAAACCTTTCATATAGGCATGCAATTTGCTATTTTTTGACACTGAATTGACTCTTGCTCTATTATCCAGGGCAGACTAAAATGTCACTTCTTATAACCAAGCCAGTACTCATTTGTTTAAGAGAAGTGATTTCTGTCAAGTGTTTCATCAGAAGCAGGATGAAAATGCTCTGCAATGGTACCATATACACAGACATGCAAATTATGAGTTTTGCCTATGTGCGGAGAAAAGGGCTAAGCCCTCTACTATTTCACAAAAAGGATAAAGCTAAACAGATTGTTTGATGAATCAGTGATATAATCTATGAAAAATCCCACAGGAGTAAACCTTTGCAGATAAGGAATGGTGGAGCTTCAGCTTTACCATTGAAGGTCTGGCGCCTTTAGTCCTTGGCATGAAAGAGTGAAAGAGTGCTTCATTGGCACTCATAATCTGAGCCCATTAATCTTGCATTTAGCATATGAACTCCCACGTGATTTGAACCTCTGCCTGGAAGGTACCTCTCTGGTTAGCACAGATGTATTTTTCTGGAATTAATATAAATACCAAAGCATAYTTCTGTCTTTCAGCTAACTTTCTTCATATAACCTGTGTTGAAGTAATCATGGATAAAATTTGTCAGGTCCCWAATTTGTAAATGTTTCATTAAAAAGGCACACAGTATTAGGGTAATTCAATACTTGTCTGTGGGACATGTRTCTACAGGTTTATATCCTTATTCAATCATGGGAACACCAGATACCACTGGCAAACCCCTTACCTGCAGCTTACAATGCGAGCATCTTTAAATAAGAAGTTTCTGTTTAATTGCCATAATATTTAACACAGAAGTTCCTTCACTGCTGTTAAAGATGACACTAATAGCCTAAAAAATTATGACTGAGAAGTTTTGAGAATTTTCTTCTRCAGGCTAGGCTTGAATAATTACAAACCAAATGACCACCTTCTGGCTGAAGCTGGTTTGACTCATAAAGGACAAATCAGTGACTGGCCACCAGATTTACCATGAATCAGCACTGGTGATTTCAGTGGCCATCTCCTATTTGACCATAAATTTACTGAATGATTGTCAGAAGTTGCCTTGCAATGACAGGCACTGCCTGGAGCCCATGTGAGACTGCTGTGACTGGTCAAGATAAAGATGATGCTGCCTCCTGTTTCCAGAGTGGATTCCTGAATGCACAAGTTTTTGCAAAAATTGAATTTCTTTTTACAGTTTGTGAGGGCTTTAAGAGCAAACACAGGCCAARATGGGACTTCAGAAAGAGTGAAGACATCTCTCTGTGATGCCTCTTTAAACAGAAGCARCATGACCTCATAAGGGGAAATGTCTAAGGGGAAGGATGTGACAGAATCTGCAGCCACAGCTACACTGKCAGACGGGAGATGGGCTGAATCATGGAATAAAAGGTGTTTTGTGCACATAAGCCTGAACTGTCATCTGCACACCCACTGAGCTTGAGTCATCCATCCCAGATAGACATTGACACTATCTGTTCCAAAAGGCAAGGGGACTAATGGTGACCGTGTGCTAATATTGTTCTATCCCCTATATTCCACATATAGAACATTCAATTTCTCTTTCTTTCTAAGAGTCATTGTTTCCCATCTGGAATGATCCTCAGATGAGATAGACAGAAGATTCAAGATGCAGCAGCAAGATGCATTTTCTAGAATGAGACAGAAGACAGTGCAAAATGGAATGGTTTGTACCTTCAGACTTTTGTGCTTGTCCCGCCAAAGCAAAAAGAGATGAGGAGCATGAAGAGGAGGAGAGGAAGAAATATACTTTTTACACTTACAAATACAAAGTCATAGTTGCTGGCTTTTTGAGTGACAAGAAGAAGAAACTATTATTTGTAGGATTTTAATATGACATTTGATAGATATGTTAATCTGTGTATGTTATTGGAAATATGAGAATCCATCACTCATCCTGGTCACGGTTTGAAGTGAAGTCATACAGGAATTTTTATTCTAGAAGTAGAATGAGTAAAAATATCATTGTTGGTGCAAAAAATAAGAAAAGAAGATGATCAAGCTGAAAAGTAAAAAGCATATTGGTAATCTCCTGTCTCCATAAAGAAAAAAGTAAATAGGATATCTGATTCCAAGCATAACACACACACTTTGTTTTAGAGGAAAATCTGTCAAATATAATTCTGATTTCCAAAGGACTGCAGACATTCATGCCTGTTTCTGATCTTTCTGAGAAAATATATCCTATGATGTGGACTGACTGACCTATGGTACTTCTAGGCAGGGAAGGAAGGTGCCAAGGATCCAGTCTATTTGAGTTTCTGGTGTTTTTTAGCCAGAATGAGAACTAGAGAGGACGACCTGCATTTTTTACTTGTTCTATTAGTTCAGAAATTCACTTAGTCCTAAGGATCTTAAAATTTTTTCCTCTCTTTTGAAGGATTTCTGTAGAGTGCATTCAGAGGTGATACACATATTCTCCATACAGCTCAGTTACAATTTTGCAGCCTCACATAGTGCATGAAATAACTCATTAAATAATGTGCTCCTCTATGTGCAGAGCTAAGGTCTACCCTCACTTGCCAGATATGACACTTGCCCATCACAATAATTATCAGCAGCATTGGTGTTAGTATTTGTGCTGGTATCAATACTACACTTCAAATCACAAGCACAGCAAAAGGCTCCACTCATGACAGTAAAAACACACGCCTCCCTTTTTTTGAAGGACACCCAGTTTGTTTTGCCACTGTTTGGAATTAATAACAACAATAATATTAATAATTCAAAGTGTCAGGAAAGTAGTAATTGCTTTAGAAGTGCATGGGGACAAGCAGTTAATAGACTGAAGAATTCAGAGACAGATAGCTAATATTACTGCACAAAGTTTAATAATATCAGCAGAACTATATGCTTGTCTGACTCCCATTACTTTCCCATGCACAAAAACCTCATCTCTTTTTAGGGAGGTATTTCAGTCTGGAGTGTTCAGATTGGATTTCCCAGAAATAGAATCTGGGCCAATTGTGATAATTTTCTTTATCTATATTTAAAATTAATTTAAAGGAAATGGTGACACTTAAATGCACCTGGCTGATTAAACCATAGTCTGCAGCCACCTGGACTTAGCAGAAAGTCTTTTATTGATTTCAGTGGAGTTCAGACCATGATATTTAATCCATTTTGCTTATTGGTCTCATTTATCCCATGAGTGAACACAAGTTGAAAAAAGAGATTGGATACAAGTGAAAAAGGGCCCAGTGAAAGTGTCTTAGAYTCTATGTGAAAGAAAAAAGCAGATTGTCCAGGTAGAGTTGAAGTTACTTAAGAATAAGTAAAATATCTCAAACTATTTCCTTTGTCTTTGTCTCTTCTTTCCCTTTTTTCTGCATAAGGACTGTGTTTTTACCTGCACAGCAGAAACATTTWGCACATTGTGGATTCTTCTGAAATCCAAGCAATAACAAATGATGCATCATTCTGCACTCTTATGAGTAGCTACAAAGAGCCAGTAAAGGGTTCACAGAACATTATTGTTGACATCATTGTTCTGGGAGCTTTTAGAGCTTTTAGAATTACTCTGAGATTTGATAATGAGCTCAAAAAGACACTTTTGAGGCTTCATTTTTTCTTAGGATTTCTTTCACACAGCCTTTACTGCAATCTTGGCAATTCTAGAAACATGTAGGAATCAAAAAAAACTGTTGGTTAAATAAGTGTTAGTAGATGGGTTGAACAGCTAATTACAGACTGGACAGACAGAACAGTACAGTATATGAGCTATACCTTCCTGTGAGGTTCTTCAATACCAGACACTACAGGATCCCCAGTGTTTAGTGAAGAAGATTTCAGGGCATGGTTGAAATAGAAAAAACATATGAATGTGCAGTTCTGAGTCTTTTGAAACTCCCACGAGAAACTCCCCTGGATACTTCTGCAGAGTCATGGAAAGCTGAAACTGGAGTTTCCTTGAATTTGCACTTTTTAAATTCTTATTCTGTTTAAATCCAAGTGGTACACACAGGTTTCAGTGAATCTGGAGAAATTCTTGCATGTGTTTGTGACTACCTTTTAGACAATCAGGCCATACATGATGCTAGACTAGAATTGTTCCCAGTCTATGTATAAACATCTGATTCTTTTGTGTGTATACCATRTCTTAGGAACTGAGCTTCAGTGAAGAGAATACTCAAAACTTCRAGGGAATTCAACTTCTTAAACAGCACTTCAAACTCAAAACATTCTCAATTCTTTTAGGCAAGCAGAATTTCTCTCTGTTACTTACCAAACATTTAGAAWTACAGTTCCTTGTGGCAGAGTGCACGTCTCAGCTCCTCTGCTGCTCAGCCTTTCCCAGCACCCTCAAGACACAGACTACACCAAGCAGGGCACTGTGTTATAGAGCTACTTGTTTCCACACTTGGAGAGACTGGCTTTGACTCAGTGCTGCTCTCCACTTCGGGCAATTTTTGTTTTGTTTGATTCAACATGAAGTTAGAAGTGAGATATATTGCTGTGATTTCAATACAGTAGTAGAAGATACGTAGATGACAGGAACAGCTTTGGAAGGAGGCATATAGACCAGGGGCCAGCCTGGGATAGATGTGGATCCTAATCACCATCTAGTGCCTACACAGGTGAATGAAAATACTCCCATTCTTTTCACTGTTGATTTTAGTTTGGCAGCTAAAACTAGAACAGGCAGTGGCTCCTGTTTCATCTGCCATAACAGGAAATGGGATAAATTTTATTWAACTCTGATGAGCTAGTCTGGCTTAAGGCAAGGACGCAGAAAGGATGTAGGAATCACCAAAGCATACAGACTTTGGTCACAAGTGCTTGTTATTAAAATAGAAGGGAAAAAATAATTTTAATTTTTGAAAAGTGATCTCTTTCACTCACTTTTCTCACAAGTAAAAGCAGAAATTTTTTGGTCCCCAATAAACAATTTTATTAGAAGTAAGACATGGCAATTCAGTCTGAAGAAAGTACTGTTTTGTTATGTAATTAACCAAAAGCCGCAACTTCTCTGCAAGTTCAGTTTTGGTTTGGTTTGGTTTGGTCTGTGATTCTGAATGGCTCATAGCCATGAACCTCCCTGCTAAATGCTTCAAGAGCAAACTGGTTGCATCTAAAGTGTGCACTATTTGAGCCAGATTTCTGCTAGCCCACCTGTTGGGGTTTGGTTTGTTTGTTTTGGTTGAATGGTTGTCTGGCTTTTTGTTTGTTTTCCCAGTTCAAGATGTTTGAAATTATGTGAGAAGTGTTTTACAGCCCAACAGAGCAAATGTTCTCAGAATTGCCACCAGCTTTTATCCCAGAAAGGTCTAACTGCTTTACTCTGAAAGAGAGTAAGGTGTGAAGTACATACACAGAAAGCATGATGAAGAGATTGGAATAAAGAAGGGAGCTGACTTTTATGATAGTGTAGACACCCATACACTAAAAAGATATCTAAATAACTACAAGTAGATATCAGTCTTGAATCACAGATATGTTTATGGTTTTCCTTTTACAAACTGCTTATATCCTAGTCCAAAAAATACTTCCTCTTAGAAAACAGTCTTTTTACATTCCTTGCCCCATTGCACTCTCAAATGCAGCTATTTTCTGTAATACAGGAAATTCCATTTAATTGTAAGAAATTTTTTTTTTTATTGTAAGCATGATCAAACACTGGCAAAGCTTGCCCAGAGATGCTGTGGAATTTCCATCTTCGGGGATATTTAAAACCTAACCAGATATGGTCCTGACCAAGATATGGTCATGCTGTAGGCGACCTCTCTTTAAGCAGGGATATGATTTTAGCATTCTATGATTTTTTTTTCTGAAGAAAATTCTTGTTTTTTCATAGTTTAAGGCACATAATCTTCTTAATGTAAACAGTGGTCAAAAAGTGTTGATTTATGCCTTCATGCTATGCTGGTGTTCAAACAGACCAATACTTAACACAGCAGGAAAAGAAGACAGCTGGGCATCTTAATCCATCTTTTCCCATCTTCGTTCAGCTACTTATTAACTCCCATATTTTGTATTCAGAAAAGTAATTAAAAAATTAAGTTTCACTTGSTCTAGATGGTCTATGCCAATGTTTCTACTAATGGAAGCACTAATTGAGCACATGTATCACTGTTCTTCTCTAAATTGTGTCCTGCAGTACAGGTAGATGCCCCTGAACATTCTTGTGTTTTGTGCTGGTTTGCCCTCTAACAGACCGAGGGTGACTGTGGATTGTCAAATGCTGCATGAAAAATTTTAATTGCCATAAATGGCTATTAATTTTTTGTTGTTCTTAAGAACTGTGGAGTAACACTGATAACATGCACTGGACTTGTGATATTTGTAACACACCGGAAAACTTTCATTTCTGAAAAATTTTCTACCTATGATCTATTTAATTTCCCTAAGATGGGTGTGTTGTGTCTACAAATTATAGTTTTGATGAGTAATCAAGAAGCATTTCATATTTATCTAGATGGATTTAATAACTCCTAGTACAGAAGTAGAACGATAGTTTTAATTTTAAAGACATTTTAAAGACATTCAGGTGCAAAGAATCATTAAATAATTTTACAGATATTCAGATGCAAGTTCAAATTTTATGGACCCAAAGGCACATTCATTATTAATTTAAAAATATTTAAAATAGCTTCAATTAAGTCATCTGGAAAACTTAAAGAACATAAAACCAGATTAGGGACATCAGAAATCAAATTAAATAGTTTAAAACCGTCTCCTCAACTTCATACTGATGGCAATCCCATATAAAGGGCAGTTCATTTCTACTGAAAATGATTTTTTGGTGAACATGAAATATCAAAGAACTTGCCTTAATTTTGCACTGATTTGAAAGCAAATTTTCTTCAGAGTCTAGATTCACCAGTAACTTGGAATATCTTCATTATAACAATGTGTCCCAGATTTTAAAAATAGCACTGGATAATGATATGTAGTGTCTTCTCATCTGCGGTTGCATGCTGATTTCAGAATGTGAGAGACCTTATTTCAAAGGTCCAGRTCTGTCTAAGAGAAGCTGCATGTCTTGAAGATCAGGTCTACCTCAGCCTGCGGCAAATGGCAAAGGTGGACCTGAGTAAGTGGTAGTGAGGAGAAGGACAAGACTTTCCTTACCGGTAGAAAAATTGTTCAGTTGCGAGGAGCAGTTACAGCTAATTGAATTTATTTGCAGCTTAGATATTCTTCTGCAGAGTCTTTTAGTATCTTGCAAACTAATTGCAAAATGAAAGCCTTATTTTAACTCTGAATTCCAGGAAACATCTCTTTTCCTCATTCCCACCTGGTCCTTTTGAAACAGTTCAATTGCTGTCCAGTGGTGAAAGCTCCCAGTGGTGGGACCATCATTTCATATATCTTCAGGATACAGAGAAACACTTAAGTATTAATCACCCTTCTCTTTAAGATAGGAGTTGAGTGTCTTCTGCTAATGGCTTAGAAAGTTCAAAGGCACTTCTTTTCCACAGCAATTAAGTGAAATGAATAATGAACTACATTTATTTGGGTTCTTTCTGCTATCATGCTTATTTTCCTCTGTGCAATTCATTGATTTTCACAAAGATACTCCTGACTTATTTAGTCTTTGTTCCGATTGGTGACCCTGCTAAAAAGAGAATTAATTAATGTCAGATGCAGTGGAGAATCACTGCCTCTCAAATGGRATTGACATCATAATTTCCTTTCACCTTGAGTATAAAAATGTCAAAGAATCAAAATAAATTTTGAGTACTTTCAAGCAGCTCCATTTTCAAAACAGTGACCCTCCTGAGTCCAGAGCAGACATATATCTAATTTTTTATCATGTTTGCCTTAAAAAAAGAAAAGAAAAAGTATTTTCATTTATAAAAACTCTTCTTTAAAATTTAAAGTGACAGTATGGCAGGCAAAACCAATCCTTGCATTATATTTATGACTGAAAGTTTTAAACTTGCTGCCACCCTTTATAGAAAAACAATGAAAACTGCTGGCTAMGTACTTTTATTGCTTTGATTGCTGCAAATTATCTTTTCTGCTACTAAAACTTTTTCACTAGATAAACAACTGATGTGACATATTCTTTATCAACCCTCACATTTTCTGGAGGAAAATCTCAATTAATTAATGTGTCTGAAAATGCAACTAATATTTCTCTTCAGAGGTAAGTTCAGACACACTGAATGATGAACACTTTTAATATGTCATAAGAGGAAACCGTGTTTTTATGAAACTTTATTGACAAAACCTGATAATTGTGTGCTTGTTGGAATCCTGTTATTGGGTTTTTAAAAAGAAAAATGGCAAAGCAACCCTTTCAAAGTCCTTCAGAGCCTTCATTAATGATGTATGGTTTTTTTCCACGGAGTGTATCTTCTTCTTCTTTTTTTCTTGTTACAGCATGTGCAGAATACTGGATGACAAATATTTCTCATTCAGTGTTTTGCTAGCAGTTACCAGCCCTGCAGCTCTTGTGCTGAGTAGTAAAAAGGAAACTGGTATTGAGCATAATGTAAAGCTCTGTGAGCAAAGTGAGATTAAAATAATGCAAAATACAGTTCCAAAGAGCTGGCTTGTGTGCATGCAGATTATCCTCTAACAGATGACAGAGTGCAATTTGCACTTTTTACTAGGAAAGAGAAGGAAGGAGAAGGGAGTAGCAGACAAATGGGCTGACCTCTGCTGAAAATGTCTGTGCAATGACCACTGCTTGCTCCATGGGTTGAGGGCTTTGACTCATTTTTTTCCTTCTGATCCTATTCTGCTTTTGCACCTTCTCATTCCATAAGCCTTGTGTGCAGCTTGTTACACATGTCAGCACATATAGTCCAGTGAAAGACTGTGTTTTAAAACCTAAATAAATTCCCATGTGAAAGCCTTGATCAGGTGAATTGCAAGGCTAAGAAATATTACTTTTTCAGGTAAAATCAAATTAAAATAATATAGAAATTTCCTCTGTAAATATTGCCAGCAAATTTAACCAAAAGTTACTTGTAACTATAACTAGTCACATTTGGGGGGAAAAAAAATTCAAAAAGCTAAAATTAGGGACATTCATTTCAAATTTTGAACACAACTTAAGGTATAGTAGCTCTGACATAAAAAACTTGCCCTCAGTGAAGTAATATGGGATATATGGGACCATGTAGAAAGGTAAAAATGTTTGTGTCCACCAATGTAAACTCATTTTATTAGTGATATTTTGCCATTATCATGACCATAATTGTAATGTGCTGGTGCACCCTCTCAGAACTTTTGGCAGCGCTTTAGATAATGGAGCAAGTAATATTAATATTGGTAGAGTGAGTACTACATCTGGTCACTGACAAAAAATAATGTTATTCATAGATGTCTTCATGCATATTTACGTAAAAATTCTTTTTTGCTCAGAGTCATCTTAAGGAGCTTTTTTCTTTTGCTATTTCATTTATTCTGAGTTATCTCTCTTTCTTTAGTTAGCCCATTTTAATAAACTTTTTATTAGAAGTAGTTGCAGATAAAATTTGCATATCAGAAATTATTGATTAAGGCTGGGAAAAAATCTTAATCTTACATAAACATTAGTCGAGAACAAAAATATTTTCAACCAAAAAAAATCTGTATTAAAAGGAAGATAAAATAGATTATTTATATAATAAATTACCTGTTTTCCAGGCAGGTTAGGATCTTTGAGCAGACCTTTCATGTAAACTCATGAATTCAAAGGGTAAAAGTAACTCGTGGAGGTCAAGATCCTTCAGCCCCACTGCATACTGTAGTTAGCATGACTCACTGGGAAAAGAAAAAAGTAGGTCATGAATGCATCCTCAAGCCTCTGAAGCTGAACACATGAAGATATGTAACCTACAAAGGACATGTAAAAAGTACAAGTTTTCTATTTGCTTTTCAATATAAAAAACTGCTATGCAAAACTAACAATCTCTTTGAGACCTAGTCAGCAAACACCTTAGCACCAAAAAAGGGTGTCAACAAAGTGTTTTCCGACAAAAATCTATAACTACATCCAATAAAAATCTTTGCTTATACTCCTTCTGGAGCCTGACTCCCTCTCTAGGGCTGACAGCATCTGCGGTAATGCTGGATAATGTCCTTGACTCCATGATCTTCTTTCACAGAAATTAAAGCACTGCTAACCAAACTGTATTTTGTTGGCAAAATGGAAGTAACTAGTGTCTACAGTTTATTCAAGAAAAATTATAAAAAGATAAAATTTTCTCAATGAAAAGAAATTCTCATTCCCGAAACCAGTTCAACAGCCTGCTTTTTTCTTTGGGACCATATTAGTCACTACGATTTTATCTCACTTCATTACTGTGACTGAAGATTGAAGTAAAGACCAAAAGGAACAAAAATGGGAATACGTGTATTTGTTCTCAACATAAACATTGAAAGGACATGGATTACATCATTTTGGCAGAATAATAAAGAATTAAAATGGTTAATTCCTCTCCTTATCATTACCCTTAGAGTAGATTCTGCAATTTTGCAGTTTTTGGCAGCCCCTGCATTAATGCATATTTGAAAAAATGCCAGCTTGTTCTTCCTCCCCAAAGTCTGCCTGGGATCATGGTGCTTCACGTCCACAGAGACGAAAGGGCTGCCCTGTCCTAGATTAATGAAGCTATTTTCTCTAACAGGAAATTTCCAAATGAGGAAAATCAAGTCATTCTTATATAAATTTTCCCTTGTTTTTAGGTTTTCTAGTTCTTTCCTGCTATACAGGAATTAGAAGGATATTAAGAATACAATTTAGCATCCTTGAAAAATGCCAAGGTAATTTTTGAGTCTCAGGTAAAATGTATCACCAAAATCAATTTTTCATTACTCAGTGCTGATTCACTGACAACCTTAGGAAAAAGAGTTAGATATATTTGTGAATTTGTATGTATATAATTGATTAGAAATAATTCTTAGTKTAGTAATGTCAGGTCAAATCTAGAATAAAGAACTATCAGAGAAAACTGCTAAACTATCAATTTTCTTATCAGAAGGTTAAGCCTCAAGTCATTGAAATTAGATTGAAGTCATTTTGTTGTTTCTTTCCCACAGATCAACTTCACTGAGCATCTGATCTGCTGGGGTATTGGCTCTTTAGGCATAGCAGCTTTCTTGGTTTCTCTGCAGAAAAGTTATGCAAAGATTGTTTTTTGTGCTGAGAAGATGAAAAACAATAACAGTTAAAAACAATTTTTCAATCTGAGTAAACCCAATTCTGTTAACTCAGCTTCAAGAAAATCGTGTCTGCTATTTCTCATATTTAATCTTGCATAAGTGAGAAACCACTGCAGAAGAATCTATAGGAGAGACAAGTGAAAGATCAAAAGCAGTGTGAACTAGGACCAATGCTACACCTCTTCTTACAGAATGGCAGGAGGAAGCATAAAGAATGGATGAAAAAGAAAAAAAAAGAAATACTGAAATAGAAAAGGAAAAGTTGTGGAAGGTTTGAATGCATGAAGACAAGAAGCAAGATATAAAATTTGAAAAAAGGAAAACTGCAGCCTTTTGGATTTGGACTATTATYTCTGATTCTGTAATCAGATATTTGTCTTCAGGCTTTCAAACAAGTGTCATGAGAACTATTATATGTGATTATAACTATCAAATATAACAATTCACAAGAGATGGTAGAAGCTTGGAAGGGACATGATACTTTCTTCTTTCATATGAAATAAAAGCAGAAAGTAGTKAAGTAAACAGGAATAGAAAAGAGATTTATTCCCGAGAATTTTACTCAATAATGTTCATCATGAGGAGAATAGGGAGAATGAAAGTGTTGTGATGAAATTAACTAACTTTTAATATATTTATTGTGAGTATAGATTTGCATTGTAAGACCTGGAAGACTTGTAAGACTTTTTTTGACAGGCTTTTAAAAAAAAGACTGATTTGTGGAATCAATAAATACTTCAGCCACTACCTTCCTGCATTTGCTCTGAGAGTTCTTTGCAATTTTCTGGCATAAATGGGCCTTAATCCCACAATTTCCCCAGCAATTTCCCAGTCCCCTTACTCATTATGGCCAGAAAATTGTTACTCATCATCTTCATCAGATTCTTTTACATGGACACTAACATATGGCAGGACAGAACACTTGCAGGCTTCAATCATCCTCACATTTAGGCTGAAAACTAGCAAATTATTCTTATTATGTCTTAGCCTCCCTGATCTTTTCCAAATGACTCTCTATAACAGAAAGAGAGAGAGAGAAATAAGACGCAAACCAGAAAATTTGCTTTAATATGAGCTGTTCCAGTTCAAAATCTCTTTTTTATCTCAAACTTTTCAATCTCAAATTTGAAAATTACCTTTTTACGTATTTTTTTGTATTTTTTCTAATACCTATTCTTTCGGTTTTAACTAAAATGAGGCTCTTTGGCAGTTTATTTTGTATTCTTCTTCTGCTAACTTTAAAGTTTCTTGACTAACTTTATTTGAGTTCAGATACTTAATTTCTAGGTATTATTTAATTGCCYACATAACACTGGCATATGATGAGTATGCATACATGTGTGTGGGGCACGTGTGTGGCATTGGGGATACAGAGAGAGGTTTATAGCAGAGGATACAGCCTCTATTTCAGCCATCAAAGTCCTTGAGGAAGTTTCAGGAGATTTGCAAGAATATTATTCAGGAGAATTGCAAGATATTACATTCTTCATTAAGGCACCAGCTGTTTTGTTATGCAAACTGAAGGTTGAGAGATTTCAATTAATGATGATTGTGAGGTCTACTAATATTGACTGCTGTCTCCACTATCGATCTGGAGTGCTAGTAAAATTCTTCCAGCCTTCCATGCCAGGCAGGTTTTTGAGAAGCGCCTGCATTCTCCTCCTCCTGCTGAACTGCAAACTCCCGYATCTCATTAAAATTAATGATGATTGTGTGCCCAATGATGGCAGGTTGACTTGCAGTTTTGCTGGCTTTGTGGRTAATTTTCCCAACCATGCCTCCTTCAATTATTTCTGAGCTAAATAATTCATAGCGATCTTACAAAAGTAATAAGCATACTTATTGCTTCTTAACTGATATTACAAATGGAAAAGGAAAAAAAAAAGAGAAAGCTTAAAGAAAAACACAGCATTGTCTGCTCATATGCTGTGAGTCTTCTAGTCTCACACGACAAATGCKGGGTTGTAGCTGGGTTGCTGTGCACTGGTCACTAACCAACCCCCCCCCCCTAATTTTGCTAGTTTGCATGAAGTGAGGGATTTTGGATGCCCAATATTGACAGCCCTACGTGAGTTATTTTGTAGTTTGAAGCAGATGACTGAAATTAAGTACAGCTGGAATTTTGAAAGTCCTTAGAGGCATTAACAAAAATAAACTCATTCAAATAAATGGACATTTGTAAGAGAGTGAGTCAAAAAGCCTTTGAAAAAGAAATTTTATTTTAATAAATACCCTTTTAAATACATAAATGGAAAGCAATCATGCAGAGTATTTCCAGTAAGGAATAGGTATTCTGTAGGCAAGACCTGCAACTCTTGGGAGTCATTTTTTAGATTCCAATAGTCCTTGGATCTGACTCAAATTATTCTTTAAAAATAAGATTGTCTCAAAATTCCTACCTCTGTTTTACAATTTTTATAAAATTTACCTAATCTAACTGTTCATCCACACATGCTCATGCTCCTATGCAGAATCCTACATTTTTTTCCTGTCATTTGCACAAGACATGGCTTGTCTTCCCACAGGAGACTGTGGCCACATAAGGGAACATAAGTGATGGTACCAGACCAGTCAGAGAATAATTGAGCAGGAACATCCTCAGGGACTTTCCTTCCAACCCCTTCATCTCTGCTGCTCCCTGTCCCAGAACCGTAGAATCACTTGGATTAGAAAGGACATCTAAGTCCATCAAGTCCACCACTAACATAACACTGCCAAGTCCGCCACTAAACTATGTCCTCAAGWGCCATATGTGTTTGCATTTGAAATACTTCCAGGGAAGGTGACTGAACCACAGACACCAGCAATCTCAGGAGGAATGCTGTAAAAGCCTGTAGACTCAGGATTTGCCCAGCTCACAGCAAGATATCAAAGTCAAATAGAAAGAAGATCCTTGTAGAATGTGTTCCCTAAAGACATACTGCCTTTTTCAACTACAAATCATGTACAGAGTAGAAGATTCTTTGGAATAATCTTCAGCAGAAAGGGCTTTGGAGGAGATTTTCCATCTTAAGACGCTTCAAGTGATAGAACAGRTCTTACCTCTCAGCACAGAGATAAGTCCTGTACTTATCAAACAAAAAGTCTTGTGTTTTTCAGACACCAAGGAATCCATCAGGCTAGGAATTAGTCCTAATCATACATAGGAGGAACTCTTCAGATATGTGTTTCCAGTAGATATTACATATTTGGGTGGAAACTACCTGCCCTTATTACCTTTTTTCAGCTGATTCCAAGAACATTTCACAGCCTTAATGTGGAATTTCTCTTGGCTTCAGTGAAAAYTTCCTAACTATGAGGAACTATTTATATGGGATTATCAGACCATTATCACACCATTCTCAGCATTATCAGATCATCCTCAGCAGTGACACCGCTATAATGGGAAGAAAAACACCGGAAGARCACAGAGCTACRGAGCCAGAGAGGACAAGTAAGAAATTCTATACAATTTATCTTCCTTTCTCTGGCAAGTCTAGAACCACCAACTTGATTCTGAGATCTTGAAAATGTGGGGRTTTGTTTCTTTTCTGAATCCTGTATTAATTTTTTTTGTTGTTTTTGCAGAAAATCCTGATGCCTTTTGTCATTTTGGCTCCACAGATTGCTTTTGGTTCTAAATCAYTGTTTTCTGAAATTTTGCAACAATTGATTTGATCAAAGTCCCAAAATTTGGAACACAGAACTGGCTGAGCTTAAATCTGGAATATATTTTTTCAGCTGAGAGGTTGAAAACAAAAGCCTGGACAGTCAAGAATTTACAGGGAATACAGCTAGAAGCACTACACGGTGCACAAGAAGGAAGATCTGATCCCATTTTTGATTTTCAACAAACCCAGCAATTCACACATTAATTAAAAAGGATACATCCCTCTATAAGATTTTTAAGTGTCTGTATCTGATTTGGACAGAGAGGTAATYATCCTATTTCTTGGAGACATAGAGAGAGTACTTGGTAGAACTTAAGCACAAAGAGCTCAGAAAGTTTTTTATATCAACTTCCTTTCTGTTCCCTTTCCACTTAGGGTACATGAGAATTTTGCAGGCTCTGAAAATTAAAGTGGCTTTGTTAAGAGGTAGAGCTGTTAAGGTCCTCTGATTTTGAAGACAAGAATTATTTTTCAAATATTCCTTGGAAATTTGTCTTCCAGGTTGTTTAATTGGGAAGGAAACRTTTAAGTCATTACATAATTCTTCTGAGAAATTATATTTCTGTATGTCCTTCTTCTTCCTCCTAATTATCTTTGCAATGTTTTTTCTCTAGAAGTCAGTGAAACTAGAAATGCTTTTTGCTAAACACCTGTCTGAAGTTTGTCTCTCAAGGACTATATTTATCACTTTTGTAGCTTCTGTTTTGTAATTATGAATGTTCTGCAGAGATCTCCATGGCTTAAAGGGTTTTATAATGTATATGAAGTGAATTTTAATTTTTACCAAATATACAAATGTATGGCTCCTCTCTGGAGAGGTTCTTTGCCTTTTAAGGTTGTTCTGACTGACATCCTCCAGAGTCACTTTCTCAGACAATAATCCTCACTCCTGGAGAAAGATGGTAGATTTTATAGTGATGGTTCCCTTTGCATCTTGCAGCAGAATTTAAAAGCCTATATGGAAGAACAAAACGTACATTTTTCAGACAACTTCTCTTTGCATATCTTCCAATAGTATTGCAAGGTGATTCAGGAAAAGATTAATTTAACTGAGTGTCGGAGTAGATTCCCTGCCAAAATAAATAGATGATCCTGCAGGATCTCTGCAGCCAGAGAGGCAGCTTGAGCAGAGGAACCTACTCTGAGAAAAGCTCTCTTTCCACATATCTGTAAATGCCTTGCCCTACAGATGGGAGTCACTCAAGAAATCCTAGAGTCCTAGAATATCCCAAGTTGCAAGGGACCCACAAGAATCATAGACTTATAGAACATCTGGATTTGGAAGGGAACCACAAGGATCATCAGACTCCAACTCCTGCTCCTGCACAGCACCATCCCCAGGAGCCACACCATGTGACCAAGAGCATCGTCCAAACATTTATTGAGCTCTGTCAGGTTGGTGCTGTGACCACTTCCCTGGAGAGGCTGTTCCAGTGCCCAACCACCCTCTGGCTAACAAAACATTTTCTAATATCCARCTTAAACCTCCCTGACACAATTCAGGCTGTTCCCTTGAGTCCTGTCACTGGTCACCACACAGGAGAGATCAGTGCCTGCCCATCCTCTTCCTCACATGAGGAAGCTGTAACTCACCTCAGTCTCCTCTTCTCCAGGTTGAGCAGGCCAGGTGACCTCAGTCACTCTTCAAACAGCTTCCCCTCAAGGCTCTTTATCATCTTTGTTGCCCTCCTTTGAACTGTCTCTAACAGCTTTACATCCTTTATGTACTGTGGCACCCAGAGCTGCCCCCAGCACTGGAGGTGAGGCTGCCCCAGCTCAGAGCAGAGCAGGACAATCCCCTCCCTTGCCCAGCTGGCCATGCTGTCCCTGATGCCCCCAGGACAGGGATGACCCTCCTGGCTGCCAGGGCACTGCTGGCTCATGTTCAGCTCATGACCAAGACCCCATGATGAAAAAGGATAGAGGGACACTGCATGGAATGTAATGTTGAGGATCAGTGACTGTCACTTGCTTGGCTTTAAGAAAGCATAAGTAACTTACTGAAGATTTCTCACACTCTGCTGTGCTGTGGGGTATGAAGTATCTCCAACAGCAAGACAAGCAAGAGATGAGATATTGCTAGATTTTTCATTTACCTTTTAGATTTTCTTATTCAGAAGCTAACAATCACAGAATCATCTTTGTAACAGAGACTGACCCTGCAGTGCTCTTTAATTCATCTTTTGCTTCCAGAGCTATTCAGAAAACTGCAGAAAATATATTTCCTTACAGACACCTCTTTACATAGAGAAAGGTAACAGCAGCTTTCCATCAAAATTACATGGTTTAAAGTATGCTAATAATCCCATTCTTTCTTTTTCCAGCACAAAAAAAACCACCTATCTTTCCCCAAGGGAAATTTTTGTAAATTTCCAGTTCAACATTATGAACATTTTTCATCATCCAAGAATCCCACTGTGCTTTGCAGACATTAATACACTCTATTTCAGAAGAACTGTATATCATATAGTGACTTTATACCTGTATATATGTGCTGTTCTCAGATGTGAAAACTGAGACACTTGTATTACTTTGTCATTTTCTGCTGTTTACAAAGAATTTGTACCTCAACTGACTGAGTTGCCTCCTCTTCCAAGTCTCTTATTTAATCACGATGTGGAAACAATTCTCCAAAGGCTATGAGCAGTGTATCTTAAGTCAGAATTATTTTATGTGCATCCACATCTAAGCAGGAGTTTTCTAGCAGCCTTTCAGGTATGGCATGCCAGATGCATTTCCCTTTTCAGACATTCATTTGCAGAAGCTCTGGAGAGGGGTAGATAACAGCTGAGCGTCAGCAGGGCACATCATGGATCTCAACATGTGGATTATCCCAATTTGCAAGGTCAGAAGATGTTCCCCATATTGCAGATGACAGAATGGATTAATGGTGGGCTACAGTCCCTCAGCCATTTTCACAAGTGTCTGAGAAACACAATGCTGCCCACTGAAAGGGAAGACAGTGCAACAAAGCTGTGCTGCTACATGCTGTCCTAAAGGTATAAGTTGTCAGCCCTGACAAAGGCATCATTCCCTTACTCAAACCTCTTAATCAGTAATACTTTCTAAAATTATAGTGATTTTTTTACTTTTGAAGAAATTTTCCCAGATATCAGGTGAATTGTATCTTTTTTTGTTTTTCTTTATCAATAAGGTCAGCTAAGTGAATAACTGTAAATTTCTGTGTTAAAGGAAAACCAATAGCTATGTAAAAATCTTAAGTTTTTAAGCAAAGGAGAATACATTTGATACTGCTTTTTTTTTTTTTTTCCTTTTCAAGGGAGAAAGTGCAGCACAAGATCAACAGTCATCCTGTACATTCAGGCAAAGGATTAAGGAGCAATGGTATTGCCACACGTTTCGTGGTGGTAAATTTTGCTGCATGATTTTCTCCAAGATTAGGGCAAAGCTATCTTTCATTCTAGTTTGGTTTGGTCTGCTAATGAAGGGGATTTCTGTATTTCTTTGTTTTGCTTCTCAAAAAAAAAACCAAAACCCAACCAGAAAAAAACACTACAAAAAACCCCCACACAAAAAAATTCAAACAAAGAACCCCCCAAAATAAAAATGAAAATAATTTTTAAAACCACAAAAACAAATAAATAAACAAAATGAAACAAAAATAAAATAAAAACCCAAACAAATAAACATACAAAACCTACAAAAACCCAAAACAAACAATAAACCCAAATAAACAAAAAAACCACACCCCAGAACCTAGGGATGATGTTGTTGAGCTTAAAAAAGTAAACAGACTGCCATAAGCACCTCAATATCTATCACGATCTAGTTACTGTCCTGATATATACTGAAAGAGCTTTCCTGGGAAGGGGTCTCCTTAAATGCTTCTCAGAAGCATCCCAGGCCTGGCAGCAAGAGGTGCAGGAGGTTGAGGAATTCTTCACACTGGGAGCTGATAGGCAAAATGCACTTCAGTAGTTTTGACAAACTGATGGTTTGTCAAAAAATATGGCAGTTAACGTGGGTAATAAAGAAATGCCAGTCCAGCCCAGCAATGCAGTGGCTCTTTGCTTTATCTGCATATTAACAAAACTCCTCAGGCTCTTCTGCTCTGAGATCTCTRCACTGTTGCAGTACCCAGGGCAGTGAGACCCTGTACCATACTGGCCTTGTCCATGCCACACACTGCCTGCCTGTGCTGCCCGTACCTGAGTCAATTTCATCTGCGTGGCCCCTTGATCCATGAATGGTAGAGTGGACAAACTGGAGACAGGATCATTGTTCTCCAAGCAGAGCTCTGAGGGATACACAGGATCTGCAGGTAGAGGAATAGTGTGATGAGGGAGACCTAAGGGTATGCTGCAGGATGAAAAGGGACATCACCTTCTTAGACCTCACTGTACCACCATGTTTCTAYCATGAAAGAAAGTCATGGTAGAAGGATAGGAAGTCATAGGACTTTCTGAAGCCCTTCAGGGACAATGTCCAGACCCAAGGGTTGTGTTTATACGGGCAAACAAAACAAGGCTGGGAGAGAGATTTGAACAGTGGTGAGTAATTTTCTATAATTTAATTTTTAGCATATTACTTTGTATGATTTTAACCCATACCAACGCTTATTGTCTGTGATATTGCCTGGGCATGGGTCATAATCTAGCTCAGGCTTTAAGAAAAAGAAATAATTTTCCCAGAAGGATGAGAATAAGAAAAGCCTTACTGCTAAGGGTTACAGAGTTTTCTATGGCATATCCTAAAAGCACAGTTGTCTGCTATGAAAGCTGTGCATTTAGCATCAATAAATCTGCACACCTTACATTYAGGAGTTCTGAAAGAGTTGACCAAGCCCTCTCCAGACCAGTACAACTATCTTAAAATAACATTTGAAACAGTAATACAGACACCTGGACAAAGCCAGTGCTATGTGAATATTTCTAAAAGCAGAAATAARCAGATCCAGGTGATTACAGATCTGTCAACCCAGCATTGATCTTTGACAAAATAATGGAAAATGTGCTGTGAGGATTGACTCATAAAGAATTAATGCAAGGAAATGCAACCAACTCCAGTAAGCTGGGAAGCAGATGTGATCAAACTCACTTGATTGTTTTTTCAGATTAGACAGGAAGTGTGGTTTGTAGAGGCAAAAAGGCTGATAGAATACACTTATGCCCAGAATTGGTACTGCGTGACATTTTATTTGTCAATATATTCAGGATTATATAAAAATGAGTTGGCATACCATATAGATTGGAAACAAGCTATTGATTAGTGTTAATTTTTAAACTTATATGAAGAATTATCATTAAGCMATTATGTTAGTTCTGGGAGATTTACACTGCTTAAAAAATTTATCAACACAATCTGTGCAACAACTTTAAAATCCTTACTAATGAACTTCACAAATGTCATCAAAATAAGAATAGCAAAGAGCAAAAAGAAGAAAGAAGCCCAGTAATTGTTTAGCTAGTTAGGTGAAATCCACTTATATAAAAATAACTCAGAAAGAGCTTCGGAGTCACCAAGGACAGCCAGCTGAACATGCTCACTGAAAGCAACATGCTGACCAAAAATATTAATACTGTCCCTTGGATAATTGGGAAGTGTCCATTAGAATTACTCAGCACTAGAACCAAAGCTGTGGAAAACCCTGTCAGTAATTTGTGAAATGGGAAAGATTTGAGAAAATGTCATTAGAATAATAGAGAAGATTGAAAAATTCACCTGCTTTTTCACACCATATAAATTGGCCCAATAGTGGATACTTCTTCCCTTTATAAACATTTCTTCTGTTTTATAATGAAACCATCATAACATCAGCACTATCTTAATGCAATCATAGAAACATAAAATGGTTTCATTGGAAGGGATTTTAAAAACCATCCTCTACCAYGGGCAGGGACACATTTCCAGCAGACCAGATTCCTCAAATCCCATCAACATGACCTTCACCACTTCCAAGAAAYGGGGCATTCTCTGAGCAACCTGTTCCTGTGCCTCACTGTAGTAAACYCCACAGGGTTACCAAGAGCACCATGGAGAATTGAACAATGAAATGCTGACCCAGACAGCTTAGAAGTTCCTGTACTCCCTGGCTCAGAGGCTATGTTTTACCCTCATAAGGAAAAAATTGTGTTAACCCTACTATTGGTCACTTATATATGTACTTAACCCTTTGCCATTGGTCAGTTTTGGATCYTGGCCAAGGCTATAAAAATAGCATGCCTGCCTTACTAACCAGAGAAGAAGCCAAGATAAGACCCTTCAYGAAACYTGAATAAAGACCATTGYGGAATACCTTATGCTTYGCTTCTTCTCTCTCTCTCTCCGTCTGCTGAAGCCTAAAGCCCAGGGCATGCTTCCAGSAAGCTAAGCTGAAATCACAAGAGCTGCCTAATCACTCTAAGAGCTGAAAATCACTCTGCTTGCTGGTTGCTTGACCCCAAGGCTTGTTGGTCTTAGAGCCAGCCCCGGCGCTCCTTCTCCCTGGAGAGTTAGCCCCAGGCTAAGCTCCYCTTRTAATAAGACCAAATATTAGGCTTTACCTCACCATTAAGGATTTCTTCCTAATATCTAATTTAAACCTGCCCTGTTTCGTTTTGAGGCCATTGCCCCTTGTCCTGTCTCTCCATGCTCTTGTAAAAGGTCTCTCCATCTTTCTTGCAGGCTCCCTTCATTTACCRGAAGGCCACAATTAGACCATTCAAAAACCTTCTGTTCTCCAGGCTGARCAGACTCAGCTATCTCACCCTGTCTTCTTAAGAGAGGTGTTCCAGCCATTGGATCATYTTCATGGCTCTCCTCTGGACTCAGCCCTACAGGTCCACGTCCTTCTCACTTGGGGACGCCAGAGCTGGATGCAGCACTCCTGGTGGTGTGTCATGACAGCAGAGTCATGACGTCCCAGAGAAAAAGAGTTCAATATGCTCAATTTTATCAAAGAATAAAAYACATAAAAGAAACATTAGATGTGAAGTGTTTCTTCCAGAAACATCATTGTGAGGAAAGAAACTTCAACAATGTTGAGAAAGGAAAGGCCAAGGAATCCAGTAACTGGAAGGCACAAATAGACAAAACGAGGGCAGTCCTTGTTGCCTGCATTGTGGTTAATGAAGGGGTGACTGCAGTGGTCGTCCAGACCTTGAACCCTACCAATCTGTACAGAAATAAGTTTTCAGTGTAACATGGATGCCAGGAAGCCAAGTTCTCACATAATTGCTGCTGGTCTTAACAAAATGCCACATATGGTTTCTCCATAAACAAGAATCTGATCTCAGATTATACTTTAGATTCTGTTGCATTGTTATAGTTTGTCATAATATCATAATGTCTACTATGGCTCATCTCTCCAAATATACTGTTAATCCTCTATTTATACTATTTAAGCAAAATGATGAATAGAGAGATTTAGTTTATTTAAGCCAATCTATATTCACACTCTCTAGACATAGCCTGATATATTGGTGACCCAACAATGATCTTTTAATAGCTTTTAAAAAATGTTTGAATATGAGTTGGTGGGGGGTTTTTTGTAATACAAAGTGTTCTGTTGTTGGAGGAAAAGTACTTACTATTAATTCTTCATACTTGAAKAAGAACCTGCCTACATAATTCGACRTTTGTTGGAAACGTAACTRAAAGCAATATATTTGCTGTCCTCACCAATTGTCTTTCAGTGCAATTTCTAGAATACCTAGGACATTTGTACCTAAACAGCTGTGTTGAGCAAACTGATACTCTGTCTACTGGTCAGTTCAGGTTATTATCATAGAATCATTACTTGTTTGTACTATGTCACCTAGAGGTTTCACTTGAAATGAGAATCATTGTTGGAGGAGCTGCCTTTGCCCAGACAGCTTATGGCTTAACAGTTGAGACAGATGAATGCACTTCGTCTACAGTAATGAGGATTTTGCAGAGCAATTTACTTTCTGTTATGCTTGATTAAACCTATTATGCTTTTACTGACACTTGTGCAACCCCATTACCCTTTGTAGGTTTACACAGGTATAACAGGTTGGACCTCTAACAGGAATTAATTCTGTGATTTCTGCATAAGAACAAGTATAAGATTAACAGGAATTAATTCTGTGATTTCTGCATAAGAACAACTCACTCTGTCTTAGCTGTATTAGCTCAGCAAGATGGACAACAGTGAAAATTACCTGCAGTGAAATGTATTTTTGGTTCTAAATTGCAGGGATGGGACTAGATATGAAGAGAGATCTCTGCTGAACTGAAAGATACTTTTTTTATACTTAAAAAAGAAAAGATTTTAAATAGCAAGAGAATTCTTCAAAAACACTGAAGTAGCTCCATGGAGTAACATAAAGTGTAAACAAAATTACTGCTATTAGGTTAAGGTAGCAATTGAATCAGTTGGCAAATCTAAGTAGAACTGATATTCGAGGTGTGGTTTAAACTAAGGGATCTCTTAAATCTATAAACAGATATTTCAAGATCAATTTTGTTACTGAAACTGAGAAAGCTATTTTCTTCCTTCCCAAGACATTTTCCGTAGTTTGGAAATATATATTTAATTCACTGCCTGTTTCTGCTCACACAAATATCAAACACAAAACCTTGAACCACCTTCTATGGGACAAATAGCAAGTAGGCAATATTTAATTATGTAGGATTGTGTATATCAGCACAAATGTGGATTTTTAAAAATCTGTATCTTACACTCTCAAATCCTTATGTGCAAGAACTTAATAAACAAGTGTCAGTGCATCATCACCCTAAGGCAAATATTTAACCTGTACAAAAAATTACTTGACCTACAWTAGCTTTACTAAGAAAATCACTTTTGAGCCGTTATTGTACATAATGATGYGTCCTACTTTGGAATAGGCTTGTAGACAAAATACTAGCACTGAGAAGCATAGCAATGTGTATCCATTTAAAGTTTATTCAATGTGAGCAACACAAAAATTCCCAAGTTCCTACTGAATTTGACTGCAAAGGTCACTGTTATTTATCCACATCTCCTCTTTCTGCAAAATGAGAGGCATATGTGGTGAAGAGAGCTTTTCAGTAGGGAATTAACTGACATGAATAGGTATCTAGCTGTTGATCACATTACTAAAATTTGTTCTATTTTATAATTTGTTTGATACAATTGGTATCATATGGAAGCTATGTCTGCTTCAGGAGGCAGAACTGACCAAGAGGAGCAGACTCTAGGCAGAAATGTATGGGCTTTGGTATCTAACATCCACATTTTGAGAGCTTTTTATTTACTATTAGACTGACTGTACTCTGATCCCATAACCTGCTTGCCTATTTCTAGCTGGAGTGTAGTGGGTGTGCCTCTGGAGCAAATTTTTCAGTATAATTTCATGCAAAATGAATTGAGCTTGGCACTCAGAAACATCTGCATGCTGTGAGCCAGAGTAGGGACTGCCGGGAGATGTATTTCAAAAGTACTTTCCTGGTCTGAACTAAAACACTGATACACCAGATTCACCAGAACAGTGCTGCCATTGAGCCAGAWCTGGCCAGGCTGGGAAATTGGACAAAGAGCCCAGTGAAGTTGAACAAAGGCAAGTGCAGTGTCCTGTACCTGAGGAGGAATAACTCCATGGACCGTTACAGGCTGGGGACTGATCTGCTGGGAAACAGCTCCATGGAGAAGGACCTGGGGGACTGGGTCCACAAGCTGTCCATGAGCCAGCAGTATGTTCTTGTGGTCAAGTAAGCCAAAGGTATCCTGGGGTGCATTGGGAAGAGCTCTACCAGCAGGTCACAGGAGGTGATCCTGTCCTTCTACTCAGCCCTGGTGAGGCGCATCTGGAGTGCTGTGTCCAGTTCTGGGCTYGGCAGKACAARAGAGACATGGAGATCCTGCAGCAGAACAAGCAGAAGGCTAGGAAAATTATGAGGGGTCTGGAGCTTCTCTCTTGAGAGGAAGGGCTTAGGGAGCTGAGCCTGTTCAGCCTCATCAAGAGATGACTGAAAGGGTGTCTTTTTAAGACACATAGAGTGTCTTAAGAGCAGGCATCAAGAGGACAGGCCAGACTTTTCTCATTGGTGCCCAGCGAGAGGTCAAGGAGCAAAAGGCACAAACTCAAACACAGGAAGTTCAACAGGAACATGAGGGCAAACTTCTTTACATTGAGGGTGACCAAGCACTGGAACAGATTGACCAGAGAGGTTGTGGTGTTTCCTTTGCAGTAGATGTTGAAAACCTGCTGGACATGAATYCTGTACAGCCTGGTCTGGGTGAACCTGCCTTAGCAGGAGGGGTGACTAGATGATCTGCAGAGACTCAGCCCTGCTGTGATTCTGTGAAACACTAACACATTCAGAACATATCGATGAAAGTTCCTGGTCTCAATCAAAATGAGGAAGTGAAGGAACACATAGAAAGTGAAAAATAAGAAAACACTCAGACATCAAAGAATAGTAAAATGTGTTTTTCAAGTTCATCTCAAGTTTAGAAATTGAGGAATTTGTTCTTATTTATCAAAACTCATGCATCAGTTGTTGCAGGAGGAACATAGCTGAAAGAAAAAATCTTTGCTTCACTCACATATGTCAGATGAAATCGACAGAAAATGTTCATAAAGGTACAAGTGAAATTTGTAATATGCTGTAGGAAAGGAGGCTGAAAAAATTGAGGACTATAAACATTTAATTTTGAAACTGTACATAACAACATTGTTAAAAATGTTGTAGCAAAATGAAATTTTGTTTTGAAATGTATCTATATCACTTTTTAAACATCTACTAAATTTTTTTTTGGGTCAAGCACAAGAAATTCTGTCTTAGTTCTGCAAGATTTTTTAAGCATCTATTATTGCAAATGTTCAACTAAAAAAACCCAACCACAAATTGTCAGACCTTTTTCCTGTCATTTTTCAATGTGTTAATTCATACTACTTGGTCAAAAGTTGGAAACACATAAAGAACTCAAAAAGAAAAACACAGTTTGGTTGTGGCAGAGCAGTGGTTACAGCAGTGTTTTGATTTTGTGCAACAGCTTTGCCATTGGGGGAGGAATCCAAGTAAAGGGGGTGGAATCTAGGTAAGAAATAAAGCTAATCAAAATCATAATCAACTGATTTTTAAATTTTATTTTTAACATATTTCTGGCTTAACCCCTGATATTACTGTGCAGGTTGCTGTATATTGTATAAACTGCAAAATATTCTCAAGGATACCTGAATAAAACAGTGCMGTTTTTTTGAAAATAGATATGCCCTTATCTATTGGGCTTTTTTTCCTGTGTTTTTTGATTAAGAGAACTTACTATGAGACAAATCGCATTGTCTGTTATCTGGTTCCTCTTCTCCTATATGACTGATTTATTCTGACTGGGAAAGCTTAAAGCAACAAGTAAAATATGATAAACAATATCTGTCACCACATAGACAGCTTGGCTAAAAGGTTCCTGTCACTATTAATAATATTTTTTGGTTTTCAGCTTCCCTGTTTATTGCATTAGTATCAGATGTATAATACTACAAAAAGTAAACAACTTTCAGTAGATGCTACCTGTGAAAATCTGGCCTCTAAATGCGGATTTTTAAACTTCCTCTAGACAGTCACATAAATACTCTGAAGAAAAAACCTCAGGGGTAGTGCATATACAAAAAAAAAGAAAAGAAAAAAAACTAGCTCAAACTCTTTGTGTTGTGTTATATTGCATGTCAAGATGCCTCATCCTATACCACCAATACAAGAAAATATCACTCGGCACCTCCAAAGTTTATATAACTTGTCCAGAAGTAGCTGTTTTATGCTTATTTCATCTTACAGAGACTTTAAGACACCTATAGTTTAAAAGTTTTCAGTTACAGACTTAAAAAATTGTAAACAAGTACAGAAGATACTATTATGCACCACCTAACCTGGTTTTGGGGGGAAAAAATGATGTGCTTAATTTTAGACAACTGAACAGGTCCATTGCAGTCTATTACTTCTTTAAGTGAAGCACATTCTAATGTGCTCTGGTGGAGTGGGACCACTCTGACTCCCACAGACATGTAAAATAACTAGAATTCACATTCTGCACTGACAAAAAATCTCTAGAAAATTTCTACACATTTTTTATTCACCTGTATATACAATATTGCAAATTATGAGAAATGTTCAATTTTTTGACTTATATGAAAAGTTTCACACAACTAACAATTTTCTCCAATTATTGAAGAAAAGAATAACTGCAAGAGAAAAATAAATAACTTTTTAGTTAATTGAAATTTATAGAAAAACCTTTTTGGATAGTGTTAGATAATCAAATAAATTATTTAAATTCAATTTAATGCTTTTAATCTGTGGTAAGATTTTTCATTCATATAAATTTCATTGTGAAAAAAATCTTGATTTATAAAAGTTTAAAAATAATTGAGACAAACAAATGACTGCATTTTATGGATAAGTCTAGTACTACCATATCTTTTTTTTTTTTTTGCAAATAAACTATGCATCTAATAAAATATGCTTCTATATTAATAGGCCTGCAAATTCCCAAAATGTGTCCCTATGTAACAACATAGCTTAAGAGTTATTTTATGATTCTTTCCTACCTTTTATGGATAGAAGTTATGTTTCTATGAATATGACTATCTCAAATCCATATGGCTGAACGGGGAAAAAAATCCCAAAAAAACTTGAGATGTTCCTATAATGTCTACAACTGTAGATATACTTAACTTGTCTTGAAAGAGATCATAGTAAATGATAGTTAAAGATAGTAAATGATAATAAAAATAACGCAAAACAGTAAACGATAGTAAAAGATAATTTTAATATTCTGCTACTTCTTTCCCCTAGAAACTTTCTTTAGCAATTAATATTAATTTATGATTAAGTATTTGGGGAAATTACATATCCATTTTAATTAGCAGTCATAGGACTGTTCTTGCTTATTTTAATCTGGAACATTAATGCTGGACCACTTTCACACTGTGCTTTCAGCAGTCTCGTTCCTTCTGTCTCACTCACATCTTCATATGTATATAAAGCTAAAAAGATACACCAGAATTAATTACTTTCTACAATTTAACTGAATTAAAAGCACTGGTGTGTCTTTTGAAAGTACATGTAAGCAGCAACCCAAGAATGTGTGGGGATGATATCACTAAGGTTTCCCCTAATATATCTATACATTTATATGTGTGTTTGGATTTGTATGCACATCAATACAGAGAAATAGAATTGACACAAGCATTTAACTTTATATGAAACTGCATAGAGAAAACCTTGAGTCGCAGGAACTGCACTGCGATGGAAATCCTCAGTTATTTCAGTATTATAGACATTAATAAAATTTTCCATTTTCCATTAATAAAATAAGTTTCCACAGAACCATAGATTTGAGTAAGACCTTAAAGTTAGCCTAGTTCCAAGCACCCTGCCATGGGTAGGGATACCTTCCATCAGACCAAGCAGCTCTAAGCCCCATCCAACCTGGCCTCCAGTAACAATTTTTTTCACCATATCAGCAGAGTTTGTGTTCTAGCTAACAGCCAGACTTCTCTGTGGATGTTAAATCAACACTGAATGACTGAAGTTCACTGGTAAAACTCATGTCATGAACCTAAAGCCTTGGTCTGGTAGTGCAAATCTACAGTAAAGTATTAGTGAGTGTGGAGAAAAAAAAAAAAGTATGTCTTTGCTTTGGAGCCAGGATGGCTTCTTATCCAGTGTTTTATGTTGTTTATCAATCTTATTTCTCCCATATCCTCTTTATGGTACACAGTTTGTGTATGCATCGAAAAAAGAGGTCGTATGGACTCCCCTTAACTAATATTTCACACTTCTTCATACCCAGTTACACAGAATGATGTAGAGATCCACACTGCAATTTGAAAATATAGCATTGTGTATTTGATAAGAAATACACAATGTCAATATGATGCAAAATTTAATTCTTCATTAGGGAGTGGCTGGCCTTAGAAGATGGAGAGTATTTTTAAATAGACATGTCTTCACACAGTCAACACCTTTAAAACAAGTAAAGGAACTCAGACTGAAGATTCCCTTCACAAGGTCCAAGAGCATGATCTTCATGATACAGGACAATGTAGGCCTTAACACCTGTAGTCATGGGAAAGGTTAATATTAATGTGAGCGGCTGGATACAGTTGGTAGAAATGCCATGAAGTGTACAATTAAATGTGGAATCAGGTGCAGTTGGTAAGAGGCTCTTACTCTAATGGGGGATCCTGGGGAACAACGTGGAGGAATGTGTATTTTGAAGTACTGAATGAAATTTCAGTAACGGTGGTTGTAGTGGTAGACATAATATGCTGACAAAAAACGACATCAAAGTAAAAGTGTTTCTCCAGAAAGGTATATTCATAAGATGTAAAGAAACAAGGGAGAAGGAATTTTTGAAACAATATTTGGTTTTGGATAAAAACCCCTGTGTTAATAGGCTAAAATATATTGTGGGAATTCTGGAAAGTTGATAGGGGTTTATTATTGATCCCAGAATCTAATCTGGATATGAGAAAAGATTATTGCACTTTGGTTGGAAAGATACGTTTTACAGATATGCATAACAGAGAATTATCTTGTGAGGAAGATGTCCTGCTGGCTCAAATAGCATTGATGCACCCATCTGAATAAGAATTGTTTTTAACTAGCAAAGTCTTCAGTGTGCAGCATTTATTTTGTTTTTAAAAGAACAACAACAACAAAAGTTGAAGATAATAATGCAGTTAAAACTGCTCAAAGTTCTTCATTTCAAAAAGGCAGCACTTCACCTAAAGTAAGGACGGCCAGGAGTACTTCTGAGCCCCCAAATGTGGAAATAGGCCTTGGCCATCTCCCAAGGGAATGAGGGCAAAACCTTGGCACACATTTGCTCCCTTCCCTTGCTGAACTTTGATTTTGATGAGAAGGAAATCTGGGCCTATGAGTCAGGAGGGAGAGGCACCTCACTCTGACACTGTGCCCTATCTGGGGATCAGCAACTGGGACTGCAGGCACTGTGCCGGGTGCGCAAGCTGCTGAGTTTGGATGCAGCCCAAGGTAACTATTTAGGGAGACCAACTGAACTAAGGAACTTGGGGATTAGATTTTGGAGGCAGCCTGGAATGTCTCCATGTCAAACGTGCTAAAGCTATCTGGAATCTGTATGCCAAGCAGGGAGAAAAAAATGTTGTATGAGAACTTTCCAGACCTAACGGGATGAATAACCATCTTGAAAATGACATTAAGCATAAGTTGGGAATCTACAAGGAATGGAAAAAAGGACTGATCACCAAAGAAAACTATGACTTCGAAGTCAAGAAATGCAGGTTTAAAGTGAGACTTGGCAAAAGTGGGACTCCAACTGAATATGACCTCATAAAGGAAATCAGGCTAAATAGTTAAAGTTTTCTTTAGGTGTGTGTTTAGGTGGAGAAAAAGGCAGGAAGTTGAAAGACTGCAATGAGGATGAGGTACACATGAAAGCTTCATATTTTATTTGAGTCAGCTTATATTTGGCTAAAAATCTAGATATTATTTCAGTTTCCAATAAAATTCGTGGTTTTGAATGTGGGAAGCAAATAGGAAAGGATTCACCTGCAAACAAAGTGACTATTATACCTAAATAGTTTATTAAAATAAAATTGRGGTTCCTCAGATAACATGTGGTCTCACAAATTTGGAAGAATAGGTGAGTGAAATTTCCAAATTCTCACAGCAATTGACTGACTTGGTGGAATCAACCAGGTGTCAGTCCTCATAACAGGAATATACAAATGCAGTATTTGCATTAAGACTAGTCCTCCTAGCAACTACAGGATCCTGTATGCTGAACTAAGCAGTGCAAATTTTGGTGACATTAGGCCTGAGGGTTTCAAGGATCTTGTAATATTGTTTTTTCACAAGTAAATTTTGCTCTACTACATACTGATGCCTGTTTTGTACTTTTTTAACCAGGTAATGCCAACACTACCTCTGCAAAAACAGAGTGCTTAAGAAATTGGGATCAGCAGAAGGGCAGTATGGCACAGAAGGGACTGACAATAAAGTTACCAGCACCAGGCTGCAGACAAAGTGTGGGGCAAGGGAAAAACTCCTGCAGAACCACCTGAAGTGTAAGTTTATATTTATCCTGTTTAATATTTCCCGAACAAGTACATGACAAGCAATGTGATCATACTGCTGAGGCAAGTAAATTAAAGAGACACCTGGGATATTCACAAAGACTGACTTAACTGCAGTGGAAACAATTTCTCTGGCATATTCCTATGGCAAATGACAGATTAACTCCACCAAGTACAATTCATACGAGGTGATGAAACTCTTGCTCCAGCTTGACTCCYAGGTAAGCTCTTCTCCTTCCCTTTGCCTCACAGGCAGCCTGGAAAGCCTAATTTTCTATATTACAGCTAGACTAAAGTTAGTCTCTGCACACACACATACCTCTTCTGTTGCTACACTTCCTTTCTGTGCCCTCCACTTGCATTGCCAATACATTATTAGTTTATTATACAGGAAAAGCAAAATGACCTTACAGACTAGAAATAGGATGAAATTCAGTAGCACAAAATTCAATAGCTGCATTGTTTTTATAAACTGGGAGACCACTTTTATTTAGCCAATGGGAGAAGGATCTGGGAAACCAGCAGGGAGGTAGCTTAGCAGATGTAATCTAGAGATATATAAGTAGAATTATTTACACAGCAGCAGATATTTATGAGTTGTTCTCTAAAACCTTGCATACAATTCTAGACATTCATATTACAAAAGAAAAATTTTAATAGAAATAGGCTAAAACAAGCTTATGGGAAAATCAGGAAGACAGAGAAATGGCATTTTCAAAAGAGGCTGAAATTTTGGTTTATTTGCTCTAGCAAAACAAAGTTTGATGCAAAAAGTGAATGCCATATATGAACATACTAGGGAAGTAAAAATCAGGGAAAAGACACAATTCAAACTTAAAGGCATTACTGGCAAAGGAACTAATGGCTATACACTAGCTATTAATAGCTTTAGGATGAAAATTAAACTGTATTTGACCATAGGAGCATTGATATTAACAAGCCAGGTTCTGAGAGGGGTGTAAGAAAGAAAATGTATAGCCATTTCTGAGATGGCAATGAGACACTTCACAAAATGTTGCATTTGTTAACTCTCATGATAAAGGGAAGACTCCAGGGTGCAGGTGTGTCCCACCCAGCCCAAACCTGCTCTCCATCTCAAAACATACTCTCTGTTTTAAAGTGATGAGGGACTTGGTCCTGCTGAGATGGGAAATTTGGTGTGACTAGAAATGAAACCTGAGTGTTAGATGCTCATTCCCTAATAGAAGAGAGATTTGAGAGCACTAGCATGAGAAATCCCAAAGGCCCCTGAGAAGCTTGCTGGGTCTGCAGGGCCCTTCAGCAAAGGAGGACACAGCAAGTGCTTCAAGGATGCTTGACAAATCCACCCCAGCTTCCAACCCATGCTATGGCTTTCAGCATATCTGTACTGTTCACCAAGTGACACTGTTCACTATGACTTATTTTATCAAAAAAGATCTGTGGTCCATGAAAGGATCAGTCTGCATAAATTTTATGATTTTTTTACCAAGAATTTGCCAGAACTGACTGCTCCCTTAACAGACATGACATGTACTGACAGTGCAGAGAACTAAGAAAGCTATGGACCCTGAATAACTTGGAGAATTTTTCATACTTCAGACATGGAAGAAAACAGATAAAGAATCATTCAAAATAATTAAACCTTATAATTTTGGCTTGGTTTTAATTAATTAGAATTAAGACATAAAATCACCACGGCCTTTGAAAATTTTTAATAATATGTCAGAAATTGTCTTTTATTTTTTCAGGTGAATAATACTACAATTGTTTCCTTTTCTTATGACTGTAAACTGATAGGCAAGTTTGTTTCTTGACAATAGTAAGTATTTTTATATTGCTTGTAGAACAAATCAAGCTTAAATTTTAATGTTATTCAGTTTGTTGTTTTAATTTAAATTTCATGTATTGCATGTTTGGCTCTTTTTTCCTTGGCTACCTTTTTGTCAACTCTTAGAAATGATTCAAATCTCTTTTTTTTTACCTTAAACTGCATTGGCATAAATACCACRCGCAACATATGCCTCTGCAACACATATGAGTGCCATGGAGTACAAGATTTGAAAATGTGAAATATTTCCAAAGGGGAAAAACCCCYATACAAATGTATTAATTATTTCTCCACCAAGACTGTTTTCTTATGTAACTATTATCCCATAGCCTGGCTTGATTTCTTATAGTTCATTGACCCATTTGGTAAATTCACAGACAAACTTTGGCAGAGGTGTAACTTGATAATTAAAAAGTATGTTATCTCTTGCCAGCTTGTTATAGCCAAGTGTAAGCTGAACGCTAGCTTTCCCTAATCCCATCAACCCAGTCTGTAGGAAGGGTCAGGGGTCAGTAACTGCTTCTAAAAACACTGTTCAATTGAATCCAAACAAGCTCTTACCTACTAAGCAGCTGCTCACAAACAATTCGGAATCTGTCCTCATTACCAATTGTTAGGGGCTCCTGTTGCAAGAAAAGCCCTGTTTTGAATAGGCCTCTAATGCACCAGCAAGTCTTCATCTGATAGGCTAAGACCTAAAGTCAGCAAATTTTTTTACTTCTTTTTCTTCCTTCTAGCACAAAGAGAAAAAATTAGAAACCGGCTATTACCAGCTGGCATATCTACTGTCTCTGGTAGGAGGCAAAATGTTAATTTTCAAAGCACAGTTTTGTACATCAAGGCGAACTTCTAGGAACTGGGGAAAAAAGAAGAATAAACATAATAATTATACATTGTGAAAAGCATAAACTATTTTTCAATGACTGATAGAACAAAAAGGATTGTGCTAGGAAGAAAGAGTTTTTGAATATCTCTTCAGGAAACTTCATTCAAATATTTTAGTCACTTTTGAAAATAAGGGCAACATMATTATGATCAATGGTCAGACCTAGTTTTGCTGATTATCTAAAGGCTGCTGGCCCCATTGCCAGGATTTGCAGACTTTGTAATTATTTTTTTTTACCATGTAAGTTTTTTTTAAATTTTTTAAATTTTTTTACACATATCTAGTAAGCTAGAAATATTTTTGGAAGGAATAGGTGAAGATGTTTGATATCTGAAAACTTGTAGAAGAGGAAAATTTTACTTACAGTAGAGCTTGTTGCCACCTAAAAATCATAGTTTCCTGATTTAAATATTCACAGATTTATTCCTGTAAGTTTGTTAAAGTTTGTACCTTCCTTTATTAAAAATGAAAAAAACTTGCATCAGTGACCAGCTATTGCAACAGGTGATATGTAGGGGACCTCCACTGGTGTAAACTGGGAGCATTGCAATAGTCTCACTGGTTTCATGGTGGGAAGAATTAAGCCCTCTCTGACTGCTCTTATTTTTTATGTTTTAAACACAGTTGTTTTTTTCAAAATCTTTTTTAGATAGCCTTGAGAAAGACCATCATAAGCTGATGGATGAGGGACTGCACAGAGGTATCTAATCCTCCTGACACCAGCTTGGTGAAAACACCTGCATTGTGGTGGCTCAGACAATAAGGATGTGGTCCCAGACTCCTGAGATTTTCAGTATCTTTTTTTTTTTTATTCCTGAGGCCAGTAGCTTTTACAAGCCTGATTTGTAGAGCATCTTGTCTCTCTCTCCCCAAGGTCAACCTGCTGTCTTGGTGAGGAAAGTGAAGTGGACAAGAAGATAAAAATTTAGGAAGATTTCCTAACTCAGGTTCAGAGTTTTATTACAGCAACACATACAAAGAGCTTAGATGCCTTACCTCTCTTTATGTCCCTGTGAAGTTGCATGGTAGCTCTCCTAATTTTACATTTCAGTTCTGGAAGCTGAGAAAATATGTTTCTTTTTCTGTGCTGCCTTTTTTTTTTTTTGCTTTCTGCTGTGAGGATCACAGTTTATTGTGGGAGCAATTGATTTTCATTATTCTCATAGTTTCAGATGAAGAAGCAAATATTTTAGGTAACTTTACCAAGAAAAGATAGTTACTGTGTGGAGCAGGAGAACAACTCTTGTGAATATTCTTGCAGCAATTGATGCATATATTTAAATTGCTCATCAGACACAGTACAAATATTAGCTTTCTAATGCATGCAGCTTGTTAAATGATAAGTGAAATTGTAGTAGAAATAGTCATTATTAGAAATATTCCACTGAACAATATTTTTAGTTTTTACTTGAGGCCTTAAGGATATACAAATTCCATTTAAGTGATATAAAAGACCCTGACTTCCAGACACAATAGTCAAATTCAGTACATAAGTGGACTTAGTATATTAGGCCAATATTCCTAACAGTTTAAACAGGAAAATAAGAGAAAAAAGAAGATGAAGATGTGACTTACAGTTTTCCAGCAGTTATGGCATGCATGTATGCACTACTGGGCTGGTTGTCTCCGCTAGTTCAAATTCCTCCACCCTTGACAAAATTCCTTTCTCTGAGTTCATTCTATGGGACTCACTAATGAATATTTTTCCAAGGGCTTTGGATGTTGTCTTTTCTCTTTTTTATGCACTCCCTTAAGAGGAGAGATGAGAGTCATGCCAAGGCCTGAGCTTCCCTCTTTGCTGTTTCACCACTGTCCAGCCTCCCTTGCTGACTCTTCTCTGACTCACTGGCAATACTCTCGTTATGGCCTTTGGCTGGCAGGCTATTCCTTCAGAAATTAAGTTGCCCAGTGGATTCTGCTTCCAGAATAAGAATACCAGAATACAGTCCAAATGATCACACTGCTAACTTTGAAAACGTCAGTGCTATCAGTCAGTTCTTGAGAAGCAAGTCTGTAGTCTCATCATATTTCTCAAGGTGGATATTTGCATGCCCAAAATGTCATCCAGAATTGGCAGGCTTTGGAGGCTGAGGATGAAGGGGCTGGGACTATCCTCTCCCCCTGTCAGGAAAGACATTGTGGTGCTGCTGTCTACCTCTGCTCCCCACTTGACTATCTGGTCTTATGCAGGGGGATGGGAAATGGGTTCAGCTATAGGGGCTTCAGCCCCAGGGTATGTCAGAAATTCCTGTAGTGGCGTTTAACTGGCTCCTGCTTCCATTCTCCCCAAAAGACATACATTTTCACTTGGTCTTGCCTACTTGAAAAAAATTGCAGAAAATGTAATTTTTTTTGTTAGACATGAAAGTGATTGAGATTCAAGAATTTGTGGGAATTAAATTCACAGCATGAATTCAGAAATTCATTCATTTTCTAAAAATAAATTAATCTGGGAATAATTTCTTTTTTTTTTTTCCATGGGTTACTAAATGTGACTGCATTCCCCATTCTTAATTGTCTCTCTGGAAATATTTAGTCAAATCATGCTTTCAGTCACCCTAGTATAAATCCAGAGTAGCTCCAAYGAGCTCAGAGGAAGAAGCCAGATTTTTATTTCTACAACTATGAAGAAAATTTTATTTAGGGCTCTTGTATACTGTTCTACACAGGAAAGTTCTGGTCAAAATATGAGCTGAAGTTTTCAAAGAGATTTTTTTTCATATATCAATATCCCAGCAAGCCTATTCAGTTAAAGAAACAAACAAACAACAAAAAATCCCAAAAAAACGACCAACCCAAAAAAAAATGCAACAAAGCTGCATCACTTTATTTTCCTGACTCTGTTAATTTCTTTTCTCTGAATTTTTCTTTTTGTTTGATTTTGAGTCCTAACTGCAACTTGCTAACAGCGTGGGCTTGATTTAAAACTAACAATGACAGTGTAAGTTCCCCTGAAAAAGGGTTAAACACAGACTGCACACTAAAAGTGTCTGCTTAAAAAAATAGGCCTTTAAATCATTTTATGTTTAAGAGAATTTCTTTTCACCCTTCCCCCTTTCAGAAAAAAAAAAAAGAGAAAAAGTGAGACCATCTTAACTGTAAGAGCAAGTTTATTCAGGTGGTATGAATCAGACAGGGCTCACTGATGCAAACTATAGCCTCAGAAAGCACAGCAGGCCCTGAGCCTCACAGAGCTGCCCCACGAAAAGAAGCATAACAAAAACCAGAGAAGAACAGGCCTGCAGTAATCTCCTTGGCCTGGCTAGAAAACAGGGGTGAAGGAAATCTGCCCTCTCATTATAGTTTTGGTCTCAAGGTTAGAATTAGACCCTTAGGGTAAGCAGCTGTCAATTAGAGATAACTCCRACCAATGCTGTCTGAAATCTTGGACTTATCTCCTAGCAACTCCCCTTCTTTCAGGGCAGCAACCCTCCACTCTGCCTTCAGCTCAAGAGTCATCTTGAAGACAGCGAAATAACCTTTTCAATTTGGGCAGATGCATAAAAAATCCAGCTTCCAGAGCCTGCGTGAAGCCTGCGTGACATTTGACTGAAGCCAGGTTTTAATCTAGGTTGATTATATATTTGCTTTGTTTTTCATGCTGCACATGTTGAGAGGCGATTGTGCTAAAAGAGCATTCTCAGTTAATACCTACAAATTCAGTGGGTTTTAGGCATATGGTGGTTTGCTGAGGGAGACACAGGGTTATCATGTTTGTGCATCTGCTGATGCATCTCTCCTTCCCGCTGTCTTTTACACCAGGAGAAATTTGCCAAGAGTGGTGAATGAGGAGTGGCCATGGTTACGGCTGCGGCTCTGGAGTCCCCTCTCTGGCGTGGCAGGGTGTGCAGAGCGAAGACAAGCATAAATCCTATTAAGAAAAGCGAGAGGTTATGCACCATTTGTGTAGGGAACATGACTGAATTTGAGGGGGAAGTTTAAAACACACCAAAAGGCACCGCTACTTCTATTTTCAGGGCTTACCATTCATTAGATCTTATTTTAGATCCGTAGCGGTCCCTTTTCCTAACAAGGTGAAAGGAGAGAGGGAGAGGGGGATCAGAGAGAGGAGGAGCAGGGAAAGAGAAAAGGGGTGCTCATGGAAAAATAAGGGGGGGACACATACAACAAGGACAGAGCTCATCTTTGATTCAGTTGGRGTCCGTATTCACAAAGAGATCACTCAGAAATTTTGTACAAATGGCAGGAGCAGAATGTGAGCGCAATGAGGGGCCTAATGCAGGCACTTGTCCTGTAATCAAAGATTCAGCTCAACATGAGTCCTTTGTGAGACAACAGCATCATTCTCCACCCAGGCTAACCCCTGAATGCAGAGCAGCTCTCTCAAGCAAGGCAGGCAGGATGAGCTTCGCATTTCTTTGTCTTCTTTGGAAAATATGATCTCTTTTTTTCCCTATTCCTCATTTGCTTCTCTTCTAAAGAAAACATTTTTTGATATGCCTGTAGTAAGGCAGAGGATGTTTGCGTGAGTGGAGGCGCTCTCGGGGCGAGGAGAGAAGCAAATGGGCTGACATGGTGGAGCGAGGGCAGCTCCAGCCGTGCCTGGGGAGAGGGTGCAGAAAAATGGCTGACATCTCCCGCGCGCGAATGCATGATGGGCGTCCTCCTCTGCGTAAGCACAATTCCCCCTTCCCCAGGCTTCCCCAGCCCTGCTTAGACAAAATGTGCGGGGGTTCCTTTCTCCCTGCTTACAGCCATTCTGTGGTAGAATTTCACAGTATTTTAAACCACTTTTCTTTTAAAAAATTGTTTTACCATTTTTTTAAAATGAAACACTGAATTTCAATATGTGTAAATGGACTTGTGCGGTTGGGTTACATTAGGAATCCCTTTTTTGAGTTGCAAACAGTGTTTCCTTATATATGTTTTAAATTACATGGGAGAAAATTGTTTCTGCAAAAATATAGAACAATATTTATCTGCTTCCTGATATTTCTGCTCAGTCTGAACATTACCTAATATGATGGGTATAATATATTCTTTTCAGAATTTGGCTCTTGAGAACTGGAAACAATATGCAGAAAGTAAGACTGATTTTCAATCCTTAAAGCTTTATACAGAAACAATACAAAGAAATACTATTAAAGAATTGCCATGCAGAGAGTGAATACAAAACTAAATAGCCCAGTTGAACATTTTGTTATTCTGGGGTTACAGCAGTCTACAGCAGCGTAAACCAGCCTGGCATTGTGGCAGGGAGGCAGGTCCCAAAGTCTTAGGAATCCCATTAATTCTTTGCTTTCTTCAATAGCTTAGTGCTTATCTCTAAAGAGAACTGACTGCTACCTCTAGCATTGCTAAAGGTGTTTGTTGAAAAGGCTACCCAGAAATGGGTCAAGCCTACATTCCTTGTTGATATCACAGAGAGTCTTGGAAGCAAAAGGTGAACTGTTTAAATTTCAGACAGGCTTACTTGAGACACAAATATCATATTAAATAACCAGAAATGCCAGTATTACTATTTTAGCATACAATGTAAAGTTTAAATGATGATGAAGTAAAAAGGGAAAACATTGTTTGAAATAACAGGCTTCTTGATATAAACTTCAATTGTAAAATATAGAAAATATAACTGATAAGGTAATCTTATTGCTAATTTAACTGAAAATGTGTTTGTGATATCTGTTTGGTACAAAGCCTTATCTTTTTACTTGATTCTCCAAGACATTGTTATGATTCACCTGACCTCTGTACGTGTGTCAGTGTGCATGTGTGTGTGCATTTGCATGGGCATGTATCCCTCAGCTACCTTGCAGCTGAAGATTTTAAAAGGCTAAATTTTGTACTTTTCTGTCTGGTGGTGTATGCAAGTCAATTTACCTACATTTTCATGTTACATATATTCAAAACACAGAGCAAGTCTAGTTGTACATTTTAACATAAGGCTTTATCAGATTATTACATATTTATTTTATATTTGTCAAAAGTGGGCAAATATGAACCCCTAATGGATTCTTTTTTCTTTTTTTTTTTTCATATGGCATATGTGTGTTTTCAATTTTGTCTCATAAATTTGTGACATTATATAAGATTGCAAAAAAGTTTTACATTTTTCAAACTAGGCCTGGCTTTAATTCTGGTTATGATGCAATCACTACCATACCCCTTCCTGGGGAATGAAACCAGAGAGAGCCCTGCAGCTCTGCGGCCCTGTCAGGCTGCCCTGGGCTCTGCTCTCAGAGCTCCCAGTGTGATTCAGCACTCTGCCCCTATTCAGGGACAGAATAAGAATGTGCTTAAGTGCTTTGTGCTTCGAAAACATGCTTAAATGCTTTGTTGAATTGAGAACTAATTAAATGACAGAAAGTTCAAACTTTATATCTCAGTGTATGGAATGTGTGAATTTTCCCACAGGAAAGAATAGCATGCTCTGAAAATATGGCCAAAAATTTTTGGGCTTTTTCCTTAAGTTTGGTTTGTTTTGTTGTGGGTTGGTTTTTTTTCTTTTTTGCTTGCTTGGTTTTTTCAGTAGGAAACAGAGTATAATTACTTTTTAGGATTTTTCCTTCTAAAAATTTAAAATATTTTTTAAAACATGCACAAGATAAATTGAGAACAAAATTTAAATATACATGTTCACTGAATTAATCTTGTAGTTGTGGTTACATTTTATTTCTGAAATCTAGCAAATGCTACTGTGTGTGCGGGGTGGGGGGGGGTGAATTTCTCTTTTCTCAAATGTTAATTTTTTCTTTTTCTTTGAAGTGTCTCACAGAAGGGGTTGGCACAGTTCCAGAATAACAGCTGGAAGTGAGAAGGAATGAAAAAGTATATCATAGAAATTCAAATGAGAAATAGGATATACATTTTTAATGGATATGGTTATCATTCATTTGAACAAATTATAAACGTATAAACGAGGGATTGTTTTTTAGATTTCCAGATGTCTTCAGCTCAACATTGAATGCCTTTCCAATAGATAAATACAAGCAATTAACTTCACTGAATATCTGTGAGTTGAAATTCAGACAAAAATAAAATGGTACATTCTGGCCTTCAGAGCTGAAAGCATCAGAGATAGGAAACACTGTAATTCTGGACATAAGCTCATTTGCAGGATGTGTGGAAAAGGTACTTCATTTCATGTCCTGAAAAATGAATAATTTTTTTTTTTAAAGATGACTTTTGGGTTTTTTTTCCTGTCAGCTCTGTTCAAGAAAGAACATATATAACATCAGAGAGGGTTGCTGTTAAGATCAGATCTATTGACATAATGAACTTATTTGCAAACAGTTTAATGTATTTTTGTCTGAGTCTGCCTTCTTGCACGCACCAAAACTACTCTGATTCAGCTCCTTGTGAATTAGGGTGTGCAGCAAATAAAGGAACAATCATCTCGTCCAAACATATTTGCATTCTTAATATGGTGCACACATTCAGGCAAGTGGCAATTTGCATGAAGACCATGAGCCAAATTCAGTTCTGACAGTAGTAGGCATAACTTTATTCAAATCAGACAARCAGCAGGCATTTACAAGGGGCAAGAATAGGTGCTGTGTATTTGCTGCATGTCCATGCTCCAGCATAATGCATTGCCATTGTGCAAAACTTCCTATTTTTCTTAGACCAGAGCTTATCAAAGCTAAAGGCCAGTTTCAGCTGCAAGTTTGGGTATGCATGGAATATCTGGCAAGATATAAGGCTTGCTTTTACACCTAAGTCTCAGTGTGAATAACAATCACACTTTTAAAAATTATTCTCTGTGCAATCTTTTGTATTTGGGGTTAAACGATAAGCATCATGCCAGGATGCCTCTGGCCACCTTCAAAGCATCTTTATAAATTCAGCCACAAGCATAATCAACTTCATTCTGTCCAAACTATTAGCATTTTTAAGCGTTTGTTTTCCAAATGTTCTTACTAATACTTTAATGGTGGTTGTATACCCCAGTGGAGCCAGTGAGGAACTGGCTGATGTGTCTTGCTGTGTTTCAGCGAATGTTGTGAGGAATCTACAGCAATTAGCTGCTCATGCCTCTGCTTTCCTGTTTTGTGCCTTCCCTTTCATGTATCAGATGTTTGTAAGTTTTCCATTAGACATTTCCTGCTTCTAATAGATGTTTGTGAGGCTTTTGCTTTGAGCTATCAAGGCTCCAATTTGTGCTGAGATGTTTGGTTTTGTTTTAGGGCTGAGGGGTCTTTGTACTCCTTTCTTCCTAGAAAACATTATAATCTGGAAAAAATAAATAAATTGTACTTTGCAAAAAGTGAATATGACTCCTTCATCTAAGTGGCATGGTTTGCACATGTGTCTTTTGTCAGCAGATCACTCCTAAAATAAAAGCACTTAAACTACAGTTTCTGCCAACTTATCAGACACCAATTGGTGACAACATATATGTATTGCAATTTCTAAAGGCAGCTTTGTACTCCGGTGTTTTCATCTTCTTTGCCCTGCTTTTTTCCCTCCTCTTTTTAATTTGAAACGGTGACTGATTTCTTTTTCTGTTTCCATCAGCTTGGTACACTGCACGTAACAAGTATCTTTAGCTGCTTTTGAAAGAAGAAAACACCTCTTTAAAATTTTTCAAACTAGTGTTGCCCAATGTGAAGTGGCTGTCAAAATTAACAGGAAGGCATAATTGATTCTCCAATAGTGATACATGAAAACTAGCTTAAATTTTACAAAACCACTTCTGGCGTGTTCAAATACTTAAATAAATATGGTGGTGATCTTTTAATCCCCTCTTCCATCTTTTAGCAGTGGAGCAGCCTACCCAGGCACTAAAGAAGGCAGCCCCATCCTCTCAGAGGGTGTTTTTGCAGTCAGGCACTATCCGTCATTCCTCCATTCACATGGTACCAAGGTTTCTGGATCTGTATTTTGCTTATCRAGTCACCAAACCAATGCATCATCAAAGGGAGCTGTCAATTCACAGCACATCACCCGTGCTTTGAACTTAGAAACGAGTCAAACGTTCTGGAGCTTTATTTATTAAGGTCAAAACTGGGTTTGAATTGGCAATGAGGGCAGGGGAGTGGTGAGGGGAGCAGAGGATGGCTGCTGACTCAAGAAACCTGCTGGGACTTTGTGGCCCACTGCTAGGCAACAGCCCATCCCCACCACAGCAAACATACGGCCACAAAATGAATGACCTCATCTACAAATCAGCTATTTGATATGCAGATCGGACTGTCAGCCTCTGCCATAGCACAGCGCTGCACGGGCAGCAGGTGCAGCAGGAACAACTACAYGGCCTCTTCACGTTTTAAAAGGCAGGGCTGGCTTGTGCTCACCCACTCCCTCTGGTCCTTTGCAATTCCTGAAGCTCAATTGCCTTCATTTTTTATTTAGACTCTCCATTTAAAGAAAAGATGGCTACTCCTTTCTGCTTCGCTCCGCGCGCAGCCTTAGGCCCAGGGAAGAAGGGGCAGGGCTAAGAAGCCTTTATGATTCTCTCAGCATCTGAACACACAACCTGAAAAAACAAGGGGTGTTTTAGGAAGGAATTTCAATTCCCGAGGTTTTTGTCTTCTCAGATGTCGTATCTTTGCAAACGATTATCATAGTGTGGTTTGTTGTTGTTTCTCTTTCAAAATGGAGACCCTCTTTATACAGACAGTGCTGTGGAAGACAACACATTTCCCTGTGCRCATATGCTCCCCTTTAACTGCATGGAGAGCGCTGTTTGCAGCCTACAGTGAGGGGAGTAAATGTGGTTTTGAGGGCAGACTCACCAAAAAAAGGAAACACAGCATTTTGTAACAGAATTAGAGTATTTTTCAGCTGTGTGTTAAAAAGAGTAAAGAACTGCTTCTACTCTGGTCTATGAAACAGCATTGAGCCTCTTAGTGGGCCTCAAAGAGCAATAAAACACAGTGTAATATAATTTGTATTGTCTGTGGTTGCAGGTTATGTCCTGAAAGCCGTAAACTATTACAGCTTTATGGCTATGCTGCTGGTATTAACTAAATGAAAGGGCTATTTGTTCTAAATCTGTAGCCTGCATGATAGCGAATCTTAAATTCATCAGAAGCAATTGATGAAAAAAGGGGTAAAAATGCTGCAGACCCAATAGAGTCTAAGCTCTAACGCAAAGAAAACAAAGATTTGGTGTGGTATCTAACYCCTTCAGGTTTCTGCCTCATACTACTGGTGGGCACAATTGATCATCCCCGAGACTACAAGGCATATTCAGCTGATGGGCCTGAGGGAAGCCTTGGGCTGCTTGTTACAGGAAGCTATGAAAAAATAGATTCTTACATTATTGTGTCTAGATAATTCTTTAGTCTAAAGAAARATCCTGAATTTGCTGAAATATAGGAGCTCTTTCTTTTTACCTCCTTAAGAGAGGTTTGTTTTTTTTTGTTGAAAAATGCACATCTGAGTAGCAAAGACAGTGATTTAGGGAGCCAATCTAACTACACCATATCTTTCTCCTGAAAGCTGTGAAAATGTTTAGGTTTTAGCTTGAAAGCTTGAAATTTCCTGTTAAAGAGGAATTGTTTTCCATGTGTACCCAGTTGCAATGTTTTTGCTTTATTCAGACTTGAATTTAAACATGGGTGAGATATGTGTCATTAAATTTGCTCAGGGTCATGAATTATTCATCAGACAATTCTGCAGCTGGTTCCTCATCACCTTCAGCTTCTGCATAAGGCATTGGTTGTGATGCCAGGAATAGGTTCTGGCTGGTCATGGACTCTTAGTCACTATGAACTTCTGTCAGGCTTGTGTGAGACAARCACTTTTGAGTTCAGAATGCACTTCAAGTTAAAGCACTCAAATACTTGCTTAAAATCGGCCAATCCACAAGTCATTTTTTACTAGAAGTTCACAAGAATATTCACAGCAAATGAATGCTAATAGGAAAGATGCAAAAGGAAATGGGTTTTGTCACTCAAAGGAATATGGATGACAGGGTTGTGATTATTGCGCCATTTCTTTCAAATGGGCTTAGCCTAGATGTCTGATTGTCAGACCAATGCCTCAGGGTTCCTAAAATGTTGTCTTCAGGGCTTGTTTCAGGACAGAGCCAAAGTGCAGCCAGGYTCCCTTTGTCCCCTGCCTGGCAGAAAGCAAAGCCAGCAGTTTGAAACACTTTGGATTTTGACACCAGGGAGCTTGAACAGGTTCTTGAGGCCTGAGCAGGTCTGAAAGAGGACACAGACCTGTCTTCCTGATGTAGTGCAGGTGAGCAGCAGGCAATGGAAAGCGGGAGTGCGACTGTCCCCTCCCATGTCRCAGCCCTGCTGTGTTTGCATCGTTCTGTGAGCTTATGGTGGTTCACTTGCTTTCTTCTGCTTCTCTGAAGACAACCCAGGTTGCTTACCTAGAAGAGTGGGCCATTGTAGGGGCCATTTTCAGTGCCTTTTGTCCAGGGAGTTGAGGCACATCTTGTTACTCAGGGGGTATATATGTGAAAATTGCCTGGTAGTCTGTTTTCTCAAAGTGGGCTCCCAAAAAGTCCTCAATTTTGCAAACTTCCATGTGCTTTAAAGTCCTTAACCATCCTTCATTGCAACACTTCAGGTATTTGGCCAGATGTATACCTGAATGTATGTTAAGTTTTGAAAGTATTTGCGGCTGAGAGCATTAACTTCCATGTTCTGTGAGTGATCAGATTGGCAGAGCAGGGCTGGGCAGCCAAGGGGCCTCTCCAGGACCCCTGCCTCATGCTGACACCACTGAAGCTTTGGGATATATCCCAGGCACCTTCTACTCCCAGCTATGGTTCAGCTGACCAACAGCTTCTCCACAGAGACCATCTTCTGTCTGGCATAGGTRCAAAAATATGGAATCATGGAATGGTTTGGATTGGAAGGGATCCTCAAGTTCATCTAGTTTCAACCCACTGCCATGAGCAGGGACATTTTCCACTAGACCTGCTTGCTCAAAGCCCCATCCAACCTGGCCTTGAACACTTTCAGGGATAGGATGTCATTAACTCCTACATTTAAAAGGACGTGCCATAAGACACAGAAATTTCCAGCTGAAGGCAATTTGTTCCAAGTGATAAATATTCRAATACTTTTGACTGCTCAGGAACTCTCTTCTTGTGGTTTTAATAGCAAAGAAATGTCAAGAAGCCAGAGTGGGCGAGAGAGAGCAGTCTTGGCGACAAGCTGGATGTGAACATCTAGGGCTGGGGCTGGCAGAGCTCTGTGGCACAGCTGCAGGCTATCCCCTGCCTGCTGGACTCAGTGCCAGAGAATGATCTGGACCATTTTCACATAATATTTGAATGAGGTTTTAAATAAAGATGCCAATAGTGTGCACAAGATCACAAAAGGCAAAGCTGTTGGTATGCAAGGGATTTGGGATGAGCACTGGATGCTTGGAGAGGCTGCTTGGGCAATAGCTAGCAACTGAAGAGCAATTTCTGAGCCAGCTAAGTGGCATCTGTTCAGATTTCTTGCAGAGAGCAGGCTTCCCTCCCCTGTGACAAGGCCAGGCACATTCCTCCTGTCCCGCCTGACAGCACAGAAGTGGCGGTGGCTGCTGCTGTCCCTGACCCGGGGCCCCACAGGGGCAGAGTCTACTGGAGTGAAGCTGCTGCTGGGACAACGTGAAAGAGTGAAATTGTTCTGATATGCAAACAGGGAGCCCTGCTGAATCTGTGCTGCCTTGAATTCAGGGAGAAAAGCAAGGGTGCTGGTGGGAGGACAACAAATCCCAGTGTTAAGTCTGCTCTTGCTGAATGCATCCCACTAAAGAACAAAGCAAGGAGAGCCTTGCTCTTACAAKAATTTGATCCACCAAGCAAGGCTGCTACAGTGTTAACCCCTTTATGGAAAGCTGCTTGGGATGTAATTTAACTGGAATGCCATTAAGAAGTGGCAGATTGCTATGCTTTTACAGGCAGGAAATACCACAAAGCTCTGGAAGGGTATCACTGGTTCTAGCATGATAGCCTCTGCTTTTGCACCTGATTTTTTGGGGGAGGTGTAAGTGAAAAAATTGTGACAGACCTGTGGCATTGAAAGAGTTATTACAAACCAGTGGATAAAATGTCAATGATGCCTGATGCAAAGAAATGTGCAGCGTTAGCAGATGTGTTGCTGATCTGGTAACAGCTAGCCCTCTTCATAGCGGTGATATTTCTGGGGATATTTCTGGGTTTCAGTAACCAGCCCCATAGGAGGTCTTCCTTGATACTTTTTACCAAATTGTGGCGTTTGGCTCCCGCCCAGTGAAAGGAAGCCAGCAGAGCTACTTGCCTTCAGGAAGGGTTTGGGTAGGCATTGCGTCTGAGCTGGCACACACTCAAGGGCACGGCGCAGGCTCCACCAAGCACTGGTAGGATGTGTTAGCCTTTTTGCGCCAAGGCAGCCCTTCCACGCATTTTCTAATCCCACCAGAGCAGATAGATTGCATTCAGGAAAGACATAATTTCCATATCCTTTGAGGGTGATTGTGCAAGGCCAAGTGCAGTGTGTCTRCTGTGCCTGCAGGTCTTGGCTCAGGGAAACTGCAGTGTTCATGCTTCCCTGGTGCCCTGCCTGCTCTCCCTGCCTGCGGATACTCTGTTGACAGCTCCATCTTCCTCCAGCCAATACACTCAAGAGGCTACAGCCGTGGTTCTGGCTTGTTTCTGCAGCCCCAGAACCACAGCCTTCACAGCTCACAGCCAAAATTTTTGGTGAGGCAGTCGTACTGAACCTTGCCAGTGGAGTGTGACTTCGGGATTAGAAACCACTGGACCGTAACTGCGTTGCACTGTGCTCTGTACTCATTCACTGTGATACTGCTGCTGCTTGTGGCATCCTTGTTTCTAATTCTGAACTATAAAGGTCACTCCAAGGTAGAGATCTGTGCTGGGTGTGATTTGCACCTATTGCAATAGTGTTTGCAAGTACTGACACGCCATGCTGGTCAACATCGGGTTAATACCCCTGAGACTTCCCCAAGTGAATAAACACGTACAGAAGCATGCATGTTTACAGCAGAGATTTTGCCAATCACCCCCTGATAAACTGKGGGTTGGTTGTTTGTGTGCTTCTCTTTAACTTCACTCTCTACCACACAATTTTAAAAATAAACTAGATTTGAGCTGTAGCTGAACAACTGTAGACAGCAACACAAAAATTTGTTTCCAGGTCAGAAAGTACTTGAACTTATTTTGTGATGCTCCTTCTGCAGATTATATTGCCCTTCTTTTTCCTCTTTTTTTTTTTTCCTTCCCTAAGGAAGACCCATATTGTAACACTTTAACCGAGGAAATTCACTCTGCCTCTGCTTTCCTGCCTGGTGTATATTCAAATAATTGCTGCATTTTAGCAAGCTAAATTGCATTCCCACCAGCTGTCCCTCAGACCAAACCTTCAAGGATATGCTAAACAATGATGACTGCAACAACAGTAAGCTCAAAAGGCCTCAAGATCCCTTCAAAGATAAGATGTCTTGCTGTTTCCCTTCCATATCCAGGCACTTTCATGCAGATTAGCAAAACAGCATGCTTACAGCCTACATAGGCAAAGCAGTGCTTAGAATGGGGGTGAGTTTGACCGTGTGTGAATGTAGGGAAGGAAAATGCAAAAATTAGAAGATAACACTCCAGGGTAAGCCAGCTGTGGCTCTGCTGAGCAGGGTACGCYGTGTCACCCATGACCTGGCAGACATCAGCGTTTCACATATTCTTCCCCTRGTCACAAAGCACCAGAGAGATGCTTTTCTGCACATGTCATGGTGTGTCCTGCCCGGCTGTGACCGATGGCCTTCCCACGGCCCGCTGCCGGAATTGTCCAGCGCGGGGACAGGCAGCGGGGACAGGCAGGGCTGGCAGGGACAGGCAGCGGGGCAGCCGTGCGGGAAGGGGAGCTGTCAGGAGGAGGCAGAGGGGACGGGCAGAGGGGACAGGAAGGGGACAGGAAGGGGACAGGCGGAGGAGCAGGCAGCGGGGCAGGCAGAGGCCCCTCATCCGCAGCCCCGCGCTGGCCCACGGCAGATGGGGAGGGCAGGAACCGGGATTAGCGATTCCTCCTCACCTCCCCACCCCTTCCCCGGCCCCAGCTGGCTGTTTAAAAAGAAAGCCATAAACCCATTAGTACAAAGACAAATGAATCTCATACCCTGAGGCATTCCTTCATTCAGAACTGGCCTTAACTACTTTTCCAACCTTCCTCCCTTTAACCCMAATCTCTTTTGGGTTTTATTCAGGGAAAAGTTGTTCAGCAGAGTTCGGCAGAATGCTTGACAACACAGCCAGTTAGGAAGTTTTTAGTAAAATTCTAWAACCTCACTTTGTACGTGTGCAGGTATATTTTCATATACATACACGTGTATAAGTATCTGTCAGCATGTATATGTACATATAATATATGCTCAGATATGTCTTCTACATTATTTACGTACATATGAATATATACATTTTTTTAATTCAATATGTTAGGCACATGTAGTGGATATTAACACTGGAAAATGGCTGTATGTTACAGCTAAGTTTAATACTGTATGATTTTATGTGYCCTTGATTTTACATTAATGCTAAGCACATGTGAGCCTGTGGCTGCAGCCAATGTGAATTATTTCCCCTTGCATCTACACAGGATGTAGAAAATAATGTGGCAGTACTGTGGTAACTATAGGGGACTGCCACAACAGTATAGTGGGAATAGTAGGAAGTGCTCAGAGGAAATGGCAAGTGAAAATACAAATAAGGTTTTATGAAGTTTTTGTTTGTTTGTTTGTTTGCTTTCCAATTAAAGGAACTGCTCTATGTATAGGTGAGATAGTACAGAGGAAACTACACTGCAAATTATATAAATGGTAATCATTTAAAAGGTGCAAATAAATAAAGATGTTTAAAGGTGAATCCAGCTGAATTAAATATGTCTGAATTATCAGACCTTTTGGAACTGTACCTACTTGCATGTGTAACTAAACTGCTAAGATAATGGCTAAGGGACACTTTTTAATTCTCTTCCATTTTAACTTTTTGTCCCAATCAACTACTTCCTATTCATCTGTAATTTGCAATTTCCTTCTGTTGATAATATACATATATGTATATACACATGTTAACTAGTCCATAGTTTAAAAATGTGTATTTAAACTGAGTAGAAAACTTAATAATCTTTTATATTAATTTGATCTGACTTCTTGGCAACTCATATCTCTCCCCACTGGTTTTATCACGTTCTGATTTTTCAGAGATTTTCTTGAAGAGTTTTACTTTCCACATGTAAATAAAATTATGTCCTGTTMCTGGTAGATTGTGTTCATGAATCACACACAGGAGTTTCAATCAAAATAATATGGATTACAGTTTAGAATACTTTTAAAGTAGTAGGCCCCTCTAGTACACTCTGATCATGGAAGTTGAGCACCTTAAGGTGCATCCCTTCAGAGCAGGCAACAGAATCAAATGTTAATGCTTGGTAGTGACTGGTTAGGTGCTATGAATATGACCATCTACTTCATGAAAATCAGATATAGCCATAGAGACTTCTTTAAATCACAGCTATTTCCTAATCAAGGCTTCCATCATAGTCAATGAAGTTATAGATTAGTAAAGATTTTGCCCTCAAATCAAAGTCCTTGTATTTGGTTTACATAATTTATAAAATTCTGGCAGTCCCTGGACACATTAAGTATTCTTCTCCTGTGTGAAGCCCATCCAAGGGTAGATTAAGTTAGTTTTGCTTTATGCCATGTTGCTTGTCATGAATAATCCTGCAGTCAGAGGTGACAGACACATGACATACCGTTAAACGCGACCGGAGACTTTTCACGCAGCTGGGGCACCGAGAGGCTCAAATGCCGCTGAGGTTAAATGGAGTTCTCTGAGTAAGGATATGATTTGCCAATGCAGCTAAGTTATCTAGAAGTCTTAGTCTTGATGAAAGACTCCTAAATCTCTTCTGTGTTTTGGAAAATTGTGACCTATATCCCTTAATCTTCTATGGATGTCTCCAGCTGTATGTTTGAAGCAGAGGGCATGCCAAGTTGATTATGTTTTTGTGAAACAACCTAACTTTTCACTGAAAGGAGGCTAAAGAGGGCAGTGCAGCACAAGGTGACAAGCTTCAAGCCTCAGAATAGTCACAGATTAGCAAAAAAATGCTTTGTAAACAGGATTTTGCAGAGACTGGAGCTGTTAATTGTTATTGTAATGCACCACATTTTAATTGAGTTAATTGGCACAAAATGTTTATCTCCATTGACTGAGATAAAATGTCAAAAGCTCTTTGATAGCAATTGGAATTACAGTAGGCAACCTTGACAATAGAAGTCAATGTTTTACAATGTGCTGCTGTTTAGATCTGTTTGCTTGGGGGATGAAGCATAATGTTTATTATCTCTGAGGTATCCATTTTGCCTYGGGAAAGAGTATCCCAAAGCACCACCGCAGATTTTTTTTTATGTTCCAACTGACTGTAGAGAAATGTGAAAAACAGGCTGATTCAGGTTGATTCCACTTCTGCAGGGAAGCCCCATTTTCACACTCTGAGCAGAGGGCAAGTCTTTCACAAGAGCACTCTGGGCTTGGCTGTGCCTATCAGCCACGGTTGTGTGTCTGTGCACTTTCTCCAAGRGACAAACAGACTTTGGGAGGCAGCACAGTGCTCAGCAAACAGCCAGGTCCATCCCTCCTCTCGCTGCCAAGGCCTTGTCATGTGGCACTAGGAAAACACCAACAAGATGTGAAAGAAGAAAATACAAAAAATTAGTTAACCCAGTGGGATCTAAAACTGGGAATCCCAAGGCTAAATGTAGCCATGAAGCACTGCCTGGTTTCCAAGYGCTGCCAGACAAGTCTGACTGCTCTCTTTGGAGCTGGATGATCCTTCTGGCTCCCAGCTCTCTTCCMCTGTGGTCAAAGGGCAGTGCTTATGGTCACTTAAGCTCAGCTCCTGTGTGTGCATCCAATGAAGACCCTCAATTGAAAAAGAAGCCAAATCAATCTGCAGCAAAGAGGAGTGCAGCTCCTGGCCCTCTGCTGAAGCGAGSCCCTGAATACTGAAGTGAACATTTGGGGTTGTTGCCCATATCRAGTCATTCCTGGGTGCAAGTGCCACCCCACTGGGTCAGACCAGCCCCTGCAGGCAGGCAGGAGAAGATGTGTGAAGAGCAGACAAGGTCAAACCTCCTCTTCCTCCTCCATGGGACAGCGCTCGAGCTGCTGCTGGCCACCAGCACCGGTGATACACAGTCTCTGCTGAAGGCAGGCAACYGAACAAAGTTCAGGAAACTGAAGCCAAAAGATAGCTGTGTCTTTCCCTTTTTATTATGGCATATTGTTTTATCAGCCCAGGGGGGTTCAGTTCTCTTCAAAGTTATAGTTATAATTCAGCTTCCAGAAACACAACCCCCAACTTTGTTCAGAGACAGAAGTTTCTCAGAAGCGCTTCAGTATTGGAGAGTGCTGGAATGCAGCCACTGGTCAGAAGCACTGCCCAGGAAAGAGGGTGATGAAAGTACCGACACTTTTCTTTAAACAATTTGCCTTCCTTTTCCCCTYGAGGAATAGTTTATAAATCGTACACCTGTCAAAGCAGTGCCAACACACTACTCAGGCAAATTTCTATTTTTGACATGAGCATGTGTTTGGCTGTGCTTCCAATAGCTGGTTGAGGCTGCCTTTTTATGCCATACATCCAGACAGAGCATCTCTGCATTCTAGCAACCMCTGGCTGTGACTGGGCAGGTCACCCATTCAGACTGGAAGTCTGACGCCTGATTCTCAGTCCCTTGTTAATTAAGAAACAGCTGAGCCTTGGTTTTTTGGGTTTGGGGATTTTTTTTTTTAAATTATTTCTTCTTCTGACAGCTTCCAAGAATTCTTCCAGCAGTCTAGAGGGAAGGAATGGGCCTGAGCAACATAGTGAGGCTGAGGTTCCTGCAAGTAACCAGTATGTTATGGCTCTATGAGACTAGGCAGTCCATTTCTACTAACTGATGGTGAGAAGTGGAGAAGCTCTGAGGTTACTCAGTTATATTTGTTCCTGGAGGAGCTGCTTTTCTTTACGTATTTTTAATATCATCCACCTAAGGTCTTGTCTGGTTGCTCATATACTACCACCATCTTTCAAGAGTAGAAGGAAAGAAAGAGAAGGATGTCATAAAACCATCAACACCCTAGTTTCAGGAAACAAAATCTACATAAAATATTTTCATAAGCTTTTCTGAATCACTTTCATCTCTTCCACCTGTTATTCATTCTTCTAGATTGAACTTTTATGGAAGAGATGCCTGGTGAAATATTTCATTATGTTAGCTGGTATAGTGTCCAATAAATGAAGTGGTTTAGTAAACAGAGTGCCTACCAGGCCATCAGTACTAAATCCACAAAAGGTTAATGAAGCCTGAAACTACAGTAATTTTTGTGTGATGGCCTCTCTGCAACCTCTTTGAAGGAGACATCTCTGTGCTGTGAGCTGCAGAGRAACCACTCCAGTGGAGAGACAGCCATGGCAGAGGAGCAGGGGCAAGCTGGGAAATAATGGTGGGAGCAAATGCAGGGTGGAGCTCCAGAATTTTATTTTTAACATGATTTGAGGTTTTAGCCTCCTTTCTTCTACAAAATCCTGCCTTCCCATGGCAAACTAGCATGAAGACCTTTAGTATGCTTGTTTATTCTTGCTCTTAATTTTGATTCACATGTTGATCTGTCTCTTGGAAAAGATCTGGTCTTCTTTCAGGGTTTGTGGGTTGTTGGGGTATTTTTTTATGTCTGGGAATTAAAGTGGAATAATTTTTCTATCAGTGGAGTAACTCACAGCTCCAGAGGTGGTTACCTAGGATGCCTGTGCTTCAAAGTTACACCAGAGAAATAAGATATGTCAAACTGTCATAGTGTAGGATAACATGAAGGTGCAATATGATGGATCTGAGTGACCTGGTCAGCTGTAAAAGTCAATGCAGGCCCAGATACAGGCCCATTTTTTATACAGCTTTTTCATTGGCTATTTTCAACTATTCTCCTTTTGACATAATTAGTATGTGGGCAATATCCAGCATTGCTTTTCCTTTTGTTTCTTTTAGTAGCCTGTGTTGCTAAATGGTTGCAACAATTGCACTTTACTGCAGAGGGCAAAAGAAAGGTTTATAGTTAATGCAGTTAATTGTATAGGAGAAAGCATGGCCATGGATCTCTGTAAAAATTAAATTGATCCGACATTGTATCACTCACTTGAGTGTTTGAATGTTACAGGCTGGCACAGAAAGCAGAAGGGCAAACGGGTAACCAGGTGAACATGCATGGGAGGGGAGAGAAAGAAGATAAGGCTTTACAAATATGTGACAGGAGCAAGCAACATAGAAAAATATGTTAAASTGTCAAAAACAGGAGGTGATAAGATTTTGTCAGCTGATATTTAGAGCTCTTTGGGAGAGAGGATTGTCTCACACAGCATTTTTATGTATTTCTGAAACAGGTTCTGAAATCAGAAAAAGGTATTTTGAAGTCTCATCTATCTGCATCTTTATTTATCTAAGTACCCTTCATAAAAGTATCCAAAGTCATGTGGATTTAAAATCACCTCAGATCTATAAATAAAGAATGATGATAGATGGCAGAAAAATGAGCTGTGGCAGGTAGATATTCTGTGACCTGAGGGACTGGTCTGTTCTTCTTTTGCATCCACATTRATTATCCAGAAGTGAGAGTAAATAGCATCTTAATTGAGAAATATTACAAAGGGACTTGGAGAAGTTGTAGAGATTAATTAGATAATCTTCATAAGACATTTAAAATATGAGTACTTCCTTGCATACTTTCACTTAATTAAACTTTTATTTCATCTATAAACAACTGGTATTTTTATCAGTCAAATCAGCATGCAAAAATTTGATTTATGCTTTTTTTTTCTTCATTCTAAATGTACATAGAGGATATGTCTCAGTGGGTAGATGCCTGAGTGTATGTATGTGTATATAGGGGAATAACAAAATATGTGTGGAAGTATATGCACACTATCCCTATTTGGACAGAATTAAGAACCATATTCTTAGAAAACCTAAGAGTTCCCATCATCTATTTTTTGTATTCACAGGTGCAGCAAGAGAGATGAAGGATGGATATATACAGGAGAAAACACTTTCCATTTTACAGCGCTGGCTCCTCTTTGTTAGAAACAGTATGGCAAAGAAGAAAATAAAAATCTATTGTTCATTTTCACTTTGATCATCATACCTATCATTTTACACACCACATGCTTTGCTCTTCCAAGGGCATATATTGTATTTATTCTGCAGCTGCAGTATATTGATTTTGGACTACTGAGTTCACTGCAGATGAGTGACAAACTAAGCTGCTGGGTGACTGATAAGTAACCGTGTTTAATCTCTTGGCTCCAAAATGAAATCCCATAGCTCATTTCAACAATTTTAGTTTTGGTGCTCAGTCAAGAGCATATACTCTTAATAATACTTTTTTCTTATAAATGTAAAGATCAGAAGTAGAATAGAACTTTTCAGGGAAACTGCTGCAGTTCTGCATTCTACCTCTACCAAATCATACACAGGATTGTTCCAGATTTACACTAATGCATCTATATGAATCCAGCTGATAGTTTTATGTAGATGTAAATATTTATCTGCATTTCTATTGCATTGTATTTATTGTTCATTTTATCAGCTGCAATGTTTCCTAAGCTTTCATCCACTGACTTAACAACAGTTTGCACAATTTCCTAATTCAGTACTCTGGGTTTTAAAATACAGACATGCCTTCTTGAATATAATAACAATAGTAAAAATAATAATAATAATAATAATTATATAGGAATAATAGGAATAATAAGAATAATTATTGTTGTTTTGTTGCTATTGTTACTTTATATATATATATTGTTTTATAAATATAATTATTCTATAATAATTGTATAATAAATGTATAAATATAATTGTTTTAAATTTCCTATTATTTTCTTAGGTCTTCTAAGATAGGAAGAATCCAGTTACTTATAAGTAGTGTTAAATTGTGTGCATCTTGAAACATGTACAGTGAAATCTAGAAGCAGGAAAAAGTGAGGTTTCTGAARTGCTAGCTACAATATCTAACCCAAAAACTCATTGAGAGGAAAGCATGATAAGGCTGGAAAGTTCTCCTCTTTCTTGGCACAGCTGGACAACACACCAAGGAGATATTACAAACTGTAACACAGCACAGTGGTACCAAGTGAATGTTGTGGCATGTACTCCAAGGTRCCTGAGAACAAAACATGTCCATGAAGTCACAGCTCATGGAAGCTCACATGCTGCAAGCCTGGATGAAGCCAAGCTGAACCTGCAGGGGAGGTGTGAGTGCAGTGTGACCAGCCACACTCAAACTCATTTTTTCCTATGAGAGCACCAGTGAAGACCTCCAAGAACCTGACACCCCTGATAGAACAGATTTATTGCTGTCAAACCCTGAATTTACTGAAGTGCAGTTAGAGCTACCCATAGGCAGAGGTAGAGTGTTACCACCTGGCCTTTTGTCACTGAAGAGGAGCAATGTAGTTCTCCTGCTTGTAGGTGTTTGTACAAAGAGGTATTTTTAATAGTTTTTTAAACATGATAACAGTTTTAGGGTATTGCTGAGATCTTTCATACAGAAAGGCAGTAAAAGTATAATATTGCCTAAGGAAATAAAAATTTCCACCTGCAGTTTGGAATAGCAATATGTGCAATCCAATAATGTGACTGACACCTGACCAATGGGATGGAGTGCTTCTAAATTACTTTTTTAACAAAACCCAGTAAAATGGCATTGATTAAACAATAGTTTAAGAGTAATTAGTCAGGGTTTGTTCCCACTTTATGTGTTAATGGATAAGCATCAACACATAAGGGCTGCTTGAAAACTTAACATTTGGCAAATATGCAGGATTTTTAGTATTTTATGGTTAGGCAGAATTCATTGTCTAAGCTGAGGCAATGGCAAGCATCTTAAAAAAACATTGAGCATTCCAATAACTTCTGGCTAAGCTTAAGTCTTTTCCTAGAGAAAGAGATTCATAATAGTACAGTTTGGACAATTAAAATACAGTAAGGTTCACAGCAGAGATGACTGGCTGTTTGAAAATTGCTGCAGCACACAATTTATGACATCCTTTATTTTAACACTGCTCAGTATATCCTGTAAATGCTTTCATGTGCTTAAGCCAGTTTATTCCTTTGTTAATGGTCCATGATTGCAATCAGGCATATCCTATAGAGAGCTTCACACTTCCGTGTGAAGTATTATTTGATAAAAAACCTAATCAATAATCTAACTTCTTCTCTTGCCAGATACAGTTACATAATGTGTTTTCAATTTGGGCCTGGATCAGTTTCCCCAAATACTCAATAACCTGTGAGAATTCACAAGCTTTTTACCAAGCTAGCATTTAAAATCATTGCRAATAGACTCTAGACATTGCTTTGTAAAAACAAAAAATAGGACTGTCCTTTAAACAACACATCTTTCCACAAATTTTTAAGGATAATTGAAAAGTTTATAGAATTAAATGAGGACAGCAAATGTAATGAAGAGTGTAGCTTCCAGGGTTTTGTAACTATGTGTTTTGTATGTCATAATTTTTTATGGAGCTACAGAATCATAATCCAAATAAATGCTATGCTTTAGTYTGATACTGAGTGACTACTAGAAGGTGGATATGTTGATAGCACTTTATTTCAAAGAGTATGGATTATGACAAAAAACATTTTGTACAAAAATATGATTGTAAATGTTGTAAATCTTCCATTTCTTTGGGGAAGTGCTWAGATTAGTCCAGAATATATACATTGAAGAAACAAGAGCTGCTAAAAAATGAAGATTCTTTTAAATAGGAGTTGTTTTTTATTTGAAGTTGTCATTATTTACTTATTTTTCATKATTTAATTATTCTTTTCACAGTACAGAAATGCCATTGAAATGTCTTTGGAAACTTAAATTCTTTTGATAAATATGTTAAACTGAAATCAGCCCTTTAGAGTCATCTTCTACTGAATATTTAATCCCTTATGAATCATGGATCTTCTATAAATTGCATTTCACTTTCCAGCTGAAAGGCAGGAGTCATGCTGACAGRGGACAGTGACACCACATTTAAAGCCCAGCCATAAGGATTCCAAGTACTATCCAAGGGATGCATGGGATTCYTCATGTTCAGCACGTACATCTGGGTCTATTCTTGCATTTTTTCCAACTACTGCCTACTGTAAAAATACAGAAATAGTCTTTTGGCCTGACAGATCGGGCTGCACTGGGCTGCCTTGAATCAGTACCTGGGCACTTCATACTTTGTATCAGTTCTGATACAGGGATTAGATCTCTTAAAATTAGATATTTTATCAGCTCACATGAGAAAGAGTATGAAATAAATAAAATATCAGAAAAGGGTGTTTTATCTTAAATAGGTACTTCAGAGAGGACTTCAGTGAATGTCCAGGAGAGGCTGTTCTATCTTAGTTGGCTGTCAGAGGAGTTCAGCCTGGATTTAAATTATTTTTAATCTTTCCAAGTAGGCAAGACCTCATTCATCTATCTTATTGTTCATTCAGATAATAACCACAAAGGGAAATGTTTGAAAGAGGATTTTTTAAAATAGTAGTAGTAGCAGTAGTAGTAACAGTAGTAATAGTAATTGTTGCTAGTTGTTATGGACACATTGTTACAGGATATTACTGTCATAATTACATGCAGGGATTAATACCAAACTCCATAAAAGCATCACTCCTGTGCCTAGGGCTAAAGAAAATGCTGTTTGAAGAGTTCTGTGCTTTGCTTATCAACACTGCTTGAATGAGGGTTTAGTAAATTTATTACACAAACAATTGCAAGATAATGAATCACCAAGAGCTAACATTCAGTTAGAACCATGTTTTGACCAGAAATGTACAGCAGATCAATGTGTCTTTAGCACACAGCAGACACCCATGTCCAGGGCATGTCACTGAAGCGGAAAACCCTACACAAAGCTGTTTCCATCTGTGATCTTACTAGCTGGCTGGAAATTTGAGGTCTTGAAAGTTATTCCTTCTRGAGGAAGTTATTGATGCTACTCTGTCAACAAAAAATGTACACAGTTCTATTTTCTTCAAAAGCAGAGTTTCAAGMAACAAGAGGCCATTTCCTTGCCAAAGGTATCAAGCCCCTTTTCTCCGAACTCTTCAAAGCTTCTTTCAGGGTCCTTCTTGGGGTCAGTGCTGTTGTGAATAATCAGGATCTGTTGGTAATTCCTCTGCAGCCTGTTTCTGAGCTGAGATTTGCAGCTTGGTTTTTCTCTCTTGCATGCACACATTTGCACACATTTGTACACATACATTCATTCATTCTGCTGGACAGTAAAAATCCTAGGGAAGTACAGCATTTTTTTTCCTGCCTGATGTAAAGATCACAGAATATTCTGAGTTGGAAGAGACCCACAAGGATCATCAAATCCAACTCTTAAGTGTTAAACCCATCTGGGATCAAACCCACAACCTTAGTGTTATTTACACTGTGCTCWACCCAACTCAGATATCTTAGACAAGTCTTTAGATTTGGAAAAAAATATTTCATTTATCTGCATCCATAGAAGAACCTAGTGGAATTTAAATGAAAKGCAGTGAAGGCTCTTTCAATTAGATTTTAGCCATTCTACAACAATATTCAATATATTTCTTCATAGCAGTCTTCAGGAGCCATTCCAGTGGACTATATTTGCTCCTATATCATTCTCAGAAGAAATTCTGCACTTTTGGGTGATAAACACTTGCTTATTARAGGGAAGCAGTACTGTAAGCCTCTAGTAGCTAGTTAGCTGCTTATATATCACTTGGAGATGGGATTTTTCTACATGAAAGCCTGAGGTGGTTGACAGGTTATAGGTGTGTGTTCTTGGAAGGTTCAAATATATTGGTTAGAGTTTCTAACCAACATGATGGAGACCAGAAGTTATAAAGATCAAGGATCACATCAGAAACTTTGTATTTCAAGATACAGAACACACTACAGTTAAATTCACTCACCAGATATCAACACTTAGTGTCAGAGCACTTAAGAGAAAAAGCACCCTTCTGTAGTCAAGTGAATTACAAGTATAATCCAACAAAACTCATTATTTTGCAACCAAACCAGACAATTTAAAAGAGAAAAACAACCTCCTGGTGTTTATGCRCATGATTTTATATCCAAACAGCCAGTCCTTAGAGCACTGTACAAGTGACATAGAAAAGTGCATTTTTACAAGAAGTTTAAGTTTTGTTGACTTTTTAAAATTAGATTGTATTTGTAATTCAGATTTATTCTTTACTGATGACAGAATTTTTGCAAGCCCAAGTCACTTACAGCCTGTCCCTCCTGGAAAATTGTTTTCTGATTCTGTTCCATTCTATTTTATACTAATCCTTACATCACCCTAATTTCATAATGCTATGCAGATACCACTGACAAATATATCTATAGAGTGCTGACAAATATATCTATAGAGTGCAGATACCACTGACAAATATATCTATAGGGTAGTAATCAAGAAACCCTCAGATGATAGCTTAGATATTCCATATAATTTTTAATTTAGTAAAAGTTTAGAGCAATGTATTTCTGTTCAAGAACACTGTCAATTTTCAGGTATCCATTGATTTCTTTGGGACCTTCCCACAGTGGAGGATTTAATTTTTAAAAYATAAAATGTGGAGGACAAACAATGGTTAGGTATGTAGTGAGAAATAATGGCGTAGAAAGGCTCATTTTAGTTTAAATGATGACATTAGAGTTAGATCTTTCCAGAAAAATCAAAATTTTGTCATTGGTTATATAAACTCAGTGTATGTGCTAACAGTTCATCACTTTAATAAGAATTATGAGAAAACTATTTCTTTTCAGATATTTTTTGGGGAAAATAGCATGACCAATATATAAGCAGGATGCATAGACAAGCTTTGGCAGCAAATCACATTTCTGAGAGGAAAGACCCTTTAATCAATGTCATGTACCATGCTATCATTGAACATATTTTCAGGTGACTTTATTCTCCTGTGGAAATGCTGATGCACGTTATTAGCAAAATTGTTTGCATGATGTGATTATAGTTGCAAGCACATTCATACAGTGCAAYCTGTGTAATCATAGCTTTACACACTTCACACTTTACTCCGCTCTGGTGTGTCCTTCTGGCCAGTCTCAGCAGCCTCAGACACTGAGATAAGAGAAYTCGACCTCCAGTCAAGTTTTTGAACCATATTAGGATGATGCCTGTTGATAAAGAAAAGCTAATTTATGGGCAAGTGGTACCATCCAGCGCGGGAAGCGAGGGCAGATAAGACTCTTATCAGTCATGTGATCAACCTCAGACTTCCTTGCACATCAGTCTTACTTGCTCTGTACTTTCCCAGCTGCAAACATATCACAGAATAGCTTGAGTAGCAATGAGCTATTCCCAAATTGCTAGTGCCACAGCTGAATTTTAGAACTTGGGCTCCAAACTATTCACTCAAGAATATGTCTTGGATATAATACCGTTTCACTGATCAGAGAGGAAAATAAGAGGAGCATTGATTGAAAACTCAAGYCTTGTGCTTATTAAGTCTTTCCTTTCCATTAATAATTATATTTTCACTTATATCCCAGTAAAACAATTATGCATCGTGTGTATAACGTTCTCTTTGTATRATACGTAAACATAAAAATACATAAATGTATTAAATTATAAATATGTATATATAYATATCAGATTAAAAATTGAGTGGTTTATGAAACCCAAACCCCAAATGATTTTTATTTCACTTTGTCTTGCCAATAATCTGATTGGTACCCAGTGTCAGTGYATCTGTTTTCTTGGAAAATTATTTGTAGAAATCAATTTTACTTGCAGTTCTTTGGTTKTCTGTGAGCCTTACAGAAAAGTCATTAGCACAGTTGACAAATATTTTTGCCTTTCCCGTTGTCCTCTGCTCAGTTAATTGAGAGCTTGCTTTTAAGCTACTTGATGCTTACAGTAACATGAGACAAGCAGCATCCATCTAGCAGCAGGACTTCAAAGAGAAATCACTATTTCCCCTGACAGTCCTGCCCCATGCACAGCAGCTCCTGGAAGCAGCTGCATTGCTTTGAACTCAACTTTAACTTTACTTCAGAGCCAACTTAGGGCTCTGAAATGGGATGTAAATTGGTGTAGCATGGTGGTGTAACCCACTGGTGAGTGGGTGTTAGGGGGCCCCCTCTGTGCAGACCCATAGCATGTGTGAGTTGCTTCAATCCCTGATCACAGCTTTCTGCTTCTTTAGTTTGTGCTGGGGGAACTTATGATTTTACTTCTGCCCATCCCCAGCTGAACCTCACTAAATCACTAAATCACTGCAAACTGCTAGGCCACCTGGGGTTCAGATTTGGGGGACCCTGACTGATCAAATTAAAGTTCTTTGAGGAGAGGAAATGCGCAGGTTTAAATACCAGTAATTTCCTTCCTTGCATTTTTCTCCATAGGTACTACTGCCCTGACCATCCATGCTCTATATCTATTGATTGCTGCTCCTCTTGAGCTATATTTAGGATTGAACCAGCTCATTCCTTCTGAGAGGAGACTGGCTGTGGTTATATAGATTATTGCCCTGGGAGCTGTAATGCAGTCTTCACCTTACTTCAAGCACTTTGAACTGAGGAAACAGATGGGTGCCAAATGGCAAACAGAAGCGGTCTGGGTCAAGTGGTGTGCTGGAGATCCAGCCAGTTCAGTTTCAGTGGGAACAGCCATGGACAGAGCCAGTGCAGACCTCCCATTGTCTGGACACCAAAGGTCCTGCCTCAAAGGGATGAGCTTTAGTAGCAGATATATTCAGAATATACTGATAATTCATATGGAACCCATATCATTATGAGGAGGTGCCTCAGGTTCTCCAGTGAATGCCCTARGTCCAACACAGCCTGTTCCCTTCAGAGCAAAAAAGGTTTTAGAACATTCATATAGAATACGGGGAGGGGGGAACTTCAGACACCACTAGACTGGTAAATATCAGTTGATAGGACATCATGAGCAGAGAAGAAAAAACATGTTCTATTTTCTTCTGAGACCTATAATTAAATCATCTACAAGTGACACAAGGAAAATTTTCTGGCACATTCTTGCACAGATTTTTAAGCTGGATGTACTAGCCCAGAGCTCACGGTATTATTGATTCCCACCTTGATCCTGAATGCATACCTTCTTTACTAAGTCTGAAAGTAGATAGCTATGATTTAGGTTATAATTTCCAGCAAAAAAATCTGTTCACCTGACTAAGCAGAAAATACTTTTTAACTGATTTCTTCACAAGCATAATATACAGGAAGAAAGGTCCCTTTCTAGCAGAAAATTATATGAATGTTTTATATGCTTTAAATACATAGTTCCTACTATCAGTTCCCAACAGCCCAAGAAGATGGAATCACCATGTGGATCCTTAACAAAAAAATATAGAATTGCTGTCTGATTCAAGCCCCTGAGGATTTATTTGTGTAGGAGCTCCAAATGCTACCTAACACCTTCCATAGGCCCCACTAAGATGAGGCAGGAYKGTTGTATAAATTAACTGAAAAAGAGAGAGATCTTTTCTTGGCAAATAATATGTTAAACTTGAGAAGCCTTAGAAAAATGAGTTAAATCCTTTTTTGTATTTCATCTGAAATGAGTACTGGCTTCTATAGAGAATTCAAGAAATCAGCTTGCAGGAGGCACCAGAGGTGCAACTTCCCAGAGTCTGAGCTGCACCARAGCAGCCCAAGGCATCTGCCAGCAGCAAAGGAGATGCTGGAGGGGCATCACCAAGTTTTCAAAGCCCCCCAACCACACCAGCTCAGAGTATGGAGGCAGACAGATGACTAATAAGCGATAATCATCTTTCAGCAAATTAATATCAAACAGCAAGACCCACWGGTTCCTGATAATCTAGAAATTGAGGTTAGCTGTTCAAACAAAGCTGAGTCTCTCAGTGTCTTGACTGCCAGTGCAGGGGGATCTAAACTGGGGCATAAACAGAAATGTGTGTAAATAACAAAAATAAAGAAAAGGGGCAGAAATCCCRGAACTGAGAGGATCTAGAAAACTAAATGCATGTCTACAGTACACGTGGGATATTTGATTTGTTAAACATCAATTCAGCTTTACTAATACAGGGAAAGCATTACTATTTCTCTCAGTATGGACACAGTCATATCCAGGCAAAGATCCCATGTGCAAAATGGAAACACACTTCATAAGCCCTTTAGTTTAGGTTGGTTTCATTATTTATATACCTTTCAAAAAGATAAATTGAGTTATCCCTAAACATGCAATCTCTCAAATTTCTCCCATTTCTTGTAATGATGATCATAATTTCTATGTTTGCAGTGTATTCATGGGGTTTGAGATCCCTTAATGTGGCAGACAACAGCTTGTCATTGGAGGTCACAGAGCGGAGAAGATATTGTGGTGCTGCAGAGCAGCCTTACAGGATGCACTTAGTGTGCCCCAAAGATCCTGCTCCACCCTATGGCCTGAAGAGCCAAATTCRGTGCTGTCACATCAGGCAGCCCAGCATAATCTAACACAAGGAAGCAAGAAACATTAGAAAGATTTGCTTAAGATGGTGCAACTTCTGTGGGTTGACAGCACTTTKGTTGCTTAGATGAAAAAAAATTAATTGCAGTCACGAAGAAGGAAATTTGTCCTCTAGTTTTGGTTATTGCATAACTCAGCTGGAGGAGCAAAATTGCTCCAATGGTACAGCTCCATCATTTTACATGGACTGAGGACCTGTCCATTCAGTATAACTCAGAAATTTTCCAACCCCTTATTCAGCAGAATGCAGTCCGAGGTGACCTTTTGCACGAACCTCCAAAGGCCACAGAAACTGAATACTTCCAAGCTGACCATCTGACTTATCCTTGTGAAAAGTTACTCTGTATTAAAAGGTCAAAAGAAGAAGAAAAGAAAAGGTTCCTCAGCAGGGAGCTGCCCTTTGGGATGTTAGGTAATTTAAATTAACTGGCATCATGCTGAGTAGCTTACATTTCTATATCTGTATGTGAGTGGGAACAGCTAAGGTTAAAGGGTCAGTCTCTTCTTCAGCAGGAAGACATCCCTTTGCTGCTCCTACTTCGGTGAGCACAATGCTGAACACCAGCAGTTTCTTTTGGGGTCTGTTCCTGCATTCTGCATGTCATGGCAGGGGAACTGAAAACGTTAATGTGACAACAAAAGTAAAAATAGTTCTCTCTTTTCCCTGACTCTTACTTTCCAGAGTTTGTTGTCAAAGTTGCTCAGCATCCTCATACTTCTCCTCAGGATAAAATGCCTAGGCCCTATAGGTAGGAGGATATTTTGTAGGACAGCTAGTATTAGCTTCTGCAGCTACTTCAGTGGGGAAGTTTGTAGTAAATGGAAAGAACAGAAGCTGTTAGGAGCTGGTKAAACATATGAACTCTAGCTATTAAGCTAGGAAGATAAATTGCAAAAGTGAAATAAGCTATCTGCTAACAGCACAGGCAGAATTTAAATGTAGCTTTTCCTCACAGGTCTAGGAGTCAGRGTCCCTGGCTCTATATCAGGTTTTCTCCGTGACACTGAATTTCTGCAGGCTCTGCCCAGTATGAGTAAAATGAAAGAAGCAATAATTTCAAATGATTTTGCAAAATCCACCAATTTATTTTTGGAAAGTACTTTGATGCTCATGTATAAAATCAGYATATTGCTTCAGAAGTGTAAGCAGCAGTTCCAGAGGTTTTGTTCTCATTCAGATRCAGTGACAGGGTTTTTTGCATATGCTTTAGCCTTACCTCTCTTCTTTCCCRTGGGATAGGAGAGGATAGAATTTCTAGAATTTCTATGAGTTTTTGAGTTTTGAGGACTTGATTGTTTTTCATACGTGAATGATGTGCCATACATTTCACTAAGGACGTCAAAGCAACAGAAAAAAAACCTCTCTCACTTGGAAAGAAGGACAGGATGATATTCCAAAGCAGAATCGGTGAAGTTTGTGATTAATAAGGGAATTACCTATTCATTCACTGATTCATTGAAATTACCACTCAGAAACACAAAAAATATTAGCACATTTTGTACAGAACATGGTTACTAGCACAATTAATGAGTTAGCCATAGCTCAGTAGCCGCCTTACATAGATTTAGTAATTTTAAAAATTTTCTTTTAAATTTTCTCAAATTATTATTATTTTTCAATGCACTTACTGAGACCACACAATGCAGCATTGCAAATTAACATACTGTTCAGGGTTTTGAAATTATTTGGTTCCACCTGGTGTTTCACACCACATCAGAGGTGTGCATTATCTCACTGTAACACGGTTGTGCCATGTCTCCTTGCATAATTAACTTCCTGCATACCAACGAAATCAGTTAATGGATATATTACTGATAAGTTTATTAATAGAAGGCAGGGCAAACTGATTCAGAGGCATTAGCATATCTYTAAGCAGAAGATTGCATTAGAGACTGAGAGCAGGACTGTTTATTTGTATAATTGCCCTATCACCAAACTGTTCACAAGCGCTGTTTTGTAACTCAAAGAATCTTTACATTATTCTTGCAAAACTGAAGATGAAGAAGTGTACCACAGCCTTCAAAACGCTATACATACATATATATACATATATATATATATATGTATATATATATATATATATATATATATATATATTAGGATTCCAGCCAGTAACCAACTGCAAATGGTTTCTGGCATTCATTGTAAAGGTGAGGTGAATCACCCTCCAGGTTGCCTGTTTCTTTCAGCGATTAGATGAGTCTTGAGAGGCCAATTTACATGAGAAAAGAAGAAAAAATCTACCCTGTGTAGAGGGAATTGCCTGCTAAATGTGCTTCTTCCCCTCAGTGAAGGGTTTACTCTGCTCTAGGGAGAGGCATCCCTAGGCTGACTTCCACCAGCCCTGGAGCCCCACTGGAGAAGCCGAGTCAGCACAGCTGCTGCTCAGCTGAGACRCGCTGGACAAGCAGATGGCTTCACCAGCCTGATGCCTTTGTTAGGGGCTCTTGCTGAGTTTGCAAGATGCGACTCCACACTTCAGTCGTGCCTTGCCCTTACAGAGTAGATGAAACCTAAACTTGTGATCTACAGGAGACAGGGACTGTRGAAATCTGGTTTACCTTCCATTGGTCATTGTCGATTTTGGTCTTGTCAGACCATAACTTCTTTCCAAATCAAACTGYAGCTATTGAATTGAAAACAGTCTATTTAACAGACTGTGCATGGGGATATCATTCCCACCAGGCTCTCCAACCACTGGGAGACACATCTGTCATTTTCCTGTGAGACAACCAGCAACCTGGAGAGAGGTTCATGAATGTTTGTGGTGTCTTGGCCCAAAAAGGTGACCCATTAATTTTTCTGTAAYGCTAGTCCAGTTTACTTGAGGATTAAGATGAAGCCTGAGATAAGCAACTTGGTTCAAGAGATGCCATCACAAACTAACCAGCCACAAGCAATTGCCAGATGATTACRCTGAAGTTCCTATCTTGATTCGTTGAAAAAAAAGAGCTAAAATAAGCTCCTGAAGTGTTTATCTCAGGAATCTAGGAGAAAATGTGATAGCCAGACTGAGTTTAGACATTGTCCTAACAACCCATCCTAAACCATTAGCAGCTCACATTTACCTGATCATTACATCGCGTTAAAATGTAATTAATAATTAATCTAAATTCTAACACCTTTTCTCTTTTTGTTTTGTTTTTGTTTGGGATTTTTTTGGTTTTTTGGGGGTTTTGTGTTGTGGGGTTTTTTTGTTTTGTTTTGTTTTGTTATGGGAGGACAACGCCTCTGCTAGAAATCTATCCAAAGCCTAGCATGATGGTACGCCTAAATTTCATCCATCCAGCCACTCCTAAGTTTCATCCATCCAGGTCTGTGTATTTTCTACCCTGGCATTCATGGCAATTACAGAAATCAAGTTGCAGAGCCCTTGCATTCACAACGTGGCCCGAAGCAGTGCACAAGGCAACCACTAACAAAGGGRTTTACTGTTCACCTCATCTTGCTCTCTCAACAACCTCTCCCTTGGGCTTTCACAGACAGATGGTTAATATGTATTAATTGTTTTGTTATAAATCCCTCTTGCTTTTCTTTCCAGTTTTCAACTTAGTCCAGAAAATGCTTTGAAGAGATGGTTGGAATCTCAATGAATGTCCACACTGAAGAAAAATCTTCCATTTTTCTCTACCATCAGCTCTTAAAAGTTATCTAATTTATGCTGTTGTAAATAAAGYAAAATCAATGAAAATTGCCTTCTCCAAAGCAAAAATAGTAGAAGAGAGCCTTCCATTACACTCTCTGCCTGAGGAATTGAATAATCTGTTCGCATAATCTGTGTCAACTGTGAAAAACTAACCAAGAAAAAGTACACATAATGATTAAAGATAATAGCTTCTTATCACTGATTCCAATTATAGACAATTTTTATGCATTAGTATGGGCACATGCAACTTTTCCATTTACTGTGAATGAGTCCTGGAATGCTAAAAGTAATATGTGCAAGTGGGGCACACATTACATAGCCACCTAAATTTACATATGTTTTTATAATCAACTAATTAAAAATTCCCAATCCCAGGACATAATAATTTCTTTGACCCTTTTCTGTACTTTGTGATATTASCTGTGATATTTGTTATGTAGAGTAGAATTGCATGTACTTTAAATGTATCACTGGTCATGCAGGATAATAGTGGAATCAAATACTATCTAGAACAGCAGACACATTGTCACATACACTGCATTTGAAGTAATTAAATTTCCCAGTAGAGAATCAAGCCTTGAAATASATTTTTAACTGATTTTTCTCTTCAATTTTACTGAAATAAACTTGATTCTTTCTGAACTTGACTGCATATTTTAGTCTTGGGAAAATGGAATCACGGAACATATTTTGCATCTCTTCACTGCTCTTCTATACAGCTGTGCATACCAAAATAATTCTCAGYTCATTTCAAGGTACAGCCATGAATAATATTCTCTGAGAGACAAAGATATAGCYTCTATGTGCTTGAATGTACATAGGACTACATCTATAACAGGAGAGACATAGAGACGTACTGCAAAGGCTTTGTAGTTAACTGACCTGCATGTGGATTTAAGATRTGATATGTTTGCTGAGAAAGCAAAGCCAAATGTGTGTATGAGTTAGAGCTGATTTACACCCCACAAAAGATGAGGCCCCACAATCTCATACAGAGAAGTGCTGACTATGACAATCTGAAATTTGGCTTTTCTTTATGGAAGGTGAGTCAAATGGAAAAACTAAACAGTAAGGGAGTTATCTCGGGAGTTGTGTCCTCAGTCAACAAGCTTCCTGCAAAGCTGCATCTGCTGATGTTGGTCACCATGTTCGATGTGTGCTGCTGCAGTAACAACAAGCAAAATTAAACGTAGCTTGTTTGCCCGAAGCAGCAACCAAAGTAGCAATACGAGAGAAGACCGGATTTTTTTGAAAACAGTTGGGGCATTCTGTAATCCACCCACCTGCGCGTTGTGATGATCTGATAAGTGTGGGGAAACACATCTGGATCTCAAACCTCACACCTCAGCAGCGCATYGCAAATTGAGTTAGGTAAATGATAATTAGCTTAAGCAGATATTGTGGCTGGAGCCGAACGAGTGACTGACTGTATTCAGACGAAATGAAGGAAGCTCCACTCCCCTTTAAATTTCTCCTAGCGGTACTTGTTTTGCTAATAAATGTGTAATGGAAATGTTAACTACAAGGAAAAAAGGAAAGAGGGACTAAATGGAGAAAGTGAGGAGGAAGGAAAAGGAAACATAAATTTGGAAACCYTGAAGATTCAGATTTATGATTCACTTCTTGAATGCCTCTTGTACCTRAGGATATAATACATTATTTCAGGACTTAAATGAAGTTTAGAAATCCAGTGGGCAGCTGGGAAAATTTTGCTGCAGATTTCACAAAAAAAAACCTAAATGYATACCACATCTATACTCATGAAACCCAAAATTATGAGAATAGTTGCACAATTGCTAAGTGTAGCAGTATTTAAATTTAAATAACAATTATATTCCAGTTGTGTTACTGATTTTTCAAACAGGTTCTCCTGTTTAGGAAGAAACTCTTTAACACTGTTTGCTCTTTTCTTAGTAAGCATAGAAAGTGAAGTTCTACATATTATAATAATTTGGGCATGTATAGCTCACAGACACAAATATTTACAGTTATAAATTTAGTTTACCTGAGACAAAGATCCAGAAAGGAGTGAAACATCTTCTTGCCTAACATCTGTGCTGAGCTATGTTGCGGAGTGTCAGAAATACGGATGGATCAATTTGGGAACTTTATTGTATAGCCTGTGTAAGAAAGTAGGGCTCTACTGACATATGGCCTATGGCCTTCCAAAGCTGTAGATTAGTCCTGAGTCTCAGGAGATTAATCCTGAGAAAGAAACTAGAATGTTTCTTTTTGGTTCCCATCAAGAGTGTTCCATTCTATAATCTTTATCTACCATGGTAAATCCTTGTCTGATACTGTTTTATCTGAGTATCTCAAGTACGTTGCAGAATTTAATTTCTGTGAAGCAGGTAAGCATCACCTCTATTCTGTAGAGGCACAGAGATAAAACTGGGAGCAATTCTGGTTTCATCATGTCCCAGTTTAGTGGCTTATTCTACTTATTTCATATGAGCTACCAAGTGCAGTGAGGTAAGAAACATTCTTATACAAACTATAGTTTATTCCCAGACTATACAGGATGAAGCAAGTAATTTTTACATTATTTTCTTACAGAGAAATGCCTGCATTCCAAAAAAATAGTATTTTGGAGAACTCTATTTTTGAGCCAGAACCTCAGCCAGTGAAGGCTGGAGTTGATAAGTTTGGGGTTTGTCGAGCTGGTCTCTCCTGATCAAAGAGCATTTCAGTAGGAACCCTCAGCTAACTCCACTTGGCTGGAACTACTTTCTGTCAGGCACACCAGCTCTGGCCCAGCCAGCACATCCTGGGTCGTAGCTGATTCCTTCCACCTTCCCATCTCAGCTAGAGGGAATTGCATTTCAAATCCTGCCATTTCAGGTTTCTCTCCTGGTGATTATTTCACTGCCAAGGACCATTAATATGGTCCTTGATGGCACTAACATATTTAGAAATCTGAGCAGATTTAGTTCAGATGGGTGTGAGATTATTAGGGTTATTATTAAAGCACTTTTAAAAAATCAAATTGTGTACAACGTAATGTGATAAATTGAAATAATCTAGGTGATAACTGGGAAAAAAATAAATAGGAAAGTACACAAATTTCCCAAAAGATTTCATATGAAAAAAATTAAGAGCATGAAAGCATACAAAGATCATTAATGATGCCCGTAGTTTTGTACAATTACTAAGTTAGTATCTTTCAAATTTCTCCAATCTTGCTTAAGCAAGGCAAAGAAACTGTGCTCTCCTAAAGCACTGACATGATTTTATGGGTCTTATTTAGAAGCAGAAGAATTTGTTAATACTCTGAAGAACTCTAATCACAATTTTTCATCAAAGCAGAATAAAAAGTCTGTACCTAATGCCTTGATTTACTCCTAGAAAAATTCTCATTTACTTCACTTGGCCAAGTAAGGGTAAAAAAAACATGAAATGGATGAACTAATGACTTTGGGAAAAGTTATCTGTTTAAATGGTCATCTTAGGCAAGACACAATTAGAATTACTTGGTCTTTTCTCTTAATTTCCGGTCTCCCAGGAGTGTATTTATGAATCTCAAGAGGAATGCTTTTTGTCCTGTTAGCCTTAATTGCATTTTGTTTAGCTCAATGTTTTAAACAAAAAAGCTCTTCCCAGTATGGCTGAATTTACAGATCTCAAGTTTCTGTGAGGAAGCAAAGTTTTTGCTATAAGCTGGTTCTTCATACATGTGAACTTTTTTGGATCAGCTACATCTTAACTTGCAAATGTAAATCTGACATTGTAACTAAGGGAAAAAATTATCATTCCAAAAGAAGTAGGAAAGGTTTTAAAGATTAAGAAATAGAAGCCAGGTTTAAGTAACATCTTCTATCACTTTGATTTCATAATTCAGCCTAAGTATGATTGATAAATTAACATAATAAAAAGCAGGACAACATCTGTTCTGCACTATGGGAATAGGAGGAAATTTTGACATTTGGGAAGTTGCTATGAAGATATTACATTCTATATGGGAACATATGAAGAGTGTTTACAGTAAAAATAAACTTCTGGTGCCTACTTGTATTCCTTTTTAAATGTACGCATCTGCCTTTCAATTTTAGCAGACAGACACCATAACTTTATTCTAGATTTAGTTTTGAAATCAGACTAAAATAAATGGATGGAGTAATTAGAAATGACCCATGTACATGTTTTTATTTGTTGAATACTTTCATGTATCCTGTTTAGTGAAACAGCTTTTGCATAGTCTGACTGTACCTCCATGATTAAAAATAAAGGCATCCTCATTGTAATTCAGATAATATATGTGAGAAATATGTCCCAGCCTGGCACCAGTTTTTAAAGCTTTCCAACCTTATATTCATTGCAAGTTAGCTAACCACTTMTTATTGCTACTAATATAATTGCGTGGTACATTGATTTATGTAGGGATTGCTTAATTCAAGATCAAAGCCAAACCTTTTTATTCATATCTTAAGAGATGAAGGATGTAATTGAATTCATATATGGGCTGTTAAGTAACGTGCATATTTACCTCATACCTAGAACCGCTTCCTGAGCTGGTGTGCTGGCCCTTTAACCCAGGGCATGAGGTTCAAACAGTAACACCACTGAAAGGGAGCTATAAAGAGAGATAGATTGGGAATCCCTGCATCCTGATTACCCAAGATAAGAAGGTTTTTGGGAGTGGAAGAAAAGGTGGTGAGAGCTAAATTGGCTGTSTTTGAGATAAAAGTTAATTTCCTTAAGAGCCCAGTTAAGACACTGTCCTGTTTAAATCTAAAGCTCACAGTAAAGGCAGCAGGCAACTTTTACATTCACTGGAGATAATATTTATAGTTCTGGTGATTGCCTCTGCAGAGGGGATGGCAGGCAGTGGTATATACAAACACCTTAAGAGATAAACATCTGCAGAAGAATGCAGGCCCCCTGYAAAGCATTGGGTACTGAAACAGAGAAAGAAATTGAATTAATATATGCAAAAACCTGCTTTAACTGTGAAGTTAAAAATATGCAGGATTTTCTTATGGAGCTCCAGAAATCATTATAGATGATCAGAGTGGTATCTCAGAGAAATGCCAATTACTGACTTCCCAGATTGCTCAGCATAAGTGATCAAGTGCCTGTTGCAGCTGATAGATCTGCACAAAAACATTTTGCACACATGCTGCAGAATTCAGAGCCTGAATATTGAAACTTACTTGTAAATAATTTGTTCTGATTTAAACAATGTGTTTGTCTTTGGAAGCAGCTGGTGTTTAACTGTTATACTGATTTTAATGTTGAGAAAGTAAACAATTTATGATTGATGTTAGCAGTAGTTCACTATGCAGCCTCATGCATGCTTAAAAAGCCTTTCATATTATGGTATATCTCCATACACAGTGCAAGGAAAGAAAAGACAAGGAGAYTTGCAAGTATTTGTGTCAGATAGGATTTTTCTTTGGATGTTACACTTTCTCCTTGGTCTGAAATGCCTTCTTACAGATGGGGCTGGCAGGAAGGCCAAGGTAGGATCCCAGGAACATTTAAACACACTTGCTTTCATTTGGAAATGGCTTGAGCCCCAGGCAACCAAATAGTGGAAACTGATTTCAAGCACTGTTGCATCCTGTCTCTTCCCTTGCTTTCTGCCACCTCCAGCTACCTCAGAGTCTCAAAATTCTTGCCCGTTCCACTTTTCTCCAGTCCTTTCATCAAGACCTGACCAGATTCTGATTCTGGGAGCATCCTGGGATGCAGCTGGCTGCCCCCTGCCCTGAGACTCTGGCTASAGGTGCCTGGGGAGCTCTTCTCATGGGCTAGGCCCTGGCTGAGATGTTTGCTTCAATGCCTCTCTGTCCTTTGCTCATTGAATTAATTTGCRGGCTTTCCTACCTAGTTCAGAGGCAACTATATTGCTCAGACCTATATCTTAAGCAATGTGCTCACAAGCTTACATTCAAAGTCGTGAAGAGCTTAATTTCTAAGCAAAAGCATAACAAAAGTCTTATAATTTTCTCTATATTTGATTTAAAAAAAACCCATCCTGCCTAATACAGGTTGAAACTCAGCATTTTCACATTCCATTTTAGTCTCGCTTGGGATGCTGTTTGCCTTGCAAGCACCCTGGTGTAGCTCCATGGGCTTCTGCCTGAATAGAGACTTCAGTCTGTGTCCTGTCATGTTTTAGAACATAATTTTTTCGATCATCGAATTAAGCAAACTGGTTCATTATAAGGAGCGCTAAGGTGTTGATTCAATTCCTGCCTCTGATTTTTTTTTTCAAGGTTGTTTACCTGTGAAGCCATGTGTAACTAAAGAAAATCCCCACAGCAAGTGGTAGAAGATTGAGAGAGAAGAGGCCTCACTACTGCATTTCTTTAAGCTTTAGTCCAAAATCTCCAAGCCCCCAAGGTTTAATTATCGTGTGCAGTCTAGTGTTGAATAGGAAAAAGGGACTGTAGCACGAAGGAAAGATTTTCACACTGATACTCACAAAAGAACAGGAGCATTAAACGAAAAAAAATGTTCTAAGGTTCTCAGTGCATTTGAAGTGAATAAAAGAGAAATAACTGTCAGGGACCAAGCAAATTATGAGTGGAATTATAAATAGTGAGTGTTTATACATCTCTGCAACAAGAAATGCATCTTTTGGCTTACTGCAGCAGAATAAATACACCAGAAGAGTGCAAGTTAGAGCTTTTCACGTTTTCTTAGCCCTTTTCTTTATCTTATTTCAAATTAGGTTACTGGCTTAAAAGAACTCAAAAGGTGAAAAAGACCTCACAGTGTTATTCACTTTAGCACATATGTGACCTGAAGAGGATTAAAGGTTTGTTCAATCTCTATTCATAGTATTCTTACAGAATTTTCAAAGGACCTTTTAAACAAAGGTTGCCAAACAAAGCATTTCTTTTGTTGCTACTTAGCTGAGGCCTATTGTCAATTAATAAGCAGGTTTTCACTTCAGTGATTGGGGCTTTCAATTCCAATTACACTGCATACATATAGAAAATGTGAATGCAATATTAATAGCAACATAAATTTGTGCATATGTGTGTCTGTATACATAGATACGTAAGTACACATGCTCCACAAACTTGTCTCCATGTAACACCACACAATACCCTGTTACAGCAGGTGCTATGTTCCACCACAGACTTGGCTGCATTTTAATTGTACTTTTAATCTGTATCTCTACAAAACGCTTTGATGTTTTCAAATTTGATATTACAAATAGCCTGTGTAGAAAATACTTATAKTTAAAGCAGGAGTAGGTGCTACTTTGGTTACATTTATTCCAGATACCAATATAATTTTGATATTTTTAATTAATTTTATTTTCTAGACTGAAATTTTGTTTCAGTTTGAGTTTTTGGAAAATTTGAATAAAGGATTTTCCACTCCACTTTGGTGAATTGAAAATTAATATTTATTGTCTTTCCAACCTTTTCTTGAATGAGCACATCTTGAACAGCAGCAGCTCATAATAAATACCATTTACCATGATAAAACAGTAATCTTTTAGGGCAGGAAGGAAATTTCATTTTGAGATAATCACATTATGAGATTTTGAAAAATTACGTATTGTACTTMTGCATTGCAATCACACCACACACCTGCAATTCAACATAAATCTACTTATTTTATTCACTCACACATAGGCATGTCTATATATACAAAGAATGCATACATATCTATGCACATATATATATCTGCATGTACATTATTGTATGTGAAGATTAATAGATGGTGAGATAGATGTGGCTACATAGATCAATACACTCACAAGGGTTCTTGTGGGATTTTGACCCCCTTAAATATAAGTGATTCATTATTGGAGGAAATACACGTGACACAAAAGGATTATATCCTTATTTGCATAATTAATCTAAGCGAATCACTTAGCAGAAGCAGAATAAACTGACAGCTGATGGAAGCAAAAGTGCAAATGTGCGAGACTGACCCAAGCTCCAGCCTCAGCCAGAAAGGATAGAGAGCTCCTTATCTGCTAGATAGGGCTGCAACTCTGCAGCGTTTGCAAGAGCCAAACCAGTGACCTGCAGATACTTGGAAGCATCAGAGTGTTAGGGTGGGTGAGCTGTGGAGAGCTCAGTGCAGACCTGGCCCCAGTCTGGGGAAGAGGCTGCACATTTCCTTGGCTAGYACCACACCACACACCACCAGTCTCTTCTGCAGGGAGAGGAAACGTTCTCATCATGTGCTTTTTTCCCTCTTCAGAAGATCTACCTCTAAGAATTAGTGCTGGAGGAAGTTTTTCCCTCTCTCATTCTAGACTCCGTAGAATAAATCTCATCTTTCAGTTTTTATCCAATTATTTATAATCCTATTTTAATCCCTAAGTTTTATTCCCAGGTTATTGTGAACCAGAGAAATTTATAAATCTTTGGAGGGCAAACAGATACCTATACCTACCTACCTTCCTTCCTTCCTTCCTCTCTTTCTCTCTCTCTCTCTCTCTCTCTCTCTCTCTCTCCCTCCCTCTCCCCCTCTCACTCTTAAAAGGAGATGCATATTCCTAGAATTGCTGTATCTGGGTAAATATAGACATTTTTATGCACACATATACCTTTACAGATTGATGTGTGTGTGTGTGTTATAATAATCCTCGTTTTACATGCATAGATATCCAATGTGGGACTTTTTCAGAAGTCAATTACTTGATGACATAAACCTAGAATATATGTGTCATATACAGCCCCTACATGTTTATGTTTGAATGGTGCATATGGATGAAAACCATGTGAATGGAATCCTGTGTTTATATCATTAGCCTAGAGGATTTCTCAACATTTAAATGAAATACCAGTATATAATTCTCTTTGACTTTTTTGTATGATGCAGACCTTGTAAAATGTAGCTCTCTAGATGTAATGCAACATTGCCCTGAAGATTTTGAATCCATTAGAAGAACACTATTTTTGTATAGTACTCTTGCTGAATATACTGAAGTTTGCAAACTGAGTATAAATCTGACAAAAACCCTTAATGCATGTTTGTATGTAAGCTCRCCCAAGAGGTCACAACCTTTCTTTGGTTTGGATAATATTGAAGTTCAAGTATATTTTCTACTTTAAGGATGGACTGACTTCCCACTAAATCTGAGCAGGTCCTGTTGTTAAGACTACCTCTGACAAATACAGTAAGAAATATGAGGTCCTCCTATTAGAATGTGACAAGATATTCTGGACATAGCMCCCATATCAGACTCAGAACTTAAATAGCTCCTACTCAAGAATTCATAATGCAACAAGCAGTAGCAATAGTCTATAGATACWCTTTAGGATCATATAATGGCTTGAGTTAAAAATATATCAGCTTTTGGGCCACTGAGAGTGTGTATTTGTGTTTGTACCATATGGATTTAGAATAATCCCTTCTGACAAGATATAACAAATATAAGTGCTGAAAGTTATTTTCCCCCATGTGGTGTCTACAGATCTTGCCCAAGAATGCCAGATGAAGCTTCTAAAAGTTACAAATGTGATACAGTGCATGACATTTAAGCTAAAAACCCAAAAAATTAGGTTAATTACTTCTGCTGCGTGAGAAAGAAATGGTGCAAGATGAGCTGACTTTTTTATGGTATACATATCTGTAAAAGAGGCACTTCCTTTGCTTTGGGTCTTCTCTGGGATCCCCTTGTATGKGTGAATGCCGCCAGGGAAGCAATATCACTACAGCAGACCTTTGGTTTTGAAAGTCAGAAAAATGTTCAAAGTGCTGTGTAATATTTTTCAATTTGATCTAAAGCAAGTTATTTCAACAAGTCTGTCTGTAGCCATATAAAGCAGCTCTGTCTAATAACCTGCAGAAAGAGAGGTTTCTATTTATACAACTTGTAAGGATGTGTGAGCTGTGAAGAATTGCAACATAGATCAGGGAAAGGTCCAGTTAGCCCAATATACTGCATACAGAAGTCYAAAGAAATARCATTTTTAAAGAGGAGCTCTAGACTGAATCTTAGTGCATCAGATTTTGAGTCGGCATCTTCAGGAAGTAGAAGCTTGAACTACAAGCTCTATGTAGAGCTTCATTTAAGAAGTTTATGCAAAAACTATCTTCTGTGACATTTTCTTGCCTTTTTGCCCTCTGTACTTTTGAACCCTGCAACAACATGCCACTGTGAGTTCCATAACAGTGTATTTGTTTTTCTTTCCTTTGTTTTCAGCCTGCCACCTGAGAATGCCATTGTTCCTCTTACCACTGCTCTCCAGTCAAGTTCTTCACACATTCAGGATTTTATTTAGCAATAACGTGTTCCAGTCACCTCTTTTCTACATCTGCTAGCTTTTTCTCATACCAAAATCACTGTATATTTAAACATATTGTTTGCTTTTCCAATTGCTCCAATATCCTTTGGAGAGAAGATGACTGGAAATACACACGGTATGTGAGACATTGGCAAAACAGTGCATAATGATGATTTCTGTTTTCTCTTTCTTTACATGGTCAGGTTTGTGTTTGCCTTTTGGCTACAGCCAAACACTGAGTCAGTGCTTTCAAAATTTTATGCATCCCTGACCTAGGTTAATTTATAGTACTCCTTGTACTTCTAAAAGTGGGGTTATCACTTGTTCTGCATACAGGTGTGTATTCATCTGTTATTTTGTTATTTAACCAAGTGTAGTTTTATTTGATTTGTTTTGTTGTTTAACTGCAGCTATTTGCAATCAGGTTTATGTTTGACCCTTCCAAGTCAGTTTMTAGAATTTACAGTTTTATTGGCTTCCTCTATGGTCTTTTCCTCATCATTTACAAGTACATTGAATGGTGTAGATCACATCAAAGATGTGATTTCTGAACATGTAAAGCAAGTGTTCAAGGAGAATTTCTCTCTTCTGTGATTTTTCTTCTCTGTTGTAGCTCAAAAACGGAAAAGTCAAAGCTTTAGCAAGTCCATTGGTTTTTAAGAATGTAATCCTACAGAATGTAAAAAGAAAACAGTGCTTTGAAGTTCTAAATACCTAAAATATGGAAAAAGTGTATCTTTAGCCTGTTTTCTGGGAAAAACAACAAACTGAGACAACGGTCTCTGTTGATCAGGACACATTTATGGAATTAGTTACTGCAATGTTTTTATGTGCATTATGTATAATAGATAAAGTTTACAGGCTTAATCTGTCAATCTGAGCTATCTAAATTTTGAATTTAGGTGGCAGTTTTCCTGCTYATGTTTAGTCACTTCAAATTCAGGTGTATGTCCAAGCCCTGCACAGAGGTTCTGTCTTTATTTGGAGAAGACAAACACATCTAAAGGATGCTTCAGCCCATTCTAAAATAGGTGTTCCAGAAAAGCAGGATGAGTCACCATCTGGAATAATGCTGCCTTATTTCATTGACTACAGAACAACTAGCTGGGCTAGACACCTAACTTTTAAATTATTACAGACAACTGAGATTAATTTTACCCCACATAATTAATTTAATCCCYATCATAGCTACAGATTGAATTTTTGCAAGTACAAGGAGTTAGGTTGGTGGCTATTAGGTAAAAGACATCTGCAGAATTTATTTTATCAGATAGAGACATTTCCTCTGAAAAGTTTTCCAACAAGTTTTGGATCCTAAAGACTCGCATACATGGAAAAGTAAGCACACTTGACAACTTTTCCATGTAACTGGAAATGATGCCAGTTTAATTAGGCTGATGAATTCCATGTGGAAATTCTTACTTTAGAGTTAGAAGGGATTTTTAGCTTCAACTATTTCCAGACAAACATTGCTGAAATTTAAAGAAACAAAGAAAACACCCTTAAGCAAACATATCACCTTTTACAACTTAGGAATATGTTTGCTGATACAACTCGAACATTTGATTTATCATCTCTTTAAGACAGCCACTCTTACAAAAATAAGTGTAAAGGGACATAGAAGTGCAGCACTGTAAACAAGTACAAAAATTTAAAATTTTTTGTGAACTCGATAAAAAGTCTGTGTTTTCCTTTTGTTGTTTTTTTTYCCTCCTGTTAATCAGACTGCTTCACAATGAAACATCACTTGTGAATTTTTGACTTTTGAATGACTGATTTAATCCTTATAGCCACTAACTTACAATCTTATTTTACCTTGGCATGTTCCTTTTAACCCYCACCAATACGGAGTCTAAACTTTACCTCTGATTTCATAAATTTGTCTGCYCACTAGAAGTGGGAAGAAGGGGTAACTAATGTAACAAGAAATGAGCCTGCCAATTTACTTGCTACTCTGTCATTAGGCTCTGGTACTCCTAATTATTTAGTAATAYAAAAATCTTCCTTTTCATGAGATGTATTTCAATGGCCAGATGCTGGGGAAAAGAATTAAGAGAAACAGAGAAAAGAGATGGATATCCCTACTTCTTCAAGGCTTCTGTTTATGCAAACAACCTTCCAGCAGTCTGTAGCATGTCAGCATGGAGTCAAAGTCAATTTTCCAATCTGCCCTTGCTATTTGTGTCAGAGATCAGTTCCAGCRTAGACATGCTCTTCAAACTGGCTCCTATAGGTTAAATAAGGTACCTCCAAGGTGCTGCTGGTTGTTTTTCTTTCTTGCAGCTCCCTTTCATTTAATAATAATGCCTAAAAAAAAAACCACCTACAAACCAAGTATTTCACATACTAAAAAGCCAGAAGTGCAGATACCTGCAAAATGGTAAAAATGCCTGCTCCTGGCAGTGGAATAGGCTTTTCAAGAGGAGAGAGAGGATGTTGTCCAAGATGGCAGTGGGTTTGGTCATGTAGGTGAAAGCAAAGACAGCAGCAGCAATTCCCATTTCACCTTTCTGTGCTCTCAGGGGCTGCTTGCAGCCCTTGTAGGAGTCTGAGAAGTTCAGGGCACTAGGCTTGGTCCAAAGACCAGACAAMCTGTTTATTACCTGCAGCTGCAGAAGAGATCTTCAGGATCCCATCAGAATAGTCAGCATCAAGGAAAAACTACATATCACCTCTAAAACATTTGCAGATTATTCTCTGAGAGCTCAGAACGAGAAAAGCTTTATTTCCTGGGAAAACCCTCACTGCCTCTTCTTCTCCTGCTACAGCATCCAGCCAAACTGGTACTTCAGAAACAAGCCAGCTGGAGTGACTGCCGTCATAAATTCYTATGGATGCTGTGTTTGGTTGTTTGAGAAAAAATCAATCTACATACATATTATTTCTCAWGAAGTCAACTCATAAACCATAGGAGGGACTACCAGAATGATATAGATGTAGCCTACTGGCCAGCTTCTCTGGAAAATGTCAACTCTATGGCCTTGTTTCTGTTTTATTGCTCTCAAAGAAAGGATTCATGCCTGTTAAAACACAATCATATTAGCATGCGAGTGATCTGAGATGCCAGTATAGCACCAGACACTCATGTGAGCAGTCTTCCCATGCACTAATGTACAAATTCCAGGTGGAAATGGATTCCAGAAGGCAAAATTCTGGAATATTCTAAATACCTTGGTGGTATTTAGAATACCTTGCAGGAATTATCCCTAGTCAAGTAATCATTTGTGTAATTTTTTCATTGGATAATGTGTCACTTCACTGAATCATTTTCCTTGCCTTCCATGTAACCTTCCCCTGTGTAAGCCAAATTCCTGACTCATCATTTGTTGTGGATGTAGAGCTCCATGTCTTAGCTGATAAAACAGTATGGTTTCTTATACTGAAGCATTAGCCTGCTTCCTGAGATGTACTGCTTGTCCAATGGCTACCAAGCATCGGCACTTTTAGTGCTGTGTATGTCAGTCTTTATTATTATTATTATTATTATTATTATTATTATTATTATTATTATTATTATTATTATTATTATTATTATTATTATTATTATTATTATTATAATATTCTATTTAGTTTGTCTACTTTCCTTCATAATGTCATCATCTTATTTGTGTCTTTCTTTGATTTACCGCTTTGAATCTGTCAGTATAAATAATTTGCTTTTACTCATCAACCTCTCCCATATATCCCATGGATGAAGATAATCTACTCTTTTTCCCTAATTTCTAAGTCACATAGGAAAGATGGCAAGATTCTAGTGGCTTAAGCTCCTTTCTACTCTATTCATTGTTCAGAAGTATCAATGACTTGCAAAGAAGCCTTGCAAGACTCATTTTGCCAATTATCAGCACAGGCTGAAGAAAYCCTAATGAAAGACCAGGGATGGAATCTTTTAAAGGCAACAGAAGAATATGGATGGAGAAAGTCCCTTGGGTGATTTKACAGCTTGAACATGATATTGATGGAATAGGAGAAGAAAACTGATGACGCTGAGGCACAGTGATGGGGTGCAATGGGCAAATGTAAAGCCTCTTCCTTTCTTTTTCTCTTTTCCTTTTACTCCCTGTGGTATCTCTTACATCATCAAATAAATAAAATATCAAAAAATATAAATTGAAGTAGTTGGAATTGGTGCAAAGGTATATAGAAAACTGGATGTTTTCCAGGGTTAAAAAATTTGGTTATGACAACAGCCAGTCAAAGCTTCAGGAACCAGTATCTAGAAAAGCAGAGGCATCTGGCTTAAAACAAAGAAAAGTAATCAAGATATTCTGATTTTAAAGCCTTGTATCTTTGTTTTACCTAGAAGTAATAGTATTTTTTCTCTGATATTTTCATTAATTCAATCATATAATAAAAAAACGTATTTTTTTTTGCCCAAATTCAAATTCTCCCTCAGTCTAAGGAAAGAAGTAAATTTAAATTCTGAAAGTATTCAAAATGCAAACTTCACCCTGAAAAGAGAAAAACTACAGAAAATCTCTAGGTGCTCCATYATTTTTAATAAATTCAACATGGAAAGCACTCAAACAGTGTTTTGTATAACACTATAAAAATGAAAAAGGATAATAGAAGAAAACAGAGAGAAGGGGGCTTATTATTTTGCCTTATTACGAAAGAAAATGGACATTCAATTAAAACTTAAAGGTGACATATCCAAAATTGATGAAAGAATAATTTCTCTTCTTGACAAGACACTCTTAAGACTAAGGCCTAGGGATATTTTCCGTATCAGTCTGAAAACTGATTAAGAAAAAAACCACATAAAAGATCTGCCTGAAGAGTTTGAGTCATTCTGAGCATGAACAGCAAGAAATTACCAGTATTACCACTTATGATTGAAGTGGAATCTGATGAAGTGAATCCCCCAAGTGGCTGCCCACACTGTAGATCAGGAGGAATGGATAAGAGAATAAAAAATACGAGATCTTTCCTGACATGCTCTTTTTTTAAAAATAGTAAAAGGAATGGAATTTGTGTGGCTGACTCCCAAGTTAGTCCAGAAAGCTTTGATTAGTGCATATAAAAATATTATCTTCCTAAGTAGGAAGAAMATCAGTTGTTCAGCATTAAGAGAAAATCACATTTTCTGTGCATCTTTATCRCTGTTATGTCAAAGTCCAAGCTTATTGGAAGTGTTTCACTCCAGCTGTTTATAATGAATGAGACAGAATATGTGTGTCTTGCAAAACTGGGYTGCCATGGGCTCATTTTCAAAAAATCCATCAAACCATTAGGTATGGAGCAAAAATGCTATCGACTGCTATCAGAGTTGGAGAAATACATTGAAGGGCAGAATTTTTGAACRGCAGAAGTTGTGCAGTACATAGTGTGACGTAAAGAAAATCAATATTTGCATTCCCAGAAGCAGCCATGTGCACCTATTTCCAGAGCTCCTAAGACACAGCCCTTTCAACAGTTCCCAAACAATTCTCCTGATRTAATGAGTGCAGAAAAATCAGACACTGTTCACAGAAATTCACCACAGGAAAAATGTCCCGCTGGAGCCCTGTGGTGCATAGCCTCTTCTTACTTTCTTTCCCTCAAGGTTTATATTTTGTTTACACAGACTGGGGACCAAAGAGGATTTTTATGCTCGCCTACTTTTAACTGTGTGGAAATTAGACATCTAATTTCATGCTTTGTGGTCAAAGGAGACCAGCATCGCTAGAGCATAGTTTATCCCATCTGTCTCTGACATATGTCTTTGGATGGGACAGGTACCCTTTTGTAAGTCCTGTGTCTGCTCATTAATTATCGAGGGAGCCTCCAGGAGTAATTTAGACTGGACGTATCACTTTTACAAGGTACAGCTAGGTGAGATGGATGGAACTCTAGCTTCAGTGATCAAGACACAGTTCCATGTGCAAGCTTTCTATTAGTAACAAKACTTTGAGGAATCCTTCTGTGCTGGCCAAGAGGGTGCACGTTATGGGTATTCAGCCACTTTGGGTACCTATAGGCAAGAATAGAAAAGACAGCTGAAAAAAGTGTTCTGAAAGATTATAAATAAATCACAGTCCAGAGGGTCAGATAAGCTCAGAGCAAAGACAAACATTTTCACAGAGGCACTAGAATGCTATTCAGTTTTCTAAAACTGCCAGATTACAGTGAGASTTTAAGAGTCTTGCTTTATATCTCTTTGTACCTTATGCAACTACAAATCCACTATATTAACATTGTTCTGAATAAACTCATGAACATTTTTKCTATTAGGACTTGTCCATATTTTTTCCCCGGGAAACAAATTTATGTATGGGCAAAAAGTTAATATTTTCTGATGAGGTAACCCTGACAATATTTCATAAAATTTCATAAGGAAGCCTCTTGATCTTTCTTTCTAACCTTGACTCAGAATGACCTTTTTGTACTTCAGGAAATCTATTTGGACTCTAAAGAAAAGTGTTWGGAATATAATTTCTGAATGTCTGATGATTTTTKTTACAAGTGCATTATTTGACAAGTYTAAGCTGAAACGYAGGAATATGTGTTCAATGAGAAATCTATGCTCTTTGACTTGTCATCCCTGCTCAGAATTCAGAAAGCAGTTGTGAAAGTGTCAGATAACTTCCTGCAACAGGGAAGATCCAATTTTAGAACAGGGTGTCTTAGTATGTTACAGCATGCCTTAGAACCACTCATTGTGATGAAGGCCTCATCACACTGCATGCTACAATAGGAGAAGGCAGTCCCTACACAAACAAATTATGCGTGAGACAATCACTGGCTCCTCCTTGATTTAGAGATAGGATGCAAGGGAAAACCTGTCTGCTCCAGGTCACACCAGAAATATGTGGCATACCTGGAGAAACACTGTTGCTTTCACCACAGGATCAGTTTTAGGGTCATGTTAAATATAAATGACAATAGAATTTGGACTTAAGTGCTATTATTATGTTTTAAGTTGCTTGTTGTTCTTGTTTGCACAAGCAGAAGTGGTTACTTATTATAAGGTCCAGTTCCTTGGATCACTGTTAGGAGAAATTTCTGAACTCATGGTTAAATGCAAGATGCCAGATGAGGCAATTTCTAGATGCTTCCCAYCACCTGATAAGTCTATAGAGATACATACTTTCAGAAAGCTCAGGTTCATTTCTGGTAGTTCCCTGCTTACAAATAATTTCCTGCTGATAACTTAGATGCTGACTCAGGGTACAACAGGGCTTTTTACCACTTCTGGTAGAGACATATCCATATGTATGTGTGTATGTTTGCAAATGAATTATATAGTTAGGGTTATGGTTATATAGAGAGAGCTATATGCATACATATATGTATTTATCAAACATATTTTTCAAGTTCAATCATAGCCTAGGAAAGATCTCTGGCTAGATTTTTCCCATTTAAAAAAAAAGTGGTGCTTGGAAGTGCTGGGTGTGGGAAACCACATCTTACCCAAAATCCAAAATGATGACCTGTCATCATTAGGGCATAGCTTTTACTTGGTTTCTGGCTGCTTTCAATGCAGATTTTAACTCTACCCCTCCTGACATCATGCTGGAACATAACCTGACTAGTTTACTCAAGGCCAGGCTTCTCCTTCCTGACTCACACTGTTACAGCCGTGTAAAGCCCTTAACTTCAAACACATGCTGGAAACTCAAGATCATATCTAAAGTTCACCACATGCTTATCCAGACCTTCAAAAAGGCCACGGAGAAATGTCTTAGTCTGTGTTTTTTTACATTTTTAGATCTTTCTGGCTCTTAATAGATAGGATGGGGCAACTCACCAACAGTGAGGTAAGCTTTACCTSGGAGCAGAATATCCCACTCAGGTGAAATTTCAAAGGAATGCAGTATGTACATGACAAAGGTGTAAATTAATTGTATGTAAATACTCTGGAAGAAGATTTATCACAGCTGCTAATATTGCAGTAGCAGCAGGATTTTTCTACAGGGTTTTGAAGGTCCTTTGGGATCCTAAACATGCCTTAGAAACTCACATTTTGGCTGCMCTGTAGTCTGCAGCCAGACAAGTCAGTGAAAACTTTCCCAGGTGTATTCACCCCATCTCAGCTGTACTTCTGGCTGCTCTGCAAGACATTGCTGCAGAGAGCTTCCTGAACCACTGCTAAAGAGTTCAACATTTGCCTTCATCCTTGTGTCATATCCAAACTGGTATTATGGCTCCCCACATCTTTAGGAAGGTTAACACACTTGCAAGAAGCTAAGATTTAAAAAAAAATTAGATTCGAAAACTATTCGAATACTAATGTATTTTGTATTTTCAAACTAYTGTCCAAATTAATCCATACCATTTTCCTCTCAAGTGCAAATATGCTGTTAGCAACCCYACATGATTTTAGCATCTGAGCTGTTGCATAAATGCATTAGCACAAATATTTAAACTGCATTTTCCTCCTCTCTTTCATTTCCCTTCCCTCTAAATTTTTATTGGGCAAAACATGCAGACTTTCAGACTCCCATTAGAGAGGAGCCATGCAGCTAATTACACTCAGAAGACAAAAAAAGAACACGTGAGAGACAAAACTGTATTTTAAAAGCAAAACTCAAAATTGTTTTGTCATTAAAAATATCCATATTTTAATTATTTTTTGGGTTTTTTTGTTCAGTTTGAAAAAGAAGACATCAAACACCCAAATACCAGTAACACTTATAGGACTAAGGCTCTCCCTAAAAAGCTGGTGTATTGCAAAGGTCAGGGMGATTCTTCCATCACAGATAACAAAAGAGTGAACAGGGGGGACAGAGTGACACAGAGAGGGTCACATTAAATTTCTGTGTCAGGGCACAAAGTCSATCACAGCTCCAAGAATAATTCCAGTTTTAACCACAAGCCCATACATCCTCCCTTGTGAAAATCCCTCCCTTAATGCTATGTAATGCAGCTCTTCCATTTAGAATATTTKAATTCGATATTCTCTTTCAATCTGAGCTTGCAGCTGTTCATGGAAATGTATTTGAATTCAAGATGAAAATTAACAATCCACTTCATGTTAATAATGAACTCAGTTTCTGTTGGACCATTTAATTTAATACTGAAGTAAAATTATTTTCCGTAATCTTTCACACTCACACTCATTGCAGCTCTCAGCTGGCTCTTACAGGTTGGTGGGTGTCAAAAAAGGAGCTCCTCAGGCAGTGAGGGACTTTGCAAACTCTTAGACAAAGAAATCCATTAGGCTTGTGAGATAAGCTCAGGGCCTAAAGAATGCCTGAAGGGACTGTAGAGGATCTACTTTCAGGAAACTCTTCCTGGGCTGTCTGGAAGCCCAGACAGATCATTCTACCCAGGCAAGAGCAGATTACATATTTTCAAAATTGTTAAATCTGGAATCTACAGTAAATGCTGTGACTGTACATGACATCAGCACTGGGTATGAGAAACACTAGCAATATTCATATTTTATGTTATCTGAAAGTTCTTAGTTTCTTTGTACTGCAGAACAAATGGTCATTGGACATACAATGTTATATATACAGAACCACAGAAATCTGATCTAAGTCGTCTTGTACAGTTTGTGTAGAGTGTAGAATGTTGTGTAGATCTATCAATATTATTGGCTACAATGCCTAACGGAAGGGTTTTAAAACAGGCATTTCTTGTAAAACTTCAGCACCCCAAAATTCATTGTGTTTTGGCACTGCAAAACAGCATCCCAGCTGCTGGCTTCCCTGAGCTGCCATGCAAACAAGGGGCCTGTTGTCTGCAGGAGTGGAGCTGGCAGATGTGCCTGTGCCATTCCAGCATCCCTTGACCCGGGTTAGGCTGTCTTGGGTGAACTCTGATTAATACTGCTTTATGACAGTGAAAGCAGCACAGTTGCACAGAGCTGTGATGTCTCTTTTTTCAAAGCTCCTTTTCATGTTTATAGGAATCAAGGCAACATTAGGAGTGACCCAGCCACTCGGCAGCGATCACATCTCATTCTGGTTTTGATTTTACAACACACCAAACGAATTTCTTCTGACAAAACCCATGCAGGATCTTTTCTTGGAATAGCCTCTAATTCACCACAGATGGAAGTTGCTATGTTAGCTGCAGAGGAAGGCCACTCATTACTTGCTAAATATATTTTCTCCTATGTGATGCTCACAGAAAGCAGATGTGCTGCATGTCAGTCCTCTACATGCACGTGTTTGCCCACAAATACAGCAGTGCATATAGGAGGCCTGCAATAAGCATGTATGCACTTGTCTTTTTTAATGAAGTTTTATCTTTGCTTGTGTCTATAAAATTGGTTACTTGGGAAAAGTACTTGGGATAAGGATGTCTGAAGGAACTGGCAGGTCCCAAAAATCCTTTACACTTGTGTAGTTTCAATAAAGCTGCTCAGACTCAAGATTTAGTTTTGTGAAATGTGCAGATTTTAGATTTTTTTTAAAGTATATCAAGGATAAAACACCAGGTTAATTAGAACAAAATATTGATTCGGTTGGCACACTGATATTCTCTGATCAGTTTTCCAATTATTTTCAGGTATTTTAAACAACAGTTACTCAAAAGATATTACATTAACCTCTGTGTCCAAAGGGGCTTAGTAAAAATAGATTTTCTTTTCAAGATGCTACTGTTTTCCATACAGATAGGAAGAGTTGACTGGACAACAACTGCAGGAGTGTATGTTCACAGAAGCAAAAATTTTAGTTCTTACAGGGACATACACATTTAATTTAGCAAATTACTCTTTTCTCTYATAAAAATCAAACAGATTTTGCTGCACAGGAATTCAAACTTATGACTATTCCCATATTCTGAGGGTTTAACCTATCATCAAATATCAAAATGGTCCAAAAATGGTCTTCCACCAAAAAAAATCCTCTAAAAATTAAGATATCATTGCAGTGGCTTTGACTCCTACGAAAATGAAAGGAGATTTTTTTGTTAAGCTGATAGAAGCTGCCTATTAGACACTGACATGTCCTAGATGAGGTCAGGTGGGCTTCTGATCCTGTGTCCAGTCAACAYCCACCACAGGCTGATGCTTACAATGGTGATGAGACTCTCTGATGTCAAAATGCATTTCTTTTAATTGAAATKATTTCTTTGTAAAATTATTTTATTTTCAGCAAGACATAACAACCATAAAAATAGCTCCAGACTGGCCTCTTGGCCACCTGTAGCTTTACTAGTAAACTGAGAAGCAGGGATTTAGTAAGTGGAAGGCCTGGGTAGAGGGGTGGAGCTTGCAACTCTTTTAAAAGTAGCCAAGTACATACTTAATTGCATTTCTGCAGGGAATACATTCCAGAAACGTGGGCTTGCTACCAAGAAAAGTCTGTCAGCAACAAAACTGGCTTGTGGTTAATGCACTCGACTGTGACTCAGGATATCTGGGTGCTAGTCACAGCTCAGCCACAGGCTTCCTCTTGACTTGGAGCCAATTATTTAATCTTATTTTCCCACAGGTAAATCAAGCAATAACTCTCTATCAGGAAGGTTGTGAGGAGTAAAGTTCATTAGTGTGTGCAAGGTATTCAATGTCTACTTCTTAGATAAGCATTTGGGAGAGGGATCATACATCCAGCAAAAGGAAGAACTCTACTGGGGTCTCAAAGAGTTTCCACAATATTAGATTATATGCAAATCATGGTAAGTGAACCAGAAAAGCCAATAAATAAATAATGCTTCATTTAATCTCATAGCTAGTTGGAAGACAGGCTTCTCTAAATCATGTTGCTACTGTTTTGCCAGCTGCTGGATTACTGTGCTTTGGGGTTTTTTGCTTGTTTTTCAGAAGTGAATAATTCCTTTTTAACATAATTTTCATACATGAAAAGTGAAGCGAAGAAAACTTCTTGGTACACACCAGGAAATGACTGGCAGAAACTGTGGTACCCAACACTATAATGGCCACATCTCTTTGTAAAGTTGTGGTAGAGAACAAAAGTAACTTATTAGACTGAATTTTTATCAGCTTACTTTGTGTCCTGGATGCCAAAAACCAGCTAGTTGCCCATGCTAGCCTGCTGTGCTGGGCTCTGTCTAACCAAGCTCCAGAGCCTGCTCTGGGTAAATGCAGACAGAGCCACAGCTTGTGGAAGATTAAGATCCCCCCCAGCTCCCACCTAGATTGTCGTGCACATTTCTTACACGGACAGATGTGCAGCACTTCTATGAGACAAATTCACTCTGATATGAGTAGCCAGTGCCAAACAGGAAGATAAATCACAACAGCACAGGCTCTGTTTTACCCCTTCTGAAGGTCTCCACCAGAGATTTGCTCAGGTTGTAACTCCATCAAAAGAGACATCCTGATGGACACTTCCTTAGTCAAGAAAGACTATAACACACTGGCTGACAGCAGAGGAGGGGAGTTTGTGACTATCAATACTCATCTTTCACATCATGCATCATTTTGATAGGTGTATCCTCAGATGCTGTCTTGTTGCTGTGTCCTCCCTGGCAGAAGAGGCAGGGGAAAAGGGAGGGTTAGAAATAAGCCTGCAAGGGGAGTGTTGACTGAGGACACACACCTAAAATGTCAGCTCCTGGGCAGGCAGCACGTGCCAATGGAAAAGTAAAAGATAAAGAAGTCCAAGAACCCAGGTGAAGATGGGGATTCAAACCATAAAACCATAAAGGCGTTTTCCTGCTCTAAGGCCAAAATCTGAAAAGTCAAACAAAACCAAAATGAATCTACTTTTATTCTTTCTGCTTTTCTGATTTCTTAATGTCAGAAAATGAGTGTGGGTTTCCTCCTGTAAAGACCATGCTTAGATCTGCTCTGTTTTACATTGATAAATCTGGAGAGCCAAATGATGCAGAGCTGGACKGCTCAAGGAGAAAAATGATCTGGGCTCTGTGTATTAACAGGAAGGTGTGAAATTATTGGTGTATGTTTCATTCWTAGCAACAGGAAAAAAGCTTTCCTGAAGCTATATTACACTCTAACGACTTCAGGAGGCCTGAGTCTGTTTCAGTTTTAGCACTCTTCATTCAAAGTCTGTGTTTTTTACTGCATGACCCTTAAACCAAATCGACCATTCTTTTGAACCAGCAGTGAACATATGTTCCACACCACACACCTTCCTGTACTGGTTACCCTGTTTTTCCAAATTCTGACCACCCTCCAAATTGCATGTCCTAATTCCTCAAAAGAAAGCTAAAAACATTGCCTTGATTTTATCGCAACTACTTGAATGGGAATACGTTACTCTATCAAAGTCTGCCAGGATCTTAGCCTTGGAGAAGCCCAGCCAGCAAAAGTTTGATGGAATTGCCTGCCCYCTAATATCTCTTTTGCTTCTATGCAGAGAAGCAGGAGATACCAGCTAATGTTGTTTTTATTACCCTTGGTTTTTTTTGTTACCCGTCTGTATAGCCACAGTGCATGGGACATGCAGCAGGATTCCACTAGATGTTATTTTGTGTAAAACCTTGGGATACAAAACAGTAACTCAAAGCACAAGTTCATGCCTACACCGATATCTATGGAATAATTCTGTGTCTAAGAAATATTGTGAGAAGGACTTCTGGGTTTTTGACTGAGAGCTTCTGAAATAAGCAGGGAATATCAGGAGATCCAGGACAGAATACCAAGGAAGCTGGCACAACAGTGATGAAAGATAAAGAGGTGGTAGGAAGCATTGAATATTGAAAATTTAGATTGTTGCTGCAGTGAAAAGAAGCAGAAAATCAGAAAATAGTGGAGAAAGGAAAGACAGGGAAGAAAAAGGTAACATATGACTGGTAAGACGAACAGCCTGAAAAAATATAGTTCAGCCAGAATATGTATAGAGCAGGACAGCAAGCAGAGAGAAACTTCTCTCCTTTATGTGATCTTTAGTTTGAATTAGAACATTAAACTACCTACTGTGGCATGTTAATAAATTTTTACTTTGTTTTATTCTACCTTACTGTGCTACTATTCAGGCCTGTATATAAAATCTGTGAAGAAGTATGACTGATTGTCTGTTTGAACTTTCAAACACTGTGTTTGTTTGGTTTTGATTGTTCCTTGCCAGATGGTTAAGCATATGTTTAGCAGTTTTACAGGGAGAGGAAAAAAAATCAACAAAAACCCAACACATGTAATATACAGTTAAGAGTTTAAAAGGTGCTGGCAACATTTATTAGCTTATAATGCAAAGCTAATGTTAAAAATAGTTATAGTGACAGGATACATTTTAAGGCTGAACAGACCTGTGCTTAGTTTCCTGTACTTCTAGAGATATGGATTCCAAGGACTTGGACAAAATTGATTCACTTAACTTCAACAGTCTAAAATTTAGCTGAGTAGCCTGAAGTAGTTGCATGAGACACCTTTCTTTCTCCAGTGATGACAGAGTTATCTCTGGGGAATTTATTTGCCTGCTCTCTCTGAAACACCTACCTTCAAATGGGAAATATCACCCTGGGGAGGTGGCTGCTTCTCCTCTTTGATTACTGACAGAGACTAAGCCCCTAAATTGGATTGAAYGCCTACCTTTTAGAGACTAAATTTATGTGTAACCTAAGCAATCCCATCTCATTTTATAACACTGCCCAAGATGATTGCCAGATATTGCACAACTGCAGCAGAGAACAGGATTCTCCTGTCAGGAGTGTAGTTCCTGTTTCTTGTGTTCCTTTACTTCAGGTGTATTTCTTCTGCTTTTTCAGTGTCTTACATTAATTTCCAATGAGAAACCATGGCCTAGATCAATCCAACCTCCTTACAGATAGTTCAGTGAGTTAGCTAAATGAGGATCCTGGTTGGCCTTGCATCCTGTGTAGATGATAATCAGGAGAAAGAGGCCATGGGAGAGGCAGAGGCTGCTGAGGGCAGGGCAGCTGCAAGGTGCCAGCCTGGCTTTACAGCCTGTGCAGGGATCCCACACTGAGGCGTCCCCAGCTTGAGGGCTGCATGCAACACGTGGATGCTAAATAGGAAAATACTGTGTTGTGACAGCTGCTCATAACAACCTGAATTCATCATCCTTTAAAGGTCTGCTCTAATGGAAGGAAGCAATGAAGGAAGGCTTTTAATCCTTGAAAGAACTAGTATTTCCCTCTAAACTGTCAAAAATAGTGAATTAATTATTTCCCAGAGGGAGAGATAGTATTTCATGCCTGACTATGATAACTCGAGGTAATCATCCTGGTTTTGCCCTACAGTGTCTAATAGGGACATTTGAGAGGGTAAACTGATGAAACAAGAAAAAATCAATAACTGCACAGAACACAACTTTTTTGCAGATGCTTGTATTCAAAATGTACAAGCCATGGCAGCTAGGTTGCTATTGGCTTTTTCATTCCTAAGAGAGTTCAAAAAGGGGTGAGGATCCTCAAGGGTGAGGAGATTTGTTTGATAGATGTGTGTGAGCTTGATCTTTCAGTGGGATCATTGGGAATTAAAGCTCACATTAAAGCAGGCTGTTGTAGAGGAAATAGGTGTCTGGTCTTTGCTAACCCAAACGAAACCTTTCCCTTTTGGTGCAGAGATAAAAGTCAGAGTTTCATTCCAACACTCAGCTATCAGGAATGTGCCTTTCAGGACTGATAAGTGATGGTTTCTACACACAACCTACTGCAAGATAGTTCAGTTCACACTCTTACAACTCCTGGGACTTTGAATCAATAGTGAAGCACTCGCAAATTGTTCTACAAAACTGCATCAGGGTGAGAATTATGGAAAAACCTGGACTGTCTTCAGAAGACTTGCTTTGCAAAGCAGCAGATACAAAATATATAGTGTACTTTAAGAGGGAAAGAAAGGTGAGGGGGAGAAAAGAGGAAGAAAAAGGCTTTCAAAACATATCAAATGAAGCTTGTTTGACAATAATCGCTGCAGGTGGGGAAGCTGATTTTAGGTGTGAAAATGTTTAACATTTTACTGCACACAAATGGTTTCATAGAGAAGTCGTTTGTGCATGCGTGAGTGCGCACGCGCGTGCACATGCAGCAAACAGAAATCTATTGAGCCCCACCAGACCAGACGTCTGCATTCTGGAGGGCTCATTGCAGCCAATAAATTTGACTAAAACTTTTTTTTTATTTTATGAATTCTGCTATAAAAGCTAATCCTCCTTTCTAGACTTAGCATAATTACAAGACACTATTCTGAATGCCAAAAATGTCAGCTGAAAGTTGCAAACATGGGCACATTTAAGCAGAACCATATGTTTGAATGCAAGGCAAGACCTGAAGTAAGTTAATCAGTTTACCTTTTTCTGAAGAGTCAATTTATAATGCAACTTGAGGTCTAAGAAAGAATACAGTCAGTGATAAATTATATTGCTCAATCATTTATTAATAAGCTTCACTGGAAAGAAAGATTTTATCGATGCTCAAAATACACYAAGTTACAAAATCACAGATGTTCAGGGTTCTGGAGCCAGAAACCTACTATTAATGAACTCTCATTAATACCTAATCAACGTGTGATATTTTGATCCTGTGAGAGAATTGATGGCCAATGAAAATAAACTCAAGATGTCTTCCTCTCTATGAAAAAAAAAATTATAAACCCAGGAATGCACACAGTAACCATGATGCAGTAACTAAGGTTAAGCAGCTGGAGGCTAAATGTTAAATTTTTTTTTGGTACAACAAGGATTTATTCTGTCACCTAGGCAATTTCACAGTCTTACTCTGGAGGATTTATATAAGCGTTCAGACTTAGCAGATGTATTCACATGCAATACATTAACCATGCAAAACTGCTTTCCAGGCTCTTCTGGATTAGGGTCTTACAAACAGACCTCTCTGGAAATTAAATCCTTAAAAAAAAAAACCTGTTCCTCTCTGTTATTCTACTGCACTTAAAGTTTGGGATCTACTTAAACACATATGGCATTTGAAATTAAATCATATGCATTTCTCTGTAAGAATGTGCTGGGTTTTTAACTCCTCAGTAATGACAAAAATGGAACTGAAAGTGAGTTTTAGACTTGAACTAGAAACACAAAATTTCTTGCAGTACATCAAGGCAATGATCCATCTGGTCTACTGTTCTTTCTCAAAGGTGGCCAGCATCAGGTTCTTGAKGGAAAATCATACCAAATGTTAGAATCAAAAATTACAAAAAACCCTCAATGAACAAATGTATTTTTAAATCAAGTAAACTTWTGCCCTTAACCTATTGTGAAATTCTAAACCACATATTGTAAACATACAGAATTTTATCATGTTTATAATTACRTAGTATGATTTCAACCCCCTTGGTTTTTTTTCATAAATACTAGGACTTTTAGAGAAAGGCCTTATAGAAACAGATCCACAGGATGCTTGCATGCAATACAAGGAAAACAAAATCCTGAATTCTCTTCCATGTGAGATAGCCAACAGATTCCCTAAGCATCCTCATGTTTGGGGTAAATAGAAGTATTGACACTAATGCATATTATATTATAATACATGATTAATTCAACGACTGGGTTTCTTTCTTTTCCTTCCTTCCTTCCTTCCTTCCTTCCTTCCTTCCTTCCTTCCTTCCTTCCTTCCTTCCTTCCTTCCTTCCTTCCTTCCTTCCTTCCTTCCTTCCT